>MU968480.1:25660016-26260016 GCA_034641835.2 Pinus albicaulis
TTATCCTTTTACAAAATCTGACTTGTTACATATAGAATTTTTTAGGTACAATACCATAGGAAATTTTCATGGGTGGGTAAATACCATGGGTGAATGAATACCATGGGTGGATATCACTTACAATACCATGGGTAAATTCCATGGGTGGATAAATACCATGGGAGGATGAATACCATGGGTGAATGCCACTTACAATACCATGGGTGAATACCATGGATGGATGAATACCATGGGTGGATTTCACGTACAATACCATGTGTAAATTCCATGGGTGGATAAATATCATGGGTGAATGAATACCATGGGTAGATGCCACTTTCCATTCGGATCAATATCTTTCAAGACAAACAATTATTTTTATTACAAAGATTTGCAATTGTTTGTAATTATTTTGAGGATAGATTAGACTATATGATGCATTCACTCATAAACATTGGGGGTGTACTCTCTATAAAATAGAACTATCATGAGTGGTCCCGGAAGATAAAACACAGCTTGATTTTTAATGGGTTGTGGAAAGGAGTTTGTGAAGGAGAAGGAGGCAATGCACAGGAAAAGCCTACTATGGATAAGGAGATTTCCATTTGGGAAAACAAGAATGATCAGAGGCTTGAGCAATATTTAGCTCAAAAATTAAAGTGTTCAAAATTGATTGGAAATTGAACGACAGAGATCAACCTATCGCTAGGAATCCAATGCAACTCATTTCGTCAAAAACCAACTTCGGATGAAGAAGTTATAGCCTGCTTACCACCGTTTAGAACATACATTTTTTTTTTGAAATTGTAAAACAGTGGTAGGTTGATGACATGGTAGCCCAGTGATCATACAAAGAATATTATTCATTTTTTCCCACTGTGACAAGTGTCACAACATTATTCTCCAGTTTGGGGTTTGAGAAGGTGAAATTTCACAATGTCCTCCTAAGGTTGAATTCAATTTTTTTTTTTTTTATGGTTTGAAAGATAGCCCAACTAGAGGCTAACACATGGTGCATCTAGGGGCTGCCACATGTCCCCTCTGGTGGACCCCCTCTCCAAGGTCTGATTCAAATTTCATTTTTTTTTAACTTGGTGGTTGGCATATTTCAATTTAACTTGGGCGCAAATTAACATTTTCCTAAGGTCTGAAGGTTGGAAACTATATATATGGTGGAATTTGATATATATATATATATATATATATATATATATATATATATATTAAAGGCCGAAGACCAAGTCCAAAATACATTACAAAGTCCCAAATCATTTGTGTTATCCATATGCAATGTCAAAGGTTTGTTATATATGGTTTGGGCACATATTAATGTGTATTTCAACGGTTGGAAAAATATGTATAGAGGGGCGGAGGTCAGGGCTCGACCCCACGACCTCCCCCGTACCACTCTCCGTCATAACGATTATACCATGGACGTCGAACTTAATATTCCATGCAACAAAAAATTACTTGAATTATTTGGTCCGACCACTGGAGGTTTGGAGGGGGCCAGCCCCCTCCCTATACGACTGTTCCACTAAAACTGTGGTGGAGGGCTCCGGCTAACTGCACGCTTAGAGCGATAATATTCATTAAATTGTACTTATCACCTTTTAATCCAGGTTTTAATTAATTTAAACTCAGAGTTTAAGTTGGTGGCATGTTTCGACGCGCCCCCATTTTTGGCAGACCTGCTATTTTGGTTGGGTTAACTAGAGTCCTCTCTAGATTTGGAGGAGGATTGTAGGGGAAAATTAAATCGGCCATATCTTGAGAAATTTTTGACAAATTTTGGCTCAGAAAGAGTCATTCCTAGTATATTGGCATGATCTAAACACATTCGAATAGACTGCAGAGGCAGAGGAACAATTCTACAGGTGTTTTTGTCACTTTGAATAATTTTTAAGCTCATGGCCACCAGGAAGGAAGGTCATGCCTAGATCAGCTGAAGGCCAAATGGAGTGAATGAATAGTCATTTCTGATAGATTTTGACATTCTGAACCCATTGGAGTATGTTTCAGGAGAATTTTATGCATGTAAACATCATTTTTTTCACTATTGAGCTAATACAGAGGCCGAAGCCATGGAAGTTGGACCAAGGAGATGTAGCTTCAGTTGTTTAGGAGGGGTGAACTTCTTCATCAAAACTCCGTATTGATGGATCAATTGTGATGGTTTGTTGTTATTTATGTTGTTTTTGTTCAACATTTTATTTCCATACTTTATGTTCTTGATTTCACTCATAGAAACTCAATTAATTTACTTGTTGACACACATAAGTAATAAGGAAACCCATGTACATCAAGCATAAGATCAATAAATAAATTTTAAATCTGAAAATTAAATTAGCACAATAAATCTAACATTCATACTCAGATCAAATTGGTATTAGAGCTTGGTTGAAAGGAAAGGTTATTTTCTTGATATTTTTTTGAGTTGTTTGTGAGTTTAATGGTTGCAAATTTGTGATGCTTACAAGGTTAAAGTTGCAGAAAGGTAAGGGAAAATTGTTGGTTGCAAGTCTTAATATTAGGACCAAAAGAAGGAGAGCTAAAAGAGCACCATATTCACCCAAAGTTTCACTCATAGCTACACTTGAATCACCTCAAGTTTTGTCTCAAGAAGCTAATATTGAGGAGGTACAAGTTGCACAAGAAGCTGACTTGATTGAAGAGGTACAAGCATCATAGGTTGAGCTTGAATAAATATCCATCATGTCAGGTGTTGGAGGGACTAAAGGTCATTCAGAAGAGGATTATTTCAAGAGATACTTCAATGACATATAGAGGATGGTTAAAATTATGTTTGATGCATTTACTGCTGGGATGGCAGGAGAAGGTTTTAAGCCTCCACATGGAGAAGGAACTTTAGATGATAAGAAGGATGAAGAGAAGAGTTCAAAGGGCAGTGGAGGAAATCCACCTCCATCTCCACCATCTTCATCATCCTCATCATCTCCATCAGCATCATATTCCACTTCCACCACAAAATCTACTCACACTCACTCAAAAGCCACAAAACGAAAGACACCCTTACTCAAAATTGATGTCAAATTTGATCTTCCAATGTATAATGGCGAGGTAAATGCAAAAATAATGAAAAATTGGATACGTCAATTGTAGGTGTACTGCAATATTTAGAACCTTCATGAAGACGACATAAAGATTCAATTGGCTTCTTTGAGGATGGAAGGATCTGCACTTGTATGGTGGGAAGCAAGGACTCAAGAAGAGATAAAAAACTACGGTAAGATCTCTATGTCTTGGTCAAGTTTTATTTGTGCCATTAAAAGGAAATTTTATCCCTTAGCTTACATGCAAAAGGAAATTATAGATTGGCAAAATTTTAGACATTTGAAAGGGTAAAGTGTGCAAGATTATACTCACGACTTTAGGAGAAGAGCTCTTATTTTGCGTATTAATTTATATTCTCAAGAAACTTTCTTAAAGTATGTTGGGGGTTTGCACAGTTACCTTAGGCACACTATTCTCATGTTTAATCCCACAAACATAGATGAGGTTTGTGTTCAAGCCACACACTAAGAAGAAAGAGGGAAATAAAATGTTGGAATGCCTAATCCTCCATGGATAGGTGTGGAATGCGAAAATTCACAATGGAGTCCAAGTGACCTTGGAATGTGAAACCAAGAGTCACACCATTGTACTATAAATGTACATCATGTATAATGGAAAAATAATAGATCTACACAGTTATCCTTCATTGTGTGTTGAATTTCTTATGTGTGTGTGTTTATATTTCTCATACACGATGTGTGTGTTTAACATGGTATCGGAGCTGATACTTTCATAACCAGCTCAACATTGAGTGAGCCATTTGTGTTTATGGCCTGTGCATATCTGCAAAAATTATTAACATTTTTGCAGCATTTAGAGAGTTTCTGCAGCATCCTTTTTGCCGCATTCATCAATCAAAGATTTCTGCAGCATTCAAAAAATTTCTTTGAGAAGAAGAAGCATTTAGAAATTGGCAGCATTAGTTTTGAAGAAGAGTGCATTGGGCATTCTTCAGGTTTCCTCACTGCACATTATTCAGCAATTTCTGCTGCATACTTTTAATTTCTGCATTGAAGAGCTACTGAAAATATGGTTTAAAGCAGGTTTCTAAAAGAAAAAATTCTGGGTTTTTCACTAAAAAAATTCTACAAATTTCTAGATTTTTCTGCTGAAAATTTCACCATTCTCTGTTGCTGAAAGAAAAAAAAAACTTTATTTTCCTGCTACTTCTAAGTCTACGGTTCTGCATTTTCCCTCAACTGCAATTTTACTGCTTAAAATTCTGCAAAATTCTGAACTTGTTCTACTCCTGTACTCTGTTGTTTCAAAAA
Organism: Pinus albicaulis; assembly: GCA_034641835.2. Taxonomy (NCBI): domain Eukaryota; kingdom Viridiplantae; phylum Streptophyta; class Pinopsida; order Pinales; family Pinaceae; genus Pinus; species Pinus albicaulis. The sequence goes on from MU968480.1 coordinate 25,664,342, forward strand.
AAAAAAAATGATTCAAGCCTTTGGCCCTCCCTCACGGCCTACGGCATCCACACAGCAACCCCCACAACTCAACCCCCTCACTGATCTCTCAACGCACAACCCCTTGCTCCAAACGCTCATGGCACTCCCCTTACCCCTTACAGTGCTTCCATCAGCCTTTCGGCCTCACTCCCCCTACCCCGCTATCCACCTCACCCCTCATCCCTGCACCTCCGCTCATCCCAAACCTCCCTCCGCTTACAACCTACACAGACCTCAACACACCTCACCACAAACACGGCCCTCACGGTGCTATCTGCCCCTTCCCTATCGATTCTCCCACATCCCCTCACATGCGCTACACCCAAACCCCACTCCCCCTACACTCTACGACTGCTACCCACCTCCCACTCGCAGCTTCCCCTTATCCCCTCTCCCCAATACCATCAACCATCCCCCTCACAGTCCGCTCCCTAACCCATGGCCTTCGGCCCGCTCTGCGCATCGACCAACGGCCTCCCCTCTCCTTATCACTCCACCCTCACATACCACCCATCCCCCTCACATACTGCCCTCCCATACGCCCGCCCCTCGCACCTGCGCGCACCCTCCCATCTCTCAACCTCACCCCCGCCTTCATTCAAGCCCACCCACTCACGCTCCACTCCAACCCTTCCCCTTATCGCTCCACCCCTCCCTACTTCACGGCCCCTCCCTCGAGCTCTTACCAGCTCTCCCCTCGCTGACCTATGCTTACCAGCCTCTCACACAGCGATTCCTCCCCATCTCTCACCGAGACTTATGCCCCCCCTCCCTTTCAACTTGGCCATTCGGCCTTCCCGTTATAAAATTCAATTTTTTATATTTTGAAAATTTCCCTTCCCCCCATTTTAAATTAATCCCTACCTTTTTTCAAAAATTTGTAAATGATTTAATTTTAAAAAAAAAATTACAAAAAATATCTTCCTAGTTTTACCTACCCCAGGTAAAACCTCCCTTAGTAAAAACCTCCCCTAGGATTTACCTTCTCCAGTAAAACCCTTCACTAGTAAAAACCTCCCCTAGTTTTTCCTCTGTTTTCCCTAAGATTTTTTTTTTCCTTCAAAAAAAAAAAAAACAGCAAAGAGAGAAAATGAACAGCAGGAAATGAGGAAATGACATATGAAGCAAATGGATAGTAAACATAGAAGAGAAAAGTGAAGTTTACATTTTATGATTTGTGGCATATATAAAAGGATGATTTACTGAAGAAATTGACATGTGAAGACAAGTTTGCCATCATTGCAAAACAACTATTTGAAGAAACAAATCAGCTACCTTAAAGGCTTCTTGCATAGTGCTTTTGCTGCACATTTTGCAAAGATATTGTATTGAACTGACATTGTATTGTGAGTGGATATTGCTTCTTCATAGTTTCAATCAGTAAATTTGAGTTGTTGATGTAACTCATTGTTGATTGTCCTCCATCATTTGAGGAGCACATTTTGTACTTTGAGATTTCCATAGTTGGAAGTTCCTTGGAGTCAGTTGTATTTCTTGAAAGAAATTTGAAACACATTGTAAACAGGTGCATTTTCGGTTGAAGCCAACACCCTTCCATTTTTTGAGCCTAAGTTGTTGAAATGGCTAAAATCCTTCAACCACCTCTTTTTGCCAACATTTCAGAGAGTTGATTCAGCCCAAGTGTTGCCATGTATACTTTGCAGATTTGTATTACAACTCTCTTCTTGGACTCACACATACCCCTTCGGATTAAGCGGGGGAATGTTGGAACACCTAATCCTCCATGGGTAGGTGTGGAATGCGAAAAGTCACAATGGAGTCCAAGTGACCTTGGAATGTGAAACCAAGAGTCACACCATTGTACTATAAATGTACATCATGTATAATGGAAAAATAATAGAGCTACACGCTTATCCTTCATTGTGTGTTGAATTTCTTGTGTGTGTGTGTTTATCTTTCTCATACACCATGTGTGTGTTTAACATGGTGTTTAACATAAAACATAGATGAGAAAAATGAAAGTGAGGGTAAAGGAAAGGGAAGGTTTTATGGAAGAGGAAAAATAAATAGCTTTGTCAAAAGAGAGAAGGAAAAAATCACACGCAAAATTTTTTCAAATACTGGCCATGATGAAGGCCACTGTTGGAAACTTCATCCAAAGTTGAAGCTAAACAAACTAGAAGCCAAAGAAAAGGGGAAAATTGTTGCTATAGTTTAACATGACTTAGGGTCATATTCAGGAGATGAGACAAAGATTATAGCTATGGGTTTGAAAGGTAAACATATTGCAAGAACTAGTTCTTCAAATTGTTCAAATGATACTCATGATGAAGATACAAAAATATAAATATTCCATATTAGAGTTGTCTCTAAACATACCAAGATTGATACACTTTTTGATAGTGGGTCACAAGCTAACTTTATTTCCGAAGACTTGGTTAAGAAACTAGACCTTGAAACTATTAGACATCCAAGACCATATCCTTTGGGTTGGATATGCAAGAATGAAAACTTGCAGGCTACAAGGAAGTGCATACTAAGATTTGCCATCAATTCAAACTTTCTTGATGAAGTTGAACTTGATGTGGTGCCGCTTGAGATATTAGGTATTGTATTGGGAAGTCCTTATCTATATGATAGGAAAGTAGTATTTCATCACCATGAGAATAAGTATCACTTTTTTAAAGAAGGTATTGGGTACATAGTTATAGTGCATAAGAAGAAGACAAGTTTGTCTCTTATACATGCAGAAGAAATGAAGAGAATAGTGAATGCAAGTTAGAATTTCAAATTGTTGATGATCAAACAAAGAGTTTTTTTGAATCAAAATTTTCAAAAATATGCTTATGCCTATAATGAGATGTTTCAGGATTCTAATAGGTTGCTTTTGAAAGGAGGTGAACAAGATGTAAAACATTTGTAGTCGTCAACATCAGTGTTGAGCAGTGTTAGAAACAAGATGTCGGTGCAAGAGAGTGAAAAGGTCAAAGATAAAGCGACAAAGTACTTTGAAAAAGGAGGCATGGGTTCCAAAATTCTTGTTTATGGTTTCCAAAAGGAACATGGAAATGGTGAAGATACTTGGTCAGGAGACAATGCAAGTACAAAGCGAGATCAGCTAAGAATTGCCATGGTGATAGTGTGCAAAGTGAGATAGTTTTTAAGTTTCCTTTGACTGATGACAAAAGTAGGAACAAGATGGTTTATGAAAGAATATATTTCTGCTCTGCAAACTTAGAAAAATTGCAGCATGACGGTGTTAATGACAGCAAGAGAAGTTCGCAAGAATCAAGGAAAACGTTAACTTTTGTGAAAAGCTTCAAATGATGAAAATGGGAAAATTTCAATGGATAGAGACTGGAAGGGTGAGGGAATAGTACCCTGATCCACATGATCAGTAATTAGAGAGATTTTTGGGTCCAAAAGGCTTCTAATGGGGAGGAATGATAAGAGGCTCAGTATCTAGCTCAAAAATAAAAGTGCTCAGAATTGATTGGAAGCTTAACGAAAGCGACCGACCTATTTCCAGGAATTCAACACAACCAGTTTCATCGAAAACCGACTCTGGATGAAGAATTTTTAGCCTATTGACCGCCAATCAGAACATGCAATTTAAAAAAATAAATTGCAAAGCAATGATAGGTTGATGAAATGGCAGCCCAGTCAGCATGTAGGGAATATTCTTCAGTTTTTTCCTAGTGGCACTGTGACAAGTGTCACAAAAGGATTCGCTAGTTTGGCATTTGAGAGAGTTAAATTGCCCAAAGTCCTCCTAAGGTTGAATTCAATTTTATTTTTTATGGTTTGAGAGACATCCCAACTAGAGTTTGACATGTGGTCCAGCCAGGGGCTACCACATGTCCCCTCTGGTGGAGCCCCTCTCCAAGGTCTGATTCGAGTTTCATTTTTTTTAACATGGTGGTTGGCATATTTCAATTTAACCAAGGTCCAATTTTATTTTATATGTGGGTGCAAATTAACATTTTCCTAAGATCTGAAGGTTGGAAAATATATATATGGTGGCATTTGATATATATATATATTAAGTCTGAACTACATTACAAACTCACAAATCATTTTCGTTATCCATATGCAAAGGTAAAGGTTCGTTATATATGTTTTGGGCGCATATTAATGCGTATTTCAACGATTGGAAAAATATGTGTAGAGGGGCAGAGGTCAGGGCTCGACCCCACGAACTCCCCTATACCATTCTCTGTCATAACCGTTATACCATGGATGTCGGATTTAATAGTCCATGCAACAAAGCATTACTTGAATTATTCAGTCTGACCAGCAAAGGTTTGGAGGGGGGCAGCTCCGCGGGACAACCCCCTCCCCATACGATTGTTCCACTAAAACAGTGGCAGAGGGCTCCGGCTAACTGTGCGCTTAGAGTGATAATCTTCATTAAAATATACTTATCACCTTTTAATCCAGGTTTTAATTAATTTAAACTCATATTTTAAGTTGGCAGCATAGTTGGAGGCACCCCCATTTTTGGCAGGGTTAACTGGAGTCCTCTCCAAATTTGGAGGAGGATTTTAGGGAAAAATTAAATTGGCCATATATTGAGAAATTTTCGACCAATTTTCACTCAAGAAGAGTCATTCATAGAAAATTTGCATGCTCTAGACACATTGGAATAGGTTGCAGAGGCATAGGAGCAATTATGCAGGTGTTTTTGTCAATTTGAATAATTTTGAAGCCTAGGGCCACCAGGAAGGAAGGCCATGCCTAGATCAGTTGAAGCCTAAATGGAGTGAATTAATGGTCATTTCTAATAGATTTCGACATTTTGAACGCATTGGAGTATGTTTTAGGAGCATTTGATGCATGTAAAGATCAATTTTTTTCACTATTGAGCTAATACATAGGCCCAAGCCATGGAGGTTGGACCAAGGAGATGTAGCCCAGGAGGGGTGAATTCCTTCATCAAAACTATAAATTAATGGATCGGTTGTGATGGTTTGTTGTTCTTTATGTTTCTATTGTTCAAAATTTTATTTCCATACTTTATACTCCTGAATTCACTCATAGAAACTCGGTTAATTTCCCTGTTGACACACATAAGCAATAAGGAAACCCATGTACATCAAGCATAAGATTAGTAAATACGTTTTAAATTTGAAAATGAAATTAGCACAACAAAACTAACATTCATACTCAAATCAAAGAAGAACAAGACCTATGTCTTCATTGCAACGTCACTAAATGAAGAGGTTAGTTGGCATATTTCTCCATTTTCAAATGCATTTGAAGCCTTAAAGAAGTTGAAGGAATTATATGGTTCTGTTGTGTTATTCAACAACCCCCATTATTTTAGCTTTGTTACCTTAGAAAATAATAGGGGCCATTTTTAAAATTTTAGAGTAAAACAAATAATACCCTTAAAGTGATTCATTTAGATAGAAATAGGAATCAAAGGCAGGTAAAAACCTTTAATTTTGGCCTTAAAAGAATTAGGGCGGAGAATGATCACAAAATCGCAATCGAAATATTGCAATGTAACATAAATGGCTCCTAAAAGCCACTCAGACACATATTGTGATGCGATATATATCAAAGCGCTTTTATAAAGGGAAAAGTAATTTCCCAAAAAAATTCTATGAGAAAAAACCTACATGAACCACTTCTGCCACGTAGGAAAATCGCATTTCGCAACTTTACCCCGATGTCTTAATGTCACCATCGACATTTCCCTGATGTGATAAAATCTGTCGCATCACACTTTTGCAACATGACCACTCTTTCCCTTCATCCATATTCTTCGATAATGCGATTATGATATCGCAATCGGCAAAACGTAGTCGATCGATATTCTATGAATATTCACACACGAGTAACATTGCGATGCGAAAAATCTTGTTTTAATGCTGGAATGATTACATGGGCACATCACCCCATACCGACCATTAATGACATAACTTAACAATTTTATAGCTCGTGCCTCCAAAATGATTTGAATGTAAGAAGCTTTGAATTGATGTATTCACAGCGTGCCAAGTTTCATTCGTTTAATTGTTTCCATTATTACGGTACTTGCACATTTTTAAAATCAAACTTTCCTCTTTCTACTTATCATTTCTCATTTTTCACACGTAAGTACAAATAAACAGAGTTATTTGGAGATGTCAAAAGCTCTTAATAAAGCTAAGAAACCTATGGCACCTGTGAATCCTGCACCATCTGTAAGAGAAATAAAAAAGATGCTTCCTCTATTTATAGACGCAACATGCGGGCCACAAAGTGTTTCTTCCTCCTAGGAATCCATGTACAAGCTATTTGAGGATGAGAAACCCCATAGTGTTCAAAGGAAATTTATTTTTGATGCTTTTGATTCCTCAGAAGCTACTACAGAAGAAGTGGTCAATTCTTTTATGCATCGAATTGCTGCACGCCCTAAGATCCTACCATATACTGATATGGTAAGATGGATAAATGATAACCTCAACATTGGGTATAGGACTTTCTTAACCAGTAGAGGAACGATGATAGGTCCTTTCAAGTAAAAGACTTGAAGTTGGTGTACCACATCCCAGACCCAGAAAAGGTGTATGACAAGGAATTTTTGGCACAATTCACCAGCGAGAACGAACTAAATTCAAATCTAATCAAGAAATGGAGAAGCAACCTAAATAAACACAGAAATGATGACAAGGGTATGTATTCTACTAACTCCCTTTCTAGTCCCTATTGTTATATTGCTGCAATGATGTATAGGTTCTTTGGTTAGCCTGACACTACCAAATTTTCAATTGAATGGGTTCCCCTAATGGAAGCAATCACATAATCTTATATTATGGATTGGGAAACATTTTTTCCAACAATATTTCTACTCAAATTTTAGAATACAGGAAAAATCATTCTATTTCCTCCAAAGAATTTCCCCCATTTTATATGAGTGCTTATATCATGGACGATGTAGGTTTCACTTCAGATTTTCTAGCCATGGGTTGGAAATGGACTACCTAGGACCCTCTCCCCATTCATGTATATCATAGCATGTTATGGGAGTCAAAATTTGAAAAAAAAAATTATAAATTCTGCCATGGAGTTATCCTCCCTTTTTTTTCAAGCCATGTTCAATGAGAAAGCCCCCAGGTTGTCAAAAGAAGCTCAAGTTGATTTCTCCTCCATTAGAAAATGGTTTGGAGAACAATTGTTTACTATGTCAGAGTATTTGGGAGCTTGGCTCGACCGCATGTTTTACCATTATATGTTCCTGATAACCTTCTCGCAAGGGAAGTAGCTTATCAAATTGTTGGCAACAGATTAACCAGGTTTCTTAAGGAAGCTAAGAAAGAATCATGGCGCTCCTTTCCAATAATTGTAGTGCTTATGCCTTGGATAATTATAAGCATGCAGTTTTAGAGGTTAGTCAAATTGAATGTTTGAAATTTTTTACAATTTCAAATAGACAATATGACCCAAATAAAGTTTCCAATGATTTTACCCCTCAAGTTAAAAGAAGACTTTTTGTACATGAATATGATGAGTTCGATGACTAATTTGCGCCATTCAATAATTACTCTGTAGTTCATAAGTTAGCTTCCCTACGCCTCCATCCACAACAATTTCCAAAGTTTAAACATTACAAGAACAAGAGATTAGAAGGAATTTCATTGAAAATGTTGGAAGTCTCCCAACCCTTAACATAGAAGGAAAATAAAATAGAATCGGCACCTAAGGATATTGAATTCCTTAGTAAAAATGAACAAGATAAATCTATTGAATTTCAAACCATGGAATTATATTTCCCAAGTAATTTGAATGATGTGTGGAAGGATTTTAACAAAAAACTCCAAGGATACCAAGAAGTGATGATTACTGGTCATCAACATATTGTGCAAATGCTTGAAAGTAAAAGTAAGGACCCATTCACTACTGGGCCCTCTGACAAATTAGTTAGCACAAAGCAAGTGGAATTCATCATGGCCTTCCCCACAACAGAAATTGTACTCAAAATTGAGGAAATCCTTTGGATATATTCTATAGTCCTAAACATAAATCATTTGTCAGCAGAAAAATAAAAAGAAGAATAACAGAGCAATATCAACTCCTTGTCTCAGGATATGTTTCAATGGAAGTGGTATAGAAATATTCACAAGAAGATCCTTCACAAGATCTAACTTTTCTGACCCAGTTTGCTGGAGCTTATGCATCTCCAACTATAGATAAATCTTCTGATGTTCAACAACTGATGAAAGAAAAGGATGAAAGAATCATCGGATTATAACGTAAGCTACAGGAAGAGAATTAGAATGTTAACGAACAACTACAGGTACAGGTAACACAGCTCTAAGAGAGCATTGATCAGTTGAAGATTCAACACCAAACTGAAATCAGTTCAAAGGACACTCAAATTCATTATTTGCAGTTTATTGTAGATAAATTGAAAGATAATCCAAATATAGATTAATTTAGAAAAGAAGCATTGGAACTAAATACCCTATTGGCACAACAGCAAGTTATTTGTTGTCAAAAATTCTTAAATTATGTGAGAAAATTGATTCACTGATGAATCTAATATTAGACCAAAGGATCAGTTTCGATGAGATTGATGATAAAGTTTCATAGTATGTCACCTGGCAAGATACTGTTGATGGTTGAAAGGCCAACCTGCCCAAGATTGAGGACTCTAAAAAGGAAATATTTTTTACTGACTGGGACATATAATTTAAACATGTTGAAAGAGCCATCCACAGATAAAAATATGTGGCTAATAACATTGTTGAAATTGTGAGTCGAAATCTCATCGCTTCCAATCTTATTGATAGATGCCCTTCCGATTCGCTTCCTATTGCGAAATATTTGATAAGGAAATAGCAATAAATTTCAAAGGTAAAAGAGTAAAACATCATAAAGTTGGAAAAGTTGGATTGGGATAAGTATTGGAGATACTTGGTAAAGCCACGTAGCCAACGTCTTATGCTACATTGTCTTACAGATACTTCCTTCTACATGTTGCCTCCACTTTCAGATGTGGTTTTCACTGGAAAACTGCACATCAGGCCAAGCTAACCTCTCGAGGTTAAGCCTATGCTTAACATACTTCAGTTGAAGGAAGGAATGGTTGATGATACAACAGGAGAACCATCAAGCAAGTCACCCCTTCAAATTTTGTTCCTATTTTATTTTCACTTATTTTAAGGAGAGTTGTTTAAACCTCCTCAACTTTTATTGTAATTACTATTTTTAAGACTTTCTATTTTATTATAGAAAACCCTTCATGTCTTTTAAGAAGGGGTCCTGAAAATTTGAAAGGAATACTTTACAATAGTCAAACTTTTGTACTCTTAACATTTTGTTAATAGAAAGGGTTGGACCAAATACTATTTCTCAAATGAGCAGAGTTAGCGTATACATGGTACTTTTATCCTATATGTTATATTTTTGTTTCAAATGAGAAATGGTTAATTTTTACTATGGTGTTTTGTTTCATCTATCTATTTGAAAAAATTCAGGCATTAACTCAATTTTGAACATGTTATAATGTTATCTTTTGGTACATATTCAATACAGGTAGTAAACAGTTGTGATATAGCCTTATCCAATTAATTTAATTAACTATTTAATTAAATAAATTATTTCAAATCGTTTTCATATCTCTAAGTTTTTGTATAATATTTATTTGCATTCACTGAAAGATCATCTTTATAAATCACACAAAGTATATAATTCATCCTAGGATACATATAGATAGATATATTATTTACTTCAAGCTTGTTATTACTCCCATATACCAAGTTATAGAGAGTTATAATCCCATCCATTCACCTAATTATATTTCACTAGGAAACTTGTCCCATAAATCTAGTCAAAGCCACCATACCAAACGGAAAAGGGACAATTTTTAAGTCCCTTACCGGGTGGTTTTCCCAGATGTTGTTGCACTGATTTTCGAGGCCTTAATAGGCTCACACTCTGAGCTTGAAGTGGTTCAACTGATGATCAAAATTTTCAATATTGAGTTGAAAAATGATGACCCTCCTGCCTTAGCATTAAAAGTAAGTTCCATTATGCATGACATAAAATCTATTGTTTTTGAAATAGATATTTCTCTCATATCTTACGTTAAGGCACTATATACCACCTATTCATATTATCTTGAGTCATTGCAAGAAAGTGGAAACCTTAAGAAGGTTACCTTTGACTCCCTTGAGAAGAATTTTTTTGAAAGAGAGAAGGATTTGAGCAAGAAGAAAATCATAAGTCTTCTGAAGAAGTTGCGTGCCTTGCACAAAATGAGAATAATCATGTACAATATTCCTCTAGAGGAAGAGGTGGCCGAAGAGGAAGAGGAAAGAAGAATTTTAGAGGCAGGGGGGAAGACATTTCCAATAAAGGTACGATCTTCATTGCATATGATGCAATAGATATGGACATGATGCTTCGACTTGTAAGTTTCCTCGGGACAGAATTGAGCAAGAAAGAAATGAAGGTAAAGGTGAAAACACCTAAAAATGGGAATGAATTCTGAAGTTGCAAGGAACCTTTGCTCGTGCACAAAAATTTTCATACAATTCTCACTATGATGAAGATAAATTTCGATCAAGTATTTTGTGGCATGCTAGATTTGGACACTTGAACTATGAAACCTTTGTTTGTTGAAGAAAAGTGGTTTGAATGGTTTGGCTACAATTCCCAGGAAACTTAAGCAATGTGATGCTTGTATCTTAAGAAAGCACAACAAAAAATGTTTTTATGATTCTCATTCCAGAGCACAGAGAAATCTTTAACTCATTCATTCTGATTTATGTAGCCCAATGTATGTTCCTTCTGCAAACGGTAATAAATATATGATGACATTTATTGATGACTACACCAGAATGTGTTGGGGTTTATTTATTGAAGAGCAAATCTGAAGCTTTTGAAACATTCAATAAATTTCATGCATGGAGTTAAAATGATGCACAATCTCATGTTGGATCTATTTGTACTAGTAATGGAAAAGAATATACATCAAAATAATTTAAAAACTGTATTCGCCAACATGTGATCAAACATCAAACAATTGTGCCTTATAATCCCCAACATAACGGATTATCTGAAAGAATGAACAAGACAATCTTAAATATGGTACATTCCATGATGTTTTTCAAGAATGTTAAACTAGTTTTTTGGGTTGATGCAGTTCTATGTGCTGTGTATATAAAGAATAGGTGTCCATATAATGCTATAAAAAAGAAGACTCCCTATGAAATGTAGTATGGCCGCATTCCTTCGGTGAGGAATCTCAGGGTTTTTGGTTCCACCTATTATGCCTTGATACCCAAGGAACATAGAAACAAACTTGGTGCAAGGAGTTGCAAATGTATCTTCTTGGGGTAGTTAAATACCTCCAAATCATACCATCTCTATAATGAAGTGAATAAGAAGTTTATAATATCTAGAGATGTGATATTTCTTGAAGCTTCCAAGACTGACAATGTTGTTGAGCAATAACTTGATTGCTTGGATAGATTTATACATGCAAAGTATTTTCAATAGATTGATAATGAGATTCCACATCTTGAAGGGGGGATCCCTATATTGGATCAATCTATGGAATATTCTTCGGGGGCACTCTCTCCCCTGCATGAAGCTCCAACCACTGATGACACTTTGAGTGATGTGATTGACAAAATTGGGAGACTAAATCTTGATTCAGCCCCATCTCAGCCAAATGATCAGCTTGGGCCATCTCAGAAAGGTCCTCCAAAATGGATAACAAATACAATTGACTATGTTCATCCTGATGAGTTTGGAAAGATAGGAATAAGAAGCTCCAACAAAAATAATGGATGTGATGTATAAAATCATGATTCACCTACTGATATGGATGTTTCTTATGATTGTGAAATGAATTTTTATATAGATTTCGAACCAAATTGCTTCAAATAATCTGCTTCTAATGATGAATGGAAAGAAGCAATGCATAAATAATATGATTCTTTCATAAAGAATGGAACCTGGAAGTTGGTTGATCCTCCATTAGGAATAAAACTAATTGGTTTCAAGTATGTCTTCAAGAACAAGTATAAATAATATAACTCACTTGACAAGCATAAATATAGGCTTGTGATAAAAGGTTTTGCACAGAAGGATGGGGTCGACTATGAGGAGAATTTTTCACCCACAACAAAATGGGCTACCATCCGGACACTCTTTGCCTTGGAAGCTCAGAATGGTTGGAAATTACATCAAATGGATGCAAAAAACTCTTTCTTTAATTGATATATTAAAGAGAATGTTTTTATGTCCCAACCAGGAGGATTTGTTATGAAGGGTCAGAAAAAAAAAGTATGCAAGCTTGTAAAATCCTTGTTTGGCCTCAAGAAAACACCATGAACCTAGTAGGGGAAGTTAACTGAGCATATTCTGAAACCAAACTTCAATCATTATGATCTTGATGGTGAAAATTTGTTTTTCCAGAAAGTTGGGAAAAAATTTGTATATCTTGTGGTGTATGTAGATGATCTTCTAATGATAGGAAACAATGAGAATTACATTGCAACCATAAAGAAATAACTAAGGAAAGGTTTTGAAATAACATATTTGGGTTATGTTCACTACTATATTAGTATGGAAGTAACTCAACATCTGAATTTTATATTCCTCTCTAAGAAGAAGTACATTGGAGATCTAGTGAACAAGTTTTGCATGGATGAGTGCAATCCTTTGACTACTCCAATGGAACAGATCTTAAAGCTCACATCCAATGAAGGAAAATAATTTGAGGATGAAACGAAGTATAGACAAATTGTAGGAACCCACAAATACCTGACTACTACCAAACCAGACATTTCATTTTTTGTTTGAATTCACTCCAAGTTTATGCAAAAGCCTTGTGAGGGTCATTGGTCTGCTGCAAAACGAGTTCTAAAGTACTTGAGGGGAACTCAAGAATTTGGACTCAAATATACACAAGTGGATGACTTCAACTTGATTGGATACTCTGATTCAGACTTCAATGGTGATAAAGAAAATGAAATATCTTCTTCAGGTTATGTTATGAGTCTTGGATTAGGAGCTTTCTTCTGGAGGTCACTCAAATAATCAGTTCCAGCAGATTCCACAACTAAGGCAGAATAGCTGGCACTTATTTAAGCAACATAGGAAATTGTGTGGCTCAAGAAAATTTTGGAAGATTTGCAGGAGAAACAAGTGCATTCAACTCCTCTTTTGATTGAAAACACTTCTACAATAAATTTTCCAAGAAACCAAAGTTCCATGTTCAAAAAAATCACATCAATACAAAATACCATCTGATTCGACATCATGTTGAGGCCAAAAAAATCCACCTACGACTTCGTTCCACAAATTAGCAGATTGCAGACATCTTCGACAAAGAGCTTAGAAGTGAAAAGTTTGAAAGATTCAGAATGATGCTTGGACTCACCAACATCCCTTCATATTAAGGGGGGGAATGTTGACACCTAATCCTTGGGATTAGGTAAACTGATGTAAATATTATAAATAGTAAAAATAAAAGGAATTTGGAAGACGAAGAGACATTGGGAGATGAAACCCAATAGTCTCCCTCTCCTTGTATATAGTCATACGTTATCTTAATAAAAAGGCAAAAAGTTATTCATGGAATTACTCTTGTCCTAACACTCATTCTTTAGTTCCTGAAATAGCCATAGATCGTAGTTTCGATCTCCACTTCAAGCTCACATGTGATCCATAATCTCATTTTTATCGTCACCTTCTTTGAGTTCAACATATGATGCTCTTGATCGACCACCATAAGCTGGCCAAGTTTTGTTCTCCTACATACACTTTTGGAGAGATAGTAGCCTATAGGTTCACGAAGCAACACATTATCACAATTTAATTTTGGGGCTCAATTCATGCTCGGAGTGGTTATTTTTTCATAATTTCCTCTTTTTGGGATGGTTTTAAGGGCTATTAATTCCTAAAAATTTTATTAAGGTTTTGAGGATTATTTCTTAATAAAATCATGACCATATGCTAATGCACTTTATTTGGTGCTTTGATGGTGGGTGGTTAATAGGTTATGAAACATTTTTTGCCTAGTTATGCAAAACTAGGTGAATTGATCGTATTTATGTGGTAATTGGGAGTGTGAAGTTATCATCATCATAAAACTTTCTTTGTAACAGTTTTGTTTCTATGGTTAGTGGAAACACATTCACAAATTTTATCAAGATGGGTAAAATATTGTAGGAATTTCGTGAGAATAAAGTAGTAGATGAACATCGTAAAGAGTTCCTTCAATTGTAGTCAATCATAACTCTATTACAAGCAGTGAATGCAACTCTTAAGATAAATAAGTTGAAAAAAATAGTAGATGATAAAATCAAGAAGTTTTATCATTTGGATTCAACAAAGGGAAAATATTTTCAGCTCATTGTAGATGAATTTCAAGAGAAGATTGACCTCCTTGATGACTTGGAGGAGGAACTTGAGTCTTTTTCTAACTCAAAAAATGAAAATTTGAAGAAGCAACTGGAAGAGAAAAATAATTAGCATGTTATGGAGATAAAATGTTTAAAATAAAAAATCTTAGAATAATATCAAATTTTGAAACAAGATTATGATTCCTTGTCACAATAGTTGATTAAGAAGGATGAGGTTTTTCAAAAGTTGCAAGAGTCTAAGAAAAAAATTGAATTGGAAGTTAGTTGTGTTCAAAAACATGAGATGGAGACGATTGATGTTGAGATACCAGACTCATATTCTTCCTCACTTAATGATGTTGAATGTCAAAAACTTTATGTTGACGATCATGAGTCATCACGTGCCTTTGTTTCTATAATCACCCTCCTCCCACACTTACCCAAGTTCACCAGTCCACCCGGGTAAATATGTGATGATGAGTTACTATGATATGACTCAACCTCCTAGATCACCTTAAGGAAGTGGAATCGAAGAAAAAAAAAATTATTGACTTCCCTCAGTTGTTACAGGACCCCAAGGGCTAAACCACCCTTCCAAGTGCTCAAACCTCGAGTTAACTTACTTTTTCACTGATCTGGACTCCAAAATGCTGGCACAAAATTTCCTAGATTTGAATGTAACTCTCCAATCACGTGCACAAGCCTGCAAGATAGATATTGTAGTCTTTTTCACCCAGTTCTATGCTTGCGACCGCGAGATCTGAGGCACTTTTTTAGGGCTAGTCACTAGGTCACTACCCAAAAATTAATGAAACTTTCCAGAACAATAAATGACACACAGAAAAATACTTCCATACAAAAATTAGACAAGAAATTGACCTATCAAGGCCTAACCATGACAGGAATTCCATCAAACACATCATGAACATGTAATGTACATGACATAATTACATACCTGAGCATAAGGGTCTCATACTTATTTGAGAAATGTCATGAAGGTATGATTCCCTCTCATAATAACTTCAATATCATCTATTATGTCATACATTCATTTACCATTCATTTACTAACCAAAATATGATGAGAGCCATAGCTAAATTATGTGATAAAACCATAATTATAATAAACATATAACCAGAATAATAATAGTAATATAACAACCACTAAAGCCACATAATAAAAAGTAAATTTACACACAAAATACAAGAGGAAAAGAGCTCTTATTCACATATGCAAAATCCAACTAGGTCAAGGAATTCCACATACCACCCAACCATAGATTGGGATGAACCAAATCTCACTTTCAGCCAATCATCACTATGCCATATTCTAAGAACGAATTTGGGATCTCATGGAATGAACCAAAAATAACCAAACCAGGGCTTCCAGAGTCCAAACCACCTCAACTCTCAACTAGTGATTCCACCTCATGGTCAGACATCACTAACCATCAGAATATCGATCTCTACCAAAGTTTCCCGGCGTTTTAAAGCATTTTTTCCACTCTGGCTCCAGGACCAGTAACTCAACCCACATCTTGTCACAGGGCTCCAGAGCATTTGTCGAACCAAGGCTTCTAGGACTAGTAACTCAACCCACCGAGAGATCCAAAGTATTTTTCCAACTGTTGTACTATACAACACCCCCCATTTACTTTAAATAAATGGGGACCCTTTAAAAATAAATAGAAATTTATGAGCTTGATTTTATCTCAGCCTAAGTCTAAAACTTTAGGAAATATAGGTTTTTCCCTTTTCACTTTGATTTTAAAAAGCGTTCATCATAAATCACATAACTTACAAGCCGGTAAGTTAAAACATATATAAGTGTTGTGAATTGCGATATGCGCTCCAACCTTTTCGAGTTATATAAAATTCCCATTAAGAATTCTTTAAAAAGCCATTTAAAAAAAATCGCATCACGCCTTTTTAAAAGAATCAACTTATGGAAATTTGATAGAGATTGTGATGGTCTGGACCTGAAGAAACAATAAAGCAAGGATTATAAAGCTCCAAAGGTCTGATAAAGTGCATCAACATGATTCCTTAGCACATTTCACATTTCACAGCGAATAACGAAATGTAAAGTTTTATTACTGCATGAAAATTGCGATCTATGATTTGCATAGATTGCATTTCGCGAAATTCATCGGTGACAAAAACCATAACTAATGGTAATGGTTTAAATTTGCGATATGCGATATTAATATTTATTATTCAAGTGCGCGAAATGTTTCATATCTAATCAACCTGATATAATATCTAACGTCTTAAATTGATAGATTAGACATATTACGTAAAGGTGTGTAGCAGATTTGATAGGAAACATTATGGGTTATTAACGACATTTAATGGGAGTAAGGTTCAAAATATTGATATCTACTTCGAGCGTGTTTTTAATAATTGAGCACTAGGTTTTTTATTATATTGTTTTCTCTCTATCCTTATCTCCATTTATCTTAGATCTGAGTTTACTCTATTCACGCCTAACGGAGTGAGAATAACCATAATGACAAAGAAAGGCAAGGAAATTGCCCAAACATCCATTGCCAAAGACTTAGACATGCCTCCATTGTTCTCATATACGACTTGCAACAAGGATTGCGGCAGTTCTTCATGGGAAGCAATGTACCAACTCTTCGAGGATGAACAACCAAGGGTAATAGTCAAAATAGCCACATCAGACACGTCAGTTTCATCAGACCCATCCTACTTCAACGTTGCATGCTCGTTCTTCACAAAGTAGCAATGAGGCCGAAGATACTCCCCTACACAAATATGGTAAAGTGGGTAATTGACCACCTTAACATAGCAGATAGGTCAGTTAAGAATTCAAAGTTGGAGAATATTGGTCTTTTCACTGCAGAATATTTGAGGACAATGTACCACTTTCTCATGCCGCAGAAGAATTATGATAAAGCTTTTGTCTAAAAATTTACAAAGAACCATACAAACCTCATGAAAGTAATAAAACGATGGAAAGATGACTAAGGAAATCTGAAACAGGACAAACTCGGTATGTACCCAATAGCACAATTACCCTTCCCTTATTTCTATGTTGCTAGAATGTTATAGAGATTATTTGCTGGAAAGAATCCCTTTGGATTTATTATTTATCGAAGATGTCAATAGACTGAATCCAAGCATTAGCCTGGATAATGAAGCCAAAGACATGTCTGAATATGAATCCCAAGAGAAATATAATCATGAGTCAGGGCAATCACAAAATAATTCTCAGAATTCTGATCACTCTGATAATGAATCCGAGGGTAGGAATGAGAGCCCAAAGAAAATAGTTTATAAAGTGATCAAAGGGATTTAAATGCAAACGGAAGGAGGAATTAATGGAGCTGGATCATCTTCTCAAGAAATTTAGCATATCCAGAATACGCCCAATCAGGCAGAGAAGTCTCAGCGAAAATATTTGAAGAATGAATGGGAAAATTTTTCCAAGGAACTGCAAACACCACAACCAAAGCCTAATATTGATGAATCCACAAGTTTTCAAACGTCAGAGCGTCGTCAGAATTTAGTGGAAACTGCAATTCCGCTACAGGAGGTACCTGAAGTTCATGATCAAGAGATCATTCTGGCATACCCTACAGAGCATATTGTTTTACATATTGAAGAGATACCCTCACTTGATGTATTCTACAATCTCAGTCATAAGGTTGTAGTTAAGAGAAGAAAAAGAAGAATAATGGATGAAATAGTTTCAAATCTTATGAATGAATCTGTTGACATTCTATGGAAAGACCCTTTGGCTGATCCTACAGAGCATCTAAGTAAGTTATCACAATACGTAGGAGCATATGCTACTGCCACCAATGATAAAGCCACCGAGGTACAACTTCTACTGAAGAAAAAATAAGACAAAGTACAAGAGTTAGAGAGATTGTTAGAACAGGAAAAGTTTAACTCCAACAAGCTGATGGAAATTAAGATGTCTCAATTTCAAAAGGATTTTGAAAGAATTAATTTACAACACCAGGTGCAGATTACAGAGAAATAAACAAAGCTTGAAGAAGAAATGGAAAAATTGAAAAGCCAGCCTCAAGTAGACCTATTCATAAAATAAGCACTGGAAAATAATGCAAAGCTAAATCAGCAATAAGAAATCTTTTCTCAACAAGCTTCAATCACCATCTCCTACTGTGATACAAGAAAAATATTTATCCATCAAGTAGCTAACAAGAGACTTGAATGCGAGAAAGTTGAAAAGAAAATTAATGAGTTAATTCAGTGGTAAGGATCTGACTCAGTTAAGAAAGCTGACTGACCTCAGATAGATAAATTTCACTAAGAGATTTTATTTAAGGATTGGGAAGTACAACTGAGACTAGAAGAAAAGGAAATAGCAAAGGCATCAAGGTTAACAAATGAAATTATTGAATCTGTTAATGAACATCTTTTGAAAGTTGAACATATTAAAGAATCCACAAATGAAGTGCTCTCAGAACTCAAGCCATTAGAAGCACAATGGAAGAAAAATACACATATGTAGGAGGAAATGATTAAAAATATAAATAAGTTTGATCAAGAAAATTACTGGAAATTTCTGATCAAACCTTATCATCAGTTCCTAACTCTTCAGTCATTAACTGATTCAACCAAGAAACCACAGCCATCACTTTCGAATGCAGTGTTCAAAGGCCAGATCAGATCAGGAATTATACAACCAACTCAGCTAAAGCCAATGGTGAATATTTGTTAGCTCCGAGATCAAATGCATAAAGAGGATCAACACACTTAATCATATCATTATTTTATTTCCTATATTGTAGTTTAATTTTTCTCCTTACGAGCATGGTTGTTTGAAACCTCCTCTATTTTTATGTAATAATATATTTTTAAACATATTGTATTATTTATTTAAACCCTTCTCATGCATTTAGAGAAGGGTCCAGAAATTTGTCAAAAACATTTGCAAAGAATGTACTTTTGCAAGTTTTTAAATGCTTTGATGGATTAATGGAACAAAATATGTTATCTTTTGACATTTGAAGTTGTTTAACTGACATTGCACTATTGTACTCTTTAAATTGCTTGAAATTGAAGAGTAGCAGAAAAATATTGTCAGTTTGAATGAGTAGGACCTTGTATATATGGTACTTCTACATGTTATATTAATTTTTCCTTTTCAGATTGACAATTATCTTTTTATCTGCATTATAAATTTGAACTGCTATCATAAATGAATGTTAAATGCACTTTTGTACTGATATTTTTTTATGATGTCTTATCTTATATATAATCAAACATATAAATGTGATATACGTTTTAGAATTCTTTTAATCAAACTACTTTGTTAAAAGAATTATCTTTACATAATTTTCATCTATTTCAACTTTTAAATAATCTTCATTACTAATAGTTGGAAGATATATTTTTTAGATCGCATAAAGAAAGGAATACCCCAGGTATATACTAGAATAGATAGTTTTAGATAAATGCATATGATAGATTAAAATCATTTCCCATTTTCATGTTATATAAACAAAAAACACCCAAAAATCATCCTTATTGGGAAACAGGTCCCTTTATCCCTAGTGGGAGCCACCACACAAAATGGAAAAGGACCTTCTCTAAGTTTTGGACTGGGTGGTTTTCCCCCATGTTGTGGCAATGAAATTTTGAGACCTCAACATTTTGGCGCTAGAAGGAGGGCCAATTTTGATTGGAAAGAAGATCTGATCAATCTAAATGTCAATATAAGAGTCTCTCTCCCTCTATATCCCCTTCAACTTATAGAAAATTATCTAGATCTAAATCTTTAAGATCTGAAGTTGAACATCCCTCTCCTAAGTCTCCTAGTAAAACTCAACCCATACTATCTCTATATTTTCATCAAAATTCCCCAGAATTTCAGTCTTTGATAGAAAATTTAGAGAGATTATCCATATCTGCTGAAAAGCTTGAAACTTCTCAATCATCTGAGATTAGTGTTTCATCCTCTTTACAACCTAAAATAATATTAACTCGATTAGAAACTCAAAAGACATGAATTACTCCTTTTGAATTTCCTATCGATACTTCTCGAAGGAAGACAAAGAAAGCTGAATTAGATTCAATCACCATTGAGGTCTTATCTAATAATCTGTCCCATTAATTTCCATTACCTCCACTCACTTCCACAACTTCCATTCCAACAATCAGTGTTCCTTTAACTAGTTCCAGTACTCAAACTACTACTCCTTCTACTTGTTATATCACTCAACCTACCTCTTCTTCAACACAAACTCAATCCATCACCTCCACCCAAGGTCTAATGAAAGGCCAAGTACCTCCACCAAATTTACAACCATGGAACAATCCAGGTGTTGTACAAATGCCTGCTGATCTTCATCCTCTCCCAAAACACCCTGAAAGATGGTTACCTAAATTTAATCCTGATGATTGTCTTCCAGCTGAAGAATACATTCATAATTACATGTTAGCCATTAATTTAAAAGAGGTAGTTGAAGAATATTGTGTTTTAATACTATTTCCATATACTCTCATAGGATCTGCATGATCCTGGTATTTCTCATTATCTGCTCGCTCTATAACTAGCTGTGAAGAGAAATTTTTAGCTAAGTTTGGAGATGATAGAACCATTGCATCCCTCATCAATGATCTATCAAATCTAAAGGCTAAAACATGGGAGAAAATAAAAGATTTCAATTCAAGATTTAATAAGTTACTCAATAAAATTCTTTCTACGTTAGTGCATGGTGCAGAAGTTCAAATTGAGTGGTATATTTCATCTCTCCCATCTAATATAGCCATTTTTGTTGATAGAGAAAAATTTCCTACATTGGCAGAAAATATGAAGGAATCTTTAACTGTAGATAAATGCATAATCACTCTTGAAAAGAAGAATTCCCAAGAATATAGGAAATCAAAGAAAGTATCCTTCAAAGATGATTCAAAGAAGAAACCATCCAAAGACCCTTTTGATGTAGAAGGTCTTCAGAAATTTTTAAAGACTATGACAAATAAAATGGAAAATATCAAGAAACAAGTTGCTGAAAATTCTAGTTAAAGGAAGACCTTAAGACCCTTCAAGAAAAATCAGTGTTCTGATTCTCAACTGCCCAGCATCATATCTAATGCTGAGTCTGATGAAGATACAGATGAAGAGAAAACAAAAGAAGTAGAAAATGAAGTAGAATAAGAAGTTGAACTAAATGGAATGTGGGATTTTATCCTACCAAATGATGAACAAGAAGAAGATTTACCTGTAAGTACAAGGAGTAAGAATACCATTGAAGCAATGCAGCCAAATTAGAAATAGAAGAACCCAACACCTGCAAAAGATAAAACAGTAAGTAAAAAGTCTACATCTAAGGGTACACAAACTAACCCTGCTACTTCAGATGTTCCACCTACATCAAATACAATGGTAGTCTCTGGCACCATTGAATATAATGTAGTTGAGGATATGAAAAATACCACGACAAACATTTCAATTCATGAAATTACTAAGCTAAAAAAACAGCAGAAGATCTTACTCGGAGATTTGAATGTGGTACCTGCTTCAACCTTACCTGCTCCAGTGATAGATCCATATCTCATACTCCTCCATTTATTTTAACCTATGATATCTATAATAAGAACATCCACAATTATTTAATATACTAAGGGGCTTCCTCTAATATTATGCCAAAATTAGTATGTGCTAAGTTGAACATAACTCCTCAGAGTTCTCCTGTTCATATAGTAAAACTTGATAGAACTAAAGTAGCGGTTGTAGGAGAATTAAATTATCTCTATCAGATTGTCATCAAACCCTAAGGTTTCCCAGATAATTGATATCTTGGTGGATGATATTCTTGAGTTTTATGGCTTAGTGTTAAGCAGAGACTGGTCTGGGAAGCTTCATGGATATTTCACAACAGACTGGACACATATGTGGCTACCCCATAATGGAAAGCCAAACCAAATCCGGGTAGATCAAGAGAAATTCATGAAGCATACAGTTACTAATATTGAAGGGATAAATGAGCCAGTAGAATTTAATATAATATTATTGGAAATTACTAGGCAGAATCATTTCTTGGAAATTTTAATGCTCAACCATCACCCTTTTTCGATAATGCAGTTATCTCTCAAATTGAGAATTTTTCCCAGACAAACACTTCTAAGTGTAAAAATTTTGCAGATAAACCAATAGTTAATTCTTTATTTCAGATTCTTTATTTTGATGGCTCTAAATTAGAAGATGGTGCAGCATCTGGCTGTATTTAAATAAGCCCAGAAGGAGAAAAAACCATGTTAGCTTATAGACTTGAATTCGATTGCACAAACAATATAGAAAAACATGAATCATTAATCCAAGCATTGTACAAAGCAATTGATCTTGACATCAAATATTTGAAAGTACTTGGAGCTTAGGAAATCATTGTCAAACAAGTAAGAAATACCATCCATTTTCATTCTAGACATTTTAAGCATTATCATTCATTAGTCCAGGAATTGACTACTTATTTCTTAGCTTTCAATATTTCCTTTGTACCCAAAATACAAAATGCTAGAGCAGATTTATTGGCTAATATAGCATCAAAATTAATTCCATCTCAAGGATTTAGTCCTCATAGATTTTCCATTGAATTGAAATTTAGACCATATGTTCCTGACAATATTACCAATTGGAGGGTATTTAATAAGGATTCTGATATCATAGATTTCCTTACATCTGAAGGATCTTATGATAATCAAATTCTAGATGAAAATGAACATGACACTCAGATAAAGGAAAAACAGGATGAAAATCCAATTCCTAATTCAATTGTTAAATTAGAAGACCTTTATGATCTAAAAGATAGGTTTAAGACAGTTACTAATTCTAAAACTCAAAGTTAAACCTTAAGATTTGAGTTAGTAAATATTGAAACTGATGATAAACCACAAAATGTCAATTTAGGTCTTGGTCTATCTTCTGATGAAATATTATTTTTTGTCAAGTTATTAAGAACTTACAAAAAAAAAATTGCTTGGGATTTCACTGATCTTAAAACATATGAAACTTTTGTTATTCAACACACTATTCCTATGATTTCAGATGAGAAACCAATACAACAAAAGTTGAGGAAAATTAACCCGAATCTTGAAAATCAAATCAAAACAGAGTTGAATAAACTCCTCAAAGCTAAGATCATCTTTCCAGTTAGAAATTCTAAATGGGTTTCAAATTTGGTTCCTATTAGGAAGAAAAATGGTGATATTATAATTTGTATCGATTTTAGAAATTTGAATAAAGCATGTTAGAAAGACAATTTTCCATTACAAACCATGGAAGAAGTACTGAAAACAGTAGCTAGTTCTAAACTTATGTCTTTTCTAGATGGATTTTCAGGATATAACCAAATCCTGGTACATCTAGATGATAGATTAAAGACCACATTCAAGACTAAGTGGGGAACTTATGCCTATCAAAAGATGCCATTTGGGTTAATCAATGCAGGTGCCACTTTTCAAAGAGCCATGAACACAGCTTTTAGAGGACTCATTAACAATCAGTGGTTATTTATCTATATGACATTAAAGTCTTTTCTAGACAAGCAACCAATCATCTGAATGACCTGAAACAAGTCGTTGAGTGATGTAAAAAGTATGGAATTTCATTATACCCAAAGAAGTCATATTTTTCTCTAGATGAAGGAAAAATTTAGGATTAATTGTGTCTAAGAGAGGTATCTATATTGATCCTGAAAGAATCAAAGAGATTAAAAGAATTTCTTTCCCTCATAATAAGAAAACTATGCAGTTGTTTCTTGGACAGATAAACTTTGTAAAAATATTTGTCCCCGACTTTTTGCAAATAGTTTTACCTTTACAAATCCTGATTAAGAAAAATTCAGTCTTTAAGTGGGGACATAATGAAAGAGCTTCATTTTATTTAATCAAACAATCCATTATCAATGCTCTATTTCCCCAATTTTCTTAATCCTTTTAATTTATATACATTCTCATCGGATACATCTTATGCTGTTGTTTTGCCATGACTTAATGACCAACAAATTTAAGCACCAATATCAATTTTTAGTTCCAATTTGCAAGGCATAGAACTAAACTATTCATCCGTTTAGAAACATACGTTTGCTATCTTTAAAGCTATAAATAATTTTAGGCCATTTCTCCTCAAAACTCACACCAAAATAATAGTTCCATTCTCTGCAGTGAGACAACTATTAATGCAAAGAGAATTAGGAGAGAGAAGGGCTAACTAAGTTACTGCTTTACAAGAATATGATGTAGAAATTAGACCTTCTAAAATTTTTAGAGGTCAAGGTTTTTGCAGAATGCTAATAGGAGCATCCAATTTATCATCAGAAGAAAATTCAAGTAATAATGTCCAAATATCAAAGGTAAGCCTCAACGATGTGCAGTCTCAGTACATTGATCTCAAGTTTTATTTGAACAATGGATATGCCCCAACTCAACTCAGTTATAAAATAAAACGTGATTTGAGATTAAAGTCCAAGAAATATGAAATGATCAATGATGTATTGTTTAGAAGAAACTTTGATTCTGTGTTATTAAGATTCTTAGAGAAAACTGAAGCAGAGAAAGTTTTGTAGGAACTCCATGATGGAAAAGCTGGAGGACATTTTCGAGGAAATAAAACACATAAAATCGTGCATGGAGGTTACTATTGACCGACACTTTTCAAAGATTCTCATGAATATGCAAGGAAATAAAAATTTTGTCAAAGTGCATCTAGAAGACAAAGGAAACCAGCTTTCCCATTACAGCCAGTTAACATCGAACAACCATTTGAACAATGGGGATTAGATATAATCGATGAGATCATTCCTAACTCTTCCAAATAGCATAAATATATTCTCACAGCTAAAAATTATTTTACTAAATGGGTGGAAGAAATTCCATTAAAGGTAGACAACTCTGAGAATATTATTGAGTTCATTGATCAGTTTATCATAGCTAGGTTTGGTTTACCCGCTGATTTAATGTTCGATAATGCATCTTGTTTCTCGGGAGATGATATGATAGAATTTGCAATCAAAAGAGGTTTTAAACTTAAATATTCTGCTAATTATTATTCACAAAGAAATTTATTAGCAGAATCCACAAAGTAAAATATTATTAGAATCATCAAACGAATTGTTGACGAAAACCAACAAAATTGGCACAAGTCATTAACATTTTCTCTTTGGGCAGATCGAATAACTTAGAAGGCCTCCATTGGCACTTGTCCATTCAATATTGTTTATGGAAAAGATGTTTTTCTTCATACCAATGTAGTTATTCCTTCTCTTGCCTTAGTTAAATTTATTGATGAATCCCCTTCTTCCTTGCAAGTAAGACAATTTCAAATCCTTAAGCTTGAAGAAGGAAGAGAGAAAGCTAAAGTTACTCATGCACATCATCAAAAAAGATAATTAAAGCTCCATTTGACACAACTTATGTCACTCCTAAAACATTCCAAATTTGTGATATGGTATTGAAATGGGACAAAGAACATGAGGAAAAAGGTAAACACACCAAAATCCAAAGTCTGTGGCTAGGTCCATTTCAAATCATTGAAGAAATAGGCCCATCAACATTTTTATTGCAAGATCTATCGGGCAAAA
Organism: Pinus albicaulis; assembly: GCA_034641835.2. Lineage (NCBI taxonomy): Eukaryota > Viridiplantae > Streptophyta > Pinopsida > Pinales > Pinaceae > Pinus > Pinus albicaulis. Next base: position 25,690,247 of record MU968480.1, read on the forward strand.
GAGATTCTTTTCCTGTTAATGGGAATATTTTAAATAAATATTTTTCATAGGAGGTAACCCCTTCTATTCCATGTCTATTACTGACTTTTATTTTCCTTAGGAAAATAAAAGTTTCATAGCATTGATTTTTGGCTTTTCAAGTAAACATCTCAGAAAATGTTTTTGATTTATCGCTTATAGAAATAAGAATTGTTAAGGAAACAATCGAAAAATTTGAATATCAAATATATTATATTCTACTGAAAGACGCAATTTCACTTAATTTATTTATTCTCTGATGAACTCTCATCATTATAAAGTATGGTTATTCTGTTATCATTCAAGAAAATAATCTTTATCATAGTAAAGACTCTTTTACATATAAGAAATTTTAAACTCTAAAAATTATCATCCAAAATCCTCAAAAGGACCAATGATTCACCCCATCCAGGAAACTTATCACTTTTTAGAGAGAAATTCAAAAAATTATGCTACAAATCTTAGAAGATAATAAGTCTCATCAAGAGCTTATTTACCATGTTCATAGGGAAATAGTTGAACTGACATTACCAATACAGCCTACCAAAATAGGGCAATGACTTGAGATTATGTCAAAAGGACAAGGGGTCTCATCAAGAGCCAGCTTGATCAATTTAATTACACCAATGAATGGAATTGTCAATATTTTGTTACCAAGCTAAGACAATGGCTTTTAAGTGATTAAAAAAAAAAAAAACTACAGAAAAGAAAACAAGTTCCAAAAGAGATAAAGTATATAAAATTTAACTTATTTTTTAATATTGTAAGAGTGACTGGATGGGACAATGAATCATTTTTTGGTAAAAGGTAACCCTGCCAAAATCTTAAAAACTCCTATTGGATTAGAAGCTCTACATGTGATAAAAGAGTATATATTTAAAATGCTAATCTGAAAGATCCATTTGCTTCATCTTTTTGAACTTAGTAAAAATCATATAGATATTCGTACTTTTATTTTTAAAAGAGAAATTCTTATGAATTATAATCAAGAGAGATTTTATTTCTTAGTAAGATATTATTTATTGAAACTCATTCCTGCAACTATTTCTATTTTGAAAAAAAAATTAGAAATTTCAAAAAACTAATCAGAGATAGTTTGTTCTCCCAAGTGAATCACCAATTGTTGTACTATACAATACCCCCCCCCCCCATTTACTTTAAATAAATCGGGACCATTTAAAAAAAACAAAAATTTATGAGTTTGACTTTATCTTAGCCTAAGTCTAAAACTTTAATAAATAACGGTTTTCCCTTTTCACTTTGATTTTAAAAAGCATTCATCGCAAATCGCATAACCTACAAGCCAAGTAAGTTAAAACATATATAAGTGTTTTTGAATTGCGATATGCGCTACAACCTTTTCGAATTATATAAAATTCCTGTTACGAATGATTTTAAATTCCCATTAAAAATAAATCGCATCACGCCTTTTAAAAAGAATCAACTTATGGAAATTCGGTAAATATTGCGATGGGTCAGACCCAACGAAACAATAAAGCAACGATTATAAAGCTCCAAAGGTCTAATAAAGTTCATCAGCATTTTTCCTTAGCGCATTTCGTGTTTTGCAGCGAATAACCAAATGTAAAGTTTTATTACCGCATGAAAATTGCGATCTGCGATTTGCACAGATCGCATTTCGTAAAATTAATCGATGACAAAAAACATCACTAATGGTAATGGTTTAAAGTTGCGATATGCGATATTAATATTTATTACTCAAGTGCACGAAATTATTCATATCTAATCAACCTGATATAAGATCTAACATCTTAAATTGATAGATTAGACATATTACGTAAAGGTGTGTAGTAGATTTGATAGGAAACATTATGGGTTATTAACGAGATTTAATGGGAGTAAGGTTCGAAAGATTGATATCTACTTTGAGTGTGTTTTGAATACTTGGGCGCCGGATTTTTGATTATATTGTTTTAGCTCTATGCTTCTCTCAATTCATCTTATATCTGAGTTTACTTTGTTCACTTGAATTTAGGAAACCGCCTAACAGAGTGAGAATAACTAGAATGACAAAGAAAGGCAACGAAATTTCCAAAACATCCACTGCTTAAGACTCAGGCATGCCTCCATTGTTCTCAGATACGACCTGCAACAAGGATTGTGGCAGTTCTTCATGGGAAGCAATGTACCAACTCTTCGAGGATGAACATCCAAGGGTAATAATCCAAATAGCTATAGCAGACGTGTCAGTTTCCTTAGACCCATCCTACTTCGACGTTGCATGCTTGTTTATTCACAAAGTAGCAACGAGGCTGAAGATTCTCCCCTACACAGATATGGTAAAGTGGGTAATTGACCACCTTAACATAGCAGATAGGTCATTTAAGAATTCAAAACTGGAGAATATTGGTTCGTTCACTACAGAAGATTTGAGGACAATGTACCACTTGCCCATGCTGCAGAAGAATTATGATAAAGATTTTATCTGAAACTTTACAAAGAAGCATACAGACCTCATGAAAGTAATAAAATGATGGAAAGATGACCAAGGCAATCTAAAATGGGAAAAAATCGGTATGTACCCAATAGCACAGTTACCCTCCCCTTATTTCTATGCTGCTAGAATGTTATGTATATTGTTTGCAAAGCAATATACCACTAGGTTTTCCATAGACTGGATCCCTTTAATTGATGCAATCTTCAATTATTCTATTATGAATTGGACGAACATCTTGTCTAATAATTTGGCCAGAAATATCATGGATTATAGAAGTAAAAGAAGTGTTTCCTCGAGGGAAATACCCCCCTTCTACATGAGTGCTTACATTATGGATGCAATTTGATTTTGTTCAAGTTTTCCTATCATGGGATGGAAATGGACAACCCAAGACCCCACTCCAATCCATATTTACCATAGAGCCCTTTGGGAATCTAATTTTCATTTACATTTTTATAAAATTTGCAATGGAGTCATGTTACCTATGCATTAGATTATCTTTAATGAAAAATCCCCTAGGTTTCTAAAGAGTCTAGCATAGACATTTTTCCAGTTGCTAGACATTTTGTTGAAGAGAATTTCACCTATATCAGAGTTTTCGGGAGTTATGCTTCTCCCCATGTTTTTCCATATTATGTTCTTGATAAGCTCCTAACTAGGGAAATTTATTACCAACTTAAGTAAGTGGCATTTCTAAGCAACTCAAAGATGCCAAGAAGGAAATTTGGCCTACTTTCCCTTTGCAGTATGGTAGTTTCTCACTTTTTGATATTGGCCATGCATTCAAGGAAATTTCAAATGTTACTTTATTAAATTTGGTTGTAATGCCAAAGAGGCCATTCGACCCAAATGATGTGATTAATAATTTCACCACTGACTTTAAATTGAAACCTTTATTGAATGAGATAGATATATTTGATGATTTCTTTCAAGGCATGGAAAATTTCACAGATGTACTGAAAAATGCATCCAGTCAGCTCAGTAAAAGTGACTTTGAAGCTTTCCAAGCATATAGAAATAAGAGGCTAGAAAGAATCCCTTTGGATTTATTATTTATCGAAGATTTCAACAAACTGACTCCAAGCATTAGCCTAGATAATGAAGCCAAAGACATGTCTGAAGATGAATCCCAAGAGAAATCTAATCACGAGTCAGGGAAATCACAACATAATTCTCAGAATTCGGATCACTTTGATAATGAATCCGAGAGCAGGAATGAGAGCCCAGAGAAAATAATTCATAAAGTGATCAAATGGATTGAAATTCAAACAGAAGGAGGAATTAATGGAGCTGGATCTTCTTCTTAATAAATTCAACATATCCAGAATACACCCGATCAGGAAGAGAAGTCTGAACCAAAATATTTGAAGAATGAATGGGAAAATTTTTCCAAGGAACTGAAAACACCACATCCAAAGCCTAATATTGAGGAATCCACAAGTTTTCAAATGCCAAAGCATCCTCAGAATTTAGTGGAAACTACAATTCCGCTACAGCAGGTACCTGAATTTCATGATCAAGAGATCATTCCAGCATACCCTACAGAGCAGATTGTTTTACAGATTTGAGAGATACCCTCACTTGATGTCTTCTACAATCCCAGTCATAAGGTTGTAGTTAAGAGAAGAAAAATAAGAAGAATGGATGAAACCATTTCAAATATTATGAATGAATCTGTTGACGTTCTATGGAAATACCCTTTGGCTGATCCTACAAAAGATCTAACTAAGTTATCACAATACGCAGGAGCATATGCTACTGAAACCATTGATTAAAGCCACCGAGGTACAAATTATATTGAAGCAAAAATAAGACAAAGTACAAGAGTTAGAGAGACTGTTAGAACAGGAAAAGTTTAACTCCAACAAGCAGATGGAAATGAAGATGTCTCAATTTCAAAAGGACTTTGAAAGAATGACTTTGTAACACCAGGTGCAAATTATAGAGAAGAAACACAGCTTTAAGAAGAAATGAAAAAATTGAAAAGCCAGCGTCAAGTAGAGTTGTTCATAAAAGAAGCACCTGAAAAGAATGCAAAGCTAAAGCAGCAACCAGAAATATTTTGTCAACAAGCTTCAATCACCAGCTCTTACTATGATACAAGAAAAATCATGATCCAACAAGTAGCTAACAAGAGGCTTGAATGCGAGAAAGTTGAAAATAAAATTAATGAGTTCATTCAGTGGCAAGGATCTGACTCGGGGAAGAAAGTTGACCTACCTTAGATAGATAAATTTCACAAAGATATTTTATTTAAGGATTGGGAAGTACAACTGAGACAAGCAGAAAATGCAACGGCAAAGGCATCAAGGTTAACAAATGAAATTATTGAATATGTTAATGAACAAATTTGTAAATCTAAACTTATTAAAGTATCTACAACTAAATTTCACTCAGAACTCAAGCCATTAGAAGCACATTGGAAGCAAAACATAGAGATGCAAGAGGAAATGATTAAAAAGATAAATAAGTTTAATCAAGAAAATTACTGGAATTTTCTGATCAAACCATATCATAATTGCCTAAATCTTCAGTCATTAATTGATTCAACAAAGAAATCGCAGCCAACACTTTCGAATGCAGTGTTAAAAGGCCAGATCAGATCAGGAATTATGCAACTATCTTAGCTAAAGCCAATGGTGGATATTTTTCATCTCCGAGATCAAATGCGCAAAGAGGATCAACACACATAATAATCATATTGCTATTTTATTTCCTATATTGTAGTTTAAGTTTTCTCCTTACGAGGATGGTTGTTTGAAACCTCCTCTATTTTTATGTAATAATCTATTTTTAAACATATTGTAGTTTAGTATTTAAACCCTTCTCATGCATTTAGAGAAGGGTCCAGAAATTTGTCAAAAACATTTGCAAAGAATGCACTTCTGTAAGTTTGTAAATGCTTTGATGGATTAATGGAACAAATTTTTTTATCTTTTGACATTTGAAGTTGTTTAACTGATGTTGCACTATTGTACTCTTTAAATTTCTTGAAGGTGAAGAGGAATTGAAAACTACTGTCAGTTTGAATGAGTAGGACCTCATATATATGGTACTTCTACACGTTATATTAAGTTTTTATTTTTAGATTGACAATTATCTTTTTATTTGCATTATGTATTTGAACTGTTATCATAAATGAATGTTAAATACACTTTAGTACTGATATTTGTTTATCATCTCTTATCTTATATATAATCAAACATATAAATGCGATATACATTTCACAATTATTTTAATCAAACTAGTTTGTTAAAAGAATTATGTTTACATCATTTTCATCGCTTTCAACTTTTAAATAATATTCATTACTAATAGTTGGAAGATATCTTTTTTAGATCGCATAAAGAAAAGAACACCATGGGTGTATAGTAGAATAGATAGTTTTAAATAAATTCATATGATATATTAAAATCATTTCCCATTTGCATGTTATATAAACAAAACACACCCCAAAATAATCCTTATTGGGAGACTGGTCCCTTTATCCCCAGTCGGAGCCACCACACCAAACAGAAAAGGACTTTCTATAAGGTCCATACTGGGTGGTTTTCCGCCATGTTGTGGTAACGGAATTCCGAGGCCTCAACACCAACCAAGGCTTCCAGGACTAGTAACTCGACCCAAGTTGTTCTAGGAATTCCAGAGTGTTTATCCAACCAAGGCTCCATGAACTAATAAACTCAACCCACAACCATAAGGAACATGAATACCAATTATAAAACAAAAGGGAAAACCCACAACACCATGGTTCTCCTAGAAATGGAAATGCTAGGAAAAATCACTGTCAATCCATGCAATCCTCCATGCCAATGACATGTCATAACAAAATAACCACGTGCATACATGATGCATTCCAAAACTAGCAAGTAAACCATACATGCAACTCTGTACTTGCATAATATAGTTTTAGTCGTTGATAAAATTTTCCTCTTGCAATTTTCTTGCTTACCTTTTCCTCCTTTCTCTGAATCCAGTGTGCTCCAAGAATGCTCCATTATTCCTCTAAGTGTGCAAGAGTATGAGAGATATAATAGAGAGATATCTCCAAGATAAAACTGACAAAAAGCTATGAACTGATCCTTAGAAGCCTTTTTATCATTGAGGCCTCTATTCAGGGAAAATTTTCAGGATTTCAATTTATCTTAGAGTTTATAAACCTTTTTGAATCATACTAGTCCTTAATATGAAAATTGTAAAATGTTTAATAATATTTTTATAAAAATATTTAGATTTATAATTATTTTTTAATTGTCTACATAAAATTTTGGCAATTTTAAAGGCAAAATAATATTATACTATAAAATCTGGCTGAATAATTTTTAGAAAAAACGGAAACTGGCAAATCCTTTTTTTGGAAAAGTGTCGAAAATTAGACCACCTGTGAATATTAGTCCCTAAAATTTTCCCTACCTCTATTTTATTCAATTTCCATTATTTTTCCTTAATTTTCCTCCTCAAATGCAATATGTGACCTTTCACCTTCCTTTTCTCCTAATTTTCATTATTTTCATAAATAAATTCCAATTAATGCCTCTTTTCCTTTGGAATTTCCTTTTCTAATTTCCGTAGCCATTAATTAATCACCATTGATCCCCATCACTATGTTTTTCCCAACATTCAACTTGGAATACATGTCCCATGACCTTGGTCTTATTTTTCCTTTATTAAATTTATTACATATATTTTTAACTAGGGTTGTTACAAAACCCTCCCCCATGGGGGAACACTGTCCTCAGTGTTTAGTGACACCTACAACCAAAAAAAATGTTAAAAACAAAAACATGTTGCCCATGGAGCTTTATAACTAAGCTTGATGTAGTATTTACAATGACAAACCTACTGAATAGAAAAACCAACATAACCAACATGACAACATGACAAAAATACCGCTTGTTGGAGCTTTATAACTCATCTCATTATGGTATTTACAATAACAACTCTACATAAATATGTACATATACCAAAACACAACAACATCAAAACATATACCAAAAGGCATCTGTTCCATCACCGAATAAAGAACGATACATAGCCCGCATCTGATCAACCATCTCCCATGTAGCTGCATCGAGCCCAAATTTCTTCCATTTCACTTTATCGATTGTTCGATTTCGGAGCATGAGCATATTTCACTACAAAATGCACTGAGGTTTTAGCTATAATTCTCCTTCGAGTTCCACCTGCTATATAGACTAGTCAATCACATAATCAACATCTTTTACATACTTATTAAGAAATGAAAAATGGAAAAAATCATGGAATTTCACTATCATAGGCAGTGCAAGTCATTAGGCTACTGGTCCAATCCTCTCAAGAATCTTGAAAATCCCTCAATACCAAGGTGCCAGCTTGGCACATGACCCAATCCTCAAGGAGCTCTTCTTGGGCTTGATGCGCAAGTACACTTGTTATCCAACCTAAAAATCCTTAAATACCTGGTGTTGATATGCATGAATCTTCCACCTGTATTGTGCTACCTTTAAATTCTTCTTGATAACCTGCATTTCATGTTCCATTTCTGCAAACATGTTCAGTCCAATCAACACCTTGTTCACTGGATCACTCCAACTAATAGGAGTATTAAAACTCTGCCTATAAAGTGTCTCAAACAGACTCATCCTCAAAGATTCTTGATACCCATTTTTGTAAACAAAATTAACTAGTGGAAGATACTCTACCCACCAGGGAAACGTTTAGGGGATAATATTCATAGGTGAGCTAATTTTCAATGCTTTTTCCAAAAAAGAGATTCGCCAATATCCATTTTTTTCTAAAATGATTCACCCAAATTTTATAGTACACCATTATTTTACCTTAAAAATCACCAAAATATTATATCGACTAATATAAATTCATTGGAAATATAAATATTTCTACAAAATTATCACCAAAATTTGTACAGTTTGCATATTAGGGTCTAGTAAGATTCACCAAGGTTTCTAAACTTTAAGATAAACTTCCATCCTTCAAATTTTTTCTCCTTCCCACTTTTGTTGTTGATACATAACATACATTCTCGACATATCCTCCAGAACCCTATTGACCCTCTCTATATTTCCATCTGTTTGCAGATGATAAGTTGTACTAAAGGCCAACTCCATACCCAAACCTACAAATAACTCTTTCCAAAACCTAGAGGTGAACTTAACATCCATATTTGATACAATCTTCTTTGGTACACCATTAAACAACACTATATCCCTAATGAAGACTTGTGCTACCTCACTAGCTGAATTCGTAGACTTGACTAAAATAAACTGAGCTTGCTTAGTCAACAAGTCCACCATAACCATAATATAATCATATTGTCTAGAGGTATTCATAAAACCTGTAATAAAATCCATGGAAATGACCTCCAATTTCCACTCTGGAATCATAATCAGTGGTAGTAATCCTCTTGGATGCTTACACTCTTATTTTACATGGTGATAATTCAAGCATCTCGTAAAAAAATATGCCACCTATTTTTTAATGTTCGGCCAATGATAGAGCTTCTTCACAACTATCAATGTATTTTGATATCCTGGGTAACTTTAATATGGCTTAGTGTGAAATTACCTCAATATAAGATTCTTAAGATCATTGTTGTTTGACACATATATCATGTTCCTAAATCTGATCCAACCATATTCCATGAGATGATAATAGCATCTTGTTCATCTGTACCCTATTGTAACCCGTGCCTAAGATCCCTATACCTGTCATCCTATTGTCCTTCTTGCAAGATACGATCCTATAAATTTGTCCCATAAGAACTCATAACTGCTACATGATTTACTTGTATCTTTCTGCTAAGAGTATCTGAAACCATGTTCTCTTTTCCTTTAATCTCCCTGATTGAAGTCAAACTCACTGCTCATGGCCAACCATCTAGTTCTCTTTTCCCTTAATCTCCCTGATTGAAGTCAAACTCATTGCTCATGGCCAACCATCTAGCTTGCCTGGCATTCAAATTCAGTTGGTCAAATAGGTACCTCATCCCACTGTGATCACTCATCGAGACAAACCTCCTACCAAGAATATAGTGTCACCACAACTTCAATGCATGGATGAGCATTGCCAACTCAACATCATGCATCACATAATTCTACCCATGCTCATTCAATTTCCTTTATTGATAAAATACTACATGTACTTCCTACATAAAAACCCCACCAAGTCCTCTCTGGAAACCATCTATACACACCACAAACTCTTTATCCAGATCTATGATATTAAAACTAAATCATTTTTCAACAACTACTTCAACTTCTCAAAACTTGCTACACATTCCTCTGTCCATTAATATTTCTTTCCTTTCCTCTATAATGATGTAATAGGGTATGAAATCCGTGAGAATTTCCTAATGAACCTCCTGTAATATCCTACTAGTGGAATGAATGATCTGACCTCATCCACATTCCTAGGAGTTTCCCATTCCATTATAACACTTATCTTTTTCAGGTCCACTATTATTCCTTCCTTGGAAACCACATGCCCCAAGTAATTTACCTCTATCTAAAAGAAGCTGCATTTACTAATCTTGGCATACAATTTATGCTCTCTTAGGAATCTCAATATTGTTTCTACGTGTTCGATATTCTCTTCCTCATTCTTGGAATTTATAAATATATCATTAATGAATATAATTAAAAACTTATCCAGATAAGGACGCAATACACTATTCATCAAGCACATAAAATTAGTTGGAGCATTAGTTAAACCAAAACGAACTACAACAAACTCGTAACACCCAAACCTAGTATAGAAAGCAGTCTTGTAAATATCCTCTTCTTTGATTTGTACCTGATGGTATCCTAATCTCAAGTCAATCTTTGAGAACATTGTTTCTCCCTTTAACTGATCAAACAAGTCATCAATCCTTGGCAACAAAAACTTGTTCTTAATTGTCACCTTGTTCAACCGCATGTAATCAATGCATAATATGAGAGTACCATCCTTCTTCTTCACAAAATATATTGGTGTACCCCAAGGTGACATATTTGGTCTAATGTATCCCTTTTCAAGCATTTCCTTTAACTACATCTTCATTTCCACCGACTTTGTAGTTCTCGTCCTTTAAATTTCCTTTGATGTTGGTGCTACCCCTGGTACCAACTCAATAGAAAAGTCCACTTCCCTCAGAGACGAAAACATTGAAATATTTTTTATAAACACATCCTAGAACTATTGCAAAACCAAATACTTCTTCAAGACATCAGCATCCTCAAATTCCTTACTTTTCTCACTAGAAATATGCACTACAAACAATACACACCCTTTCCTATGACTATTCTTTTCCTGCATAGTTGTACCCATTCTAACTGATGTAGCTTTCTTATTACCCTCCAAGACTCTATGTTCTCCATTGTCATCCGAGAATCCAATAGCCTTCTCATAACAATCCACCATATTCCAATGAAGATACAACTGATCCATACCCAAAAACATATTGTATGATCCCAGCGAAAGCACATTCATATGCATTGACTATAGGCATACCATTCATCTTGAATGAACAAGCTCTTACCCAGTGATGAACTCTTTTCTTAGTACCTGTAGCCAACTACACTAAACAAGATTTTCTGCATCTACTTCTTTATTCAAACCACACTTATCCACCAGTTCATGATTAACATAACTATACTTAGATCTAGGGCCAATCAAAATAGAAACAAATCGATCACAAATATTACCATCCATATCGATAATAGATGCTTGGTGCTCAACCTACCCATTATCCAAAGTTGCATAAATATGAGGAATACTTTGTCCAACATAGCCTCACTGTTTGTACCTCTTGAGCACTGTAGATATGGGGTATTCCACCCTGATGTTGTGGGAAATATCTCCCATGATAATCCTTGCTACAAGTCCAACACTGTAAATGTTTCCTGCCCTCACCCATGTTCTATTCCTCAAACTAAAATCCATGTCCTTTATCAGATGCATTGAACTTCTTGGGCAATGTTTCAGTCTCTTTGTTACCTGTGTCCTGAGGTCTTGTTCTCTTCTTATCCCATTTTCCTTTATTCCTCTCATTATCTTCAAAACCTGCTTAGCCTCAAACCTATGCTTCGATTGATCACAACAATTATTTAGCTTTCCGATGGCTTCCTCTAATAATATATTCCCATCCAAATCGATTTTTTCCTTGAATGCTACCAAAAACCCTCTGATGAATCTCTTAATATTGGCCTTCTCCTCCTTAAGTTAAGGCACATACCCCAACAACTCTAAGAACCTGTTATTCTAATCTTCATTGATCATAGAGCTCATATTAAGCTCAGAGAATTACTTTGACCTGTCATCATGTATCTCTTAGATAGATACTTCTTCCTGAAAGGTCTCTCAAACTCACTCCAAGTCAACTCCTCTTCCCGAATGCCTCTGACATTCTTTACATCTTCCCACCAAATGCATGATTTTACTTTAAGACTAAATGTATCTATTCTAGCCTTCATATTCTCTTAGTAATCATGCAATTGGAAGAACTTATTCATTCCAAGCAACCATGCTTATCCATCATGCGAATTCTTTATTTCTCCATCAAAGGTAAGTGATTTTTCCTTCTTGAACTCATCTGGAAAATATCCCTTGTCACTCCTCCTATAAGGATGATAGCGATGATGACCATGATCCCTATCTGAACTATAACTAGAGTAAATCCCATGTCCAATGCCTCATCTATTAGATGTATCCAAGAACCTGTTATATCTTACGGTATCATCTCTATCTGACATGTGCCCAACATAAGACCTGTGGCCATATTCTCCATTAGTCATGTCCTCCTGTCCATGACTAATCCTAAATGGTCCCTGTCTTTGAAAATCTGAAAAAATATGAATAATAACTGCGTTAACCTCTTCTTATTTCTCCTATGGCCTATCAAGTCTCTCATGTGACTGAATTATTCTATCATTATTACCTTCAAACTTCTCAAAGTATCTGCTATGTGAGGGGAGTACTCATCACCATGTTGCTCATCTGTTCTATAGGGAGAGTCTCATGAATTGTATTCCACCATTTTTCTTATCATATTTTCTCTTCTTCTTACAAACATACCATGTCAGATAACCAAATATAACAAAATCACACGTACCTTGAAGTTCACGGGAGGCTATCGTGTCTGCAAGATCAATCAATATTAGTATAACATACATATATACAAAATGAAATCATCATATTCATCATTTGAACATCAACCTATGCATGACGACACAACTGCAACAATGATCATCACCATGCATACTTAAAAAACACATAGACCACAAGAATCATGAGCACATATACAACCGATGTGTATGCATGAAAAACACATCCCAACAACAACATCACCAAATTCTACATGAAAAAAATTGTAACAATTGCCACCACCATGCATAAATAACAAGCACATATACAACCTACATGCATACATGACAAACACATTCCTCCCACCTAGTCCAAGTGTTGAACCTGGGAGCTCTAATACCACTCTGTAACCACACTCCTCCCACACTTACTCAAGTTCATCTGTCCATCGGGGTAAATATGTGACTAGGAGCTACAATGATATGAATCAACCTCCTGAATCACCTTAAGGAATGGAATCTACAAAACCAAAACCTTACTGACTTCCCTTAGGTGCTACAGGACCCCCAAGGGCTAAACCACCCTTCCAGGTGCAAAAACCCTGAGTTGACTTTCTTTTCCACTAATCTAGACTCCTAGATGCTAACACAACACTTTCTGAATTCAATTGAAGCTCTCCAGTCGCATGCAGAAGCCTACAAGGGAGCGACTGTAGTGTTTTTCACCTAGTTCTATGCCTCCAACTACGATATCTGAGGCACTTTTTTATGACTAGTCTCGATGCCACTTCCTAGAACTTAATGAAACTTTCCAGCACAATGAATGTCACAAACATAAAGCCTTCCATACAAAACTTAGACAATAAATTGACCTAGATAGGCCTAACCATGACATGTATTCTGTAAAACACATCATGAACATATAATGTATAGGTCATAGTTACATATTTGAACATAGGGGTATCATACTTATTTGAGAATCGTCAAGAAGGTTTGATGCCCTCTTATAATAGCTACAATATCATCTATTAGGTCAGACATTCACTTACCATTCATTTACCAACCAAAACATGATGAGATACATAACTAAATTCTATCATAAAACCATGCTTATAACCAGCATATAACCAGAATAATAACAACAATATAACCATCATTAAAGCCACATACTAACAAGTACATTTACTCACAAAATACAAGAGGAAAATATCTCTTATTCACATAAGCAAAAGCCAACTAGGTCAGGGACTTCCACATACCACCCGACTATAGATTGGGCTGAACCAAATCTCTCTTTAAACCAATCACCCATGTGCCATATTCCAAGCATGAATCTGGGATATCATGGAATAAACCAAACATGACAAAACCGGGTCTTCTAGAGGAAAAACCACCTCATACCTCTACTAGTGATTCCACCTCACGACCTGACATCACTAACAAATCACCATATCGTTCTCTACCAAATTTTTCCATGGCTTTAGATCATTTTATCCAACCCCGACTCCAGGACTATTAACTCAACAAACAACTTGTAGCAGGGCTCCAGAGTGCTTGTCCAAGCAAGGGTTCTAGGTCTAGTAACTCAACCCACCAAAGGCTCTAGAGATTTTTTCCAACCAAGTGTTCCAGGAATAGTAACTCAACCCAAGTTATTCCGGGGCTTCCAAAGCGTTTTTCCAACCAAGGCTCTAGGAACTAATAACTCAACCCACATCCATAAGGAACATGAGTACCAATCATAAAACAAAAGGGAAAACCTACAACACCATGGTTATACAGGAAATGGAAAGGCTAGGAAAAACCACTATCAATCTAGGAAGTCCTCCATGCCAATGATAGATCATAACCAAATAACCACATGCATACACCATGCATGCCAAAACTAGCAAGTAAACCATACATGCAACTCGGTACCTGCATATTAATCCAGTTGTAGAAGCTAATCCTACTTTTGCTTTGTGCTTTTCTTTCTTTCTTTTGCCTCCTTTCTCCAAATAAAATGTGCTCCAATAATTCTCCAATATTCCTCTAAGTGTGCAAGTTTATGAGAGAGAGAGAAAATAGAGAGAGAGCTCCAAGCTAAAACTGATAAAAATATTAAACTAACAAAAGCCATGAACTGATCCTTAGAATCCTTTTTATCATTGAGGCCTCTATTCTCTTCAATTTCCATTATTTTTCCTTCGTTTTCCTCCGCACATGCAACTTTTTACCTTTAACCTTCCTTTTCTCTTAATTTCAATTATTTTATAAATAAAATGTCAATTAATGCATCTTTTCTTTTGCCATTTCCTTTGCCAATTTCCATATCCATTAATTAATCACCAGTGATCTTCATCACTATGTTTTTCACAACATTGATCTTGGAATATGTGTCCCATGGTCTTGGTCTTATTTTTCCTTTATTAACTTTATTACATGGACTTTGAACCAATTTTTTTACAGTCACACCCAGTTTTGAAAACATACTATTGGTATTTGGTCTCAATTGTTGAGAAAAATGGGATATGTTGGAGGAGGACTTGGAAAGAATGGACAAGGAATTGTTGTTCCTATTAACCCTATAGTGCAAACATCAAGATCAAGTCTTGGATATGATATTGTTGTTTCCTCATCATATACATCCATTTTTGTTGAGAATAGAGAGATGTCATTTGTAGTGGGAGAAATTCATACTGAGGTGCTGGAAGAAAATGTTCCTACAAATTGCGATAAAAAAATTGATGACATGGTTGCAAATTTCATTCCATATGATAGAGTTTTTTCATCTTGCTTTGATTCTAGAAAATAAAATATTGAAGCATGTTAACCTCCCCAGGATCAAAGGAAGTCACCTAAACATAAACATTCTTGGTCACATAATAGTCCTACATTTTGATCGCTATAGAGAAGACGTAAGAGAATGAACTATGGACCAATGCTAACCATCGAAATCAACTATGGATGGATCGATGGATTTTCGTGGTGTCATTTGAAACAATGCTTGCATAATTCATATCATCATGTTGCATAAGTTCGTTTTTTATTGCCATTGTTCCCTTAGTTGTCTTTCATGGGGGGACTTTTCTGGCAATGAAGACTATTGTTTCTCGCTCCTTTTGCAATTGTGTTTTAAGAGGGAATTTAGAGGGTGACATATATTGTTTTTGTTACTTTGTTGACAATAATTGTCATTTATTGTGTTTGATCAGTGTGACGGTGATGTTGTTCAAGAAACTTTAGGAGTGTTGTTGTATGGTGTTTGAGCTAAGTTTTCCATATTTACAGACCTCTTTGTTTGTTTGTTGGTTGATGGTGTTGCTTATATTTGAATCCTTTGTCCTGGTTCTTTACCAACACTTATTTTCTTTGAATATTTTTGGGAGAAGTTGAAATTGTTTGTTGCCCTTATGTCTTTGCAACATTTCTTCTTCAAAAATCAACCGACCTCACTAAGGTTTCATGGCTCTCATCTTTAGAGTTTTGGTACTTCAACATTTCGTACTTCTTGATTGGAGTAGGCCTATGTTCTTTCCATTCAGTGGACCTTTATGGGATCTACAATTTCAACTCCATGATAATTTGAGCATTGCCATCTTTCTCTCTTTTGGGGAGCAGTTTTTTCTTACGATTTTTTCTTATTTCTCTACTTATGAGAATTTGTACATGGGTACCTAATCAAGCCTCGTTGCTGAGACCCATTATTTTATTTCTTTATTCTTTAGTTACTCCCTATGTTTCGCTTAAGGTGGGGTGTTAGAGATGGTTTTTCCAATGCTTCATTTCCTTATGAGATAAGTATTGTGAGTTGTAAGCTCACATAGGGACTTGCATCTACCTAGTTGTCATAGTTATCCTTAACCGATAGTAGGCTTCTTCCATTTCTTTATAATGGAGGTCATCTATGTCCTTTTACAACCCATTGTGAGTAATAGAATACTCTTACACTACGTGGATGAAGCCTTTCCAAGGACAAAGGAAATTGTATTATATCTATAGGTTGGGAAGATTCTAGGAGGCACGCTATAAATATTGTATTTTCAATTAAAGTTTGGTATATAGTACCAAGATTTAGAAATATGAAATCCTTTAGAATTCAGGCAGCCTATCCGGAGCCCTTTGCTGGTCAAGCTGGGATATCTAAAACAAAATTGGTATCAGAGTAATTCATAGATTAGTTAAACATCCCTTGTAGGTAGCTCGCAAACAGAGAGATATGTGTCATGGACTGAGGTGATTTTTCATGAGCTTTAGAGAGTATTGCATTAAGACAAGGAAATGATATATGCAAATAGAAAATTTATTCTATTTGATTCTACTAAACTGGAAATATCGTGCAAGAATGAAATCATCCATGCCAATAGAGGAGTTATTTTAGCCAATCTTGCTAAATTTGGAAATGTAGTGTAAGATCATTTAATTAATATAAAGAATATCTTTCATCAACTGAAGCATAAGACAGAGTTTCTAATCTAAATGTTGTAGGTTGCACAATCTCACCATAAATGAGAGTGTGGAATCTTTAGCATTGCTTATTCGTGTCAATTTTGGTCATGAAAGGAAAATTTGTTTATTCCAAAAGGAGCCATGGAGATTGAAGGACAAAATATCCCTCATTCAGATAAGATGGCAGGAAGGAATAATGATAAAGTGCATTTGATTATAAAACCATGTATTTTAGAATTATCGGCTAGCTTGAATATATGTAAAATAGATCACTTGTCGACTATCCTGGAACAATCAATATGCAATAAACTGTAATGTTTTTGTAATATTCTCAAGATCATCACGTTTAAATTTGCTTGTCTCGAGAATCACATCATGTAAATTTCTATTTACTTAGGCAACAATCACTTTTCTTTCTTGAATGAATATATATTATTTTTTCACATAAATATTAATAAGAATAAAAAAATAGTTTATACATTCTATAACACCATTTCTATTTTCTTGCATCCAAGCATAGTAAAAAAAAATGTTTTATTACTTGATGACAACATCACTTAAGCATATCTATTACAATGGAGCTCTTTCAAAATTTTATACTCTCATACAAATGAACAATCAATTGCCAAATTTAACTTTGCAAAATTCAACATAAATATTTAACCAAAAACCTGCCTATCCATGTTAATGTAGTTTTATGCTCATAGATATTGTAGTAATTAAGTTAAATACAATTGAAGTGTCAAATGATATTGCTCATTTATTTAAAATATATTTTTTTTGTTTATTTTGGAATTTTTTTAACAATTTAGCAATAAATATACTAAATGTATTTCATGTTTTTGAAACTTTGAAACACTTGGATTTTGAAGATTATACAATCTAAATTTATGATTTTGAAAAATATTTTGGTACATAATTACTACAATAACAAAAATTAAATAGATGATAAATGCCATGCATAAATTTGTAATATACTTAAAAAACTTAAATCATGATACATCTCACATTATCAATATTACAAAATAAAAAACACAAAAATTAACTAAATTATGACTTATTTTAAATTTTAGCATTATTATTTATTATAAAAATAAGTAATATATGAGTTAAACATATACATCTTAAAGAAAACATGTAACAAGAAAAACATACTAAAGCAACAATAAGCAATAAAAACTTAATGAGGCAACAATAAGCAATACAAATTTAATGAGACTTGTGAGATGACATTTTTTTTTTAAACAATTGAAAAGAAAAAATACATAAGCACCTTTGAGATAAATCTCAACCTTTTATCTTGAATACTAATAAAAACATTCCATGGAGTTTAATGCCCTACCATCCACCTAATAATTATTGATAGTTTAATTAAATTTGTTAAAACCTTCTTATATGTGTAATTACCTTTTACACTTTTTTAACTTTATATGTAATCAAATCTTTAAATAAATCATTTTTCTATGCAAGTAACAAGTCTATACCTTAAAAATGAGAAACTAAAAAATAATGATTGATTCAACATACCACTTGAAGGAATTGAATGATAGGCCAACCAAATATGTTACAGGTTGTTATCATTTTGTAATTTCCCAAGGTTGTGAAGGAAACTCGGAGGTAACCACAAAACCACTTTGGAATCTGGGAATCTAGCCCTTACAGTTTCAGAGAGGGATATCTCTTTATAATTTAGCTTTGTTAGACTGAAGGTATTAGGTTAGCTATTAAGTTCAGGTTTGGATTTTTTTTGTGTTGTTGGGTTGAAACTGGTAAGATAAGCCATTGAGAAAATGGAGTCACAGGTTTGGATTGATCAAGGGTACGGTAGGAAAATTCACTGGATATTTTAAGATCTTAGGTGTGGAGGTGAGGCAAAGATTTAGAAATCCAATTAAAAACAGAGCATTTAAGAATTATGATTTTAATCTTCAGTGGAAAATATAAAAATTATTCTTAATCCAGAGACAGAGTGTACTTTTAAACAAATTCTATTCTTTATCTTCTTAGAATAATTCAAATTTTAGAAAAACATATGATAATAAAGAGAAAACAAATTGACAAAGAGAGATTCACTTCACCAATAAAATGATGCAAGAATACGCAAGAATCTTGTAATGATTGCACTGTATTACTGAAAATATGATCAATGGTGGCGTTGTGAGCTACTTTACAATACAAGTCCTTTCTTCAAACAAGTCCCAACTTGTTATAAGTCTTATTACAACATAGATCAATGGTGGCGCTGTGAGCTGCTTTACAATACAAGTCATTTCTTTAAACAAGTCCCAACCTGTTATAAGTCTTGTTACAACATATTTATAGATTTTCTGCTCAACTACTATCAGATTCAAAAAAGGAACTAATTTACAAAATATTCTCTAACAATTTCTGGAAAAATTTGAATAAAATTCATTACAAATACTATCTACAAAAAACATGTAGATATTTCCAAAATATAACTAAGTAATAGGAATTCCATACTATTTCTGATATTTTGTTCATACTTTAAAGTGAATTTTCACTGATTGTGGCTATTTCTAGAAAAAAAATATGCATATTTAATTAAAGATAAAATAATATCTCTAATTTATAGGTTGGAACCTTTGAACTGCCTACAAGTATTGTGCATTGAAATTTGTTATTGGTTCACTAACTACTAAAATTTGTTCTTTGATATTTAATTCATTGATCTTTTGATGCTAGGTGTCTTAGATTGACCTTCATGCCCTTTGAAATCTGGAAACAGGTTGAAACTATCTTTACAAGATCAACTAACTACCCTCTTCTATTTTTGTCGTTTTTGGTTTTCATCATCTTTTAAATACTTTATTTTGTCACAAAATATATGGGAAAATAAATATATTTTTGAATAATATTTCCAAATATTTGGATGAAATTCATAATTCAAATTTCAAAGTATTTGTTTTGAATGATTTATAAAACCAATTTTCAAATAAATTTGTTGTTTCCAAAATTGGTGGCTTGTTTTCAAAAATCATGTCTTGTTTCTCCTTTCACCTTCCTCTGTAAATTCATTCCATACCTGTAAATTTCCTTTTACCCCTGTAGAATATTGGATGCATTTCCAAAACCATGCGTTGTTTTTACTTCTTCATGGATTACCAAAGCCATGTGTTGTTTTTACTGGCCTTCGTCTTATTTTACTTATCCTTCTATCTGTAAAACTCATTTACATTAGTGTCATTTTAGCTTAGCCTCCCATCCATTAAAATATTTCATAAATGTATGAAATATTTATTTATATACTTTGCGACTCTGCAAAATTTTGTTTATGCATGAAAGGGTAGGGTGATTTAATAGTTAAGTGTGGGGTGGGGACATAAAGGTGATTGGACTTTTGAATTTTGACTTTGGTGACGGATGACATTAAATGTGGCTCTATTGTTTCAAAATTAGGTTGCAAATTTATTTTTTGAATTAATTTTAATAATTAAAATAAATGTTTTAACACTTAGGCCTTTTTCCTTTATTCTATGGTTCATACTTCAATTTTCTCTTTCTTTTGATCTGGATGTTGGTTTGAAGCACCAGATATACAGTTGGAAAGTTTTTTCTGAGAAATTTTCCACGAAAGCACCTTCCATATGATCTTACCCATAATTTATATGCAAAAAATCTCCCAAACAATCAAACTCTGTCTTGGGCAACCAGTGTTTAAGAACTAAATGGTTCCTTGGACAAACAAACTTTTAGGTTATGAAACCTAGTGATTTCATAAGCTAAACTTTACCAATAGATTTCCAAAATAGATGAATAAACAAATAGATTACCTATATTATAGGACCCTAACAGTGGCTCCAATGGGGATGGCATCCTCCTATTGAGGTGCCAAAGAACACCATAGACTAGTACCGTGATCCATTGGGATGATCCTAATCTTGCAACATGCTCTGACATGAAACCTATAAAACTAAAACCCAATGGTAATTTGTTCCAATCCTAAAACTGAATCAAATTCACTCTTCAAAGTGAAATTTAAATTGTACACTTAAAACTGAAAATAATTCTCAAAGAATGGAGCTTATTCATCAAACCTACTCACTCTAATAACTTATATCAAATGTTGAATTAAGTGACAGAAAAGTGCCAATGCATCTAATTAAGCAAGTGATTTGTCTTCAAAGAAAAAGAAAAACTCAAAGAATAGCAACTCAAACTTCCATCTGGATCCAATACCTGTATTGATGAACCAAGAAAATTCTACCTTCACCAATGACTGCAATAAACTAACCAAAGGATCTTGGAAAACATGCAACATAAGATCTTCTGGATGATTTAAAACAAGAAAGAAAACCTCATTCCAAACTACTAATTTGTCTATGTATTGAAATTGATCCCCTTCGAATAGAATGGTAGTAAATTATTTTTCACTCTCATCATCCAGAATGCGAAGATGTGTTGTATACTCTTGAACATATTTATATGAAACAACTTCCTAACATGTTTGAGGAAAATTTAAAAATGGCTCCTCATGTATTTCGATGGAAATGCCAGTTTGATATTCAAAAGAACTAAGAAAACTTGTTTCTTGTTCTATTTTATTAGAGTGATCATTATAAAACTTATGATCATTTTCAAATAAGAAAACAACACTCAGTTTATCATCCTTTCCATTTACAATAGGCAAGTGCTCTTAATATTCTTGAAACTTATCAAATATAACAACAATATCATGTGCAATAGGGTTGTATAAAAAGGACCCTTTATTCAATTCAACAGTAATTTCATCTTGATCTTAAAAAGGATGTGAGATAACCTCTTCTCTTTTTGAGTCAGAAAATGAATGAAAAGTAGAAAGAGTTGGTTGACTACCCTCATCACTAACTTGGTCACACACAAGCCGGCAAGATAGCTGCAAAATTTCATCAAATTTAGGTGAAGGAACATGACTTGCAATAGCATGTTGTGTTATTTAGTCAACAACTAAGGAAGAAACTAATGTTTGAGAATTTTCATGATTATTATGGCATCTAACTTATACTTTATGTTCATGATGCTGAAAATGATTTTCATCCAAAGCTTCTAGTATCTCTTCGTCCATGGACTGATCATCTTCGTAGTAACCTCCCAAATATTAAATAAAACTTTCAAAATGATCACAACATTTTTGAACAAGCAACAAAAATGGATAATATTCTTTATATTCCTCCTAAAAAAAGTATGAAAATTATTTAAAGAACATATACTAGTAGCAGGAAAATTTTCATACCAAGACCTTGTATTTCCCTCCAAAGTTTCCATAAACATATTCATCACGAAGTCTTGAGAAAATGAATTTTTAGCCTATGTACATGCATGTGAAACTTGACCAAGTGAAGAGCAACATCCTCTTTTTCTTGATCCTTGAATTTTGGTAAATAAGTTTACCAATCTATGCAAGACATTCGATTCATAGGTACATAACTTCTAGATTGAGAACTCATCTTGATTTCTAGATTCTGATGCCAGTGGAGTCTTTATATCAACTTGAAACTATTTGGAGTCACCAAGTGAATGATTCAACCTTCATATGTCTAACTGTTGTACACCATCAATAACCAGATCTAAAACTTGATACTATTTCCTGAGGAATATTAAACCTTTTGTTCCCCAGTATGGTCGCTAGGGTTTTATCACTCCATAATTTCCCAAGGTTGTGAAGGAAAGCCATATGTAATTACAAAACCACTTTGGAAACTGGGAATCTATCCCTTCCAGTTTTAGAGAGGGATCTCTCTTTATAATTTAGCTTTGTTGGACTGAAGGTATTAGGCTAGCTATTAAGTTCAGGTTTGGGTTCTTTTGTGTTTTTGGGTTGAAATTGGAAAGATAAGCCATTGGGAAAATGGGTCATAGGTTTGGATTGATCAAAAACAATTTAAAACATTAAAATTGTTCTTAAGCCAGAGAAAAAGTGTACATTTAAACAATTATGTTCTTTATCTTCTTAGAATAATTCATATTTTATAAAATGATATGATAACATAGAGAAAACAAATTGACAAAGAGAGATGCACTTCACCAATAAAAATGAGACAAGAATCATGTAATGCTTGCACTCTATTACTGAAAATATGATTAATGATGGCTCTGTGAGTTGTTTTACAATACAAGTCCTTTCTTCAAATAAGTCCCAACCTGTTATAAGTATTATTACAACATATTTATAGATTTTATGCTAAACTAATATCAGATTCCAAAAATGAACTGATTTACAAAATATTCTCTAACAATCTCTCGAAAAATATGAATAAAATTTATTACAAATAATATCTACCAAAAACATGTAGATATTTTCAAAATATAACTAAGTAATAAGAATTCCATACTATTTCTGATCTTATATTTAGAATTTAAAGTGAATTGTAGCTAACTGTGTCTATTTTTGGAAAAGGTATGCATAATAAACTAAAGATAAAATAATATCTCTAATTTATCTCTTGGAAATTTTGAACTACCTACAAGTATTGTGCGTTGAAATATGGAATTGGTTCACTGACTGCTGGAAATTTGTTATTTGATCTAATATTTTGATACTAGGTGTCTTAGTCTGTTCTTCATGCCCTTGAAATCTGGAAATAGGTTGAAACTGTCTTTACAAGATCAGCTAACTACCCTATTAAATCTGATTTCTTTGCCTTTGAGTTCTATTTCTGTCGTTTTATATTTTCATCACATTTTAAATACTTTATTTTGTCACAAAATATTTGGGAAAAGAAATATATTTTTGAATAATATTTCCAAAAATTTTGATGAAATTCATAATTCAAATCTCAAAGTATTTATTTTGAATGATTTATAAAAGCAGTTTTCAAATCAAAGTGTTGTTTCCAAAATCCATGAATTTTTTTCAAAAACCATGTCATGTTTCTCTTTTCACCTTCCTCTGTAAATTTATTTCATACATGTAAATTTCCTTTTACCCCTATAGAATATTTGGATGGATTTCCAAAACCATGTTTTTTTTAACTTCTTCATGGATTACCAAAACAATGTGTTGTTTTTACTGGCCTTCCTTTTGCTTTCACCTGCAACTGTAAATTCAATTTCACATGTACTTGTAAATTATATTTACACATGTAAGTCTTGTTTTAATTAATCTAATGGAAAATGAACCTCCCGCCATATATCATAAATTTCCTTCCCACCAGATATAATGATCTTTAAATCATTGTAAAAATGGTTTTTAGGAGGGGGTCAAAATAAACAAGGGGGTGACAGTTGTAAAAGGCAATACATTTGAAAGAGGGGTTGGTGTCTCAAATTAATCAATAACCATTGATTTTACTTTGCACATATCTCTATGCATGAAAGGTTAGGCAATAAATTTGAAAGAGGGGCTGGTGTCTCAAATTAATCAATAACCATTGATTTTACTTTGCACATATCTCTATGCATGAAAGGGTAGGGTGATTTAATAGTTAAGTGTGGGGTGGGAACATAAAGGTGATTGGACTTTTGAATTTTGACTTTTATTGACGCGTGGAATTAAATGTGGTTCTAATGTTTCAAAATTAGGTTGCAAAGTTATTTTTTGAATTGATTTTAATAATTCAAATAAATATTTTAACACTTAGGCCTTTTTCCTTTGTTTTCTGGTGCAGACTTCAATTTTCTCTTTCTTTTGATCTGGATGTGGGTTCAACCGTTGGAAAGTTGCTTTCGATTACTTTGTAATGAAAAAACCTACCATATGATCTAGCCCAGAATTTATATGCAAAAATATCTCCCAAACAATGAGACACCTTTTCGGCCACCAGTCTTTAAGAACTAAATGGTTCCTTGGACAAACAAACTTTTAGGCTATGAAACCTAGTGATTTCATAGGCTAAAATTTACCAACATATTTGCAAAATAGATAACTGAATAAACAGATTACCTATATTATATGACCCTAACACAAGTATAAATAAAATTGGACCGAGGTGGATTTTATCAAAAAATTACTCTCAACATAAATGCAATTAATTATGGTTTCCTCAATTAGTTATCATTTCCTCATAGGTTAGTTGTCATTAGTGGTAGATTTCCTCTACAAAACTTGTATCTTCTATAAATAGAAATGTATGAGGAGAGTAGATGAGTAGTGGGTTGGAAAATATCATAGTTGTGAATGAAATTTGTACATG
This sequence comes from Pinus albicaulis, assembly GCA_034641835.2. NCBI lineage: Eukaryota > Viridiplantae > Streptophyta > Pinopsida > Pinales > Pinaceae > Pinus > Pinus albicaulis. The sequence goes on from MU968480.1 coordinate 25,715,335, forward strand.
ACTTGTATTCACTCAACCCACATACCTTGAAGTTTATTTTTAATCTCCTCAAGAGTTAATAAGAAAGGAGCCAAATCTAAGAGGTCAAAGTCTAGAGAAAATGCATCATTATACTATCAAATTAGAGTAAGAGTGCTTGTTCTATATTTTGTTTTAGTTTTTCAATGTTGGGAATCAAAATTAGTGTGAACAAAACGTAGGTGAGAGCCATCTTTGTGAACTTATCACTATGGATAAGGATTTTGAGTATTGGATATAGTATTATAGAAACATATCCCAAGATAATTTATATCTGTCACCACTTCCTTTCTATTAATATCAATATATCTGTCACCACTTCCTTTCTATTAATATCAATATATCTGTCACCACTTCCTTTCTATTAATATCAATATACATTCTACATCATTCTTTGATAAAAATATTTATGTTTATGAATTTATACTACATTTTTAATGGGATTTTGTTGATTATTTGCTTAGGGATTTATTCATGCAAGATTATATTTATTGTTTTAAGAAAGAATGATAATTGCTTTTTTATTGTATGATTATGTAAGATATTAATGAAGTAACATGGTTGGAACTAGATATAGTGAGAATCATTGCACATGGGACAACCAACAGGATTCAAGTATGTCCCTTTCTTCCTTCTTTCATTTACTCTTGAAATATTTCTTGTGGAGCCTAATTATCTTCTTAAATCAAAGGCCTTATTTATTTAGTCGAGTTTGGATCCTATTTATTGATAGATGGTGTGGGGCAACTCCCCAACCCACACACCCCACCCCACACACTTTTGTCAACAAATAGTCCAGAGAGAGTGGTGATCATGCTTTGGATCTCCATACAAAGGGGGTTCGGGTTTAGAACCCTTGAAGTGAAACTTTTGGAAATTTTCCTTAAAAAACATTGTAATTCTTTATTCAATCTAGATTTTTCATCATTAGATTGTAAATCTAACAATATAATTTATATGGGGATATTTTTTCCTTAGAAGAACACTCGCTTAGATCGTGGACCCCTTTTTATGAGGGCATTGTATTGCAGTTGTGTAGTATTGGAAGAGAATTTTAATTTAGAGATAGGACATTGTTGTTCCTTTGTAGACATTTCTAGGCTGAGGAATTATGCCAAGGCATCTAAGTGAATTTTTTGGTTTTAATTTTAATTGAATGACGAATGCTTTGAACTTTAAATTTATGTAAACGTTAAGTATTTATGAAACAATATAAGGGTTGGTTATTTATCCTTAAAATAATTAATCTTCAACTGATTTGAAAGGAAGAAATTAAGAAGATATATAATTTCTCATGATTTTTGAATAGCCCACTTAGCACTCATTGCATCGGGTGATGCTCCCAGGGGTGAAGAAGTGGGATTGAAACTAGTGGAATGAATCACATAGCATCAATCATCACTTCTAGGGCTTGCACCCGGTAACCAGGACTTTCTGGGATGTCACCCATCCCAGAACTCATGAGAAATTAGTCAGTTACGACTACCTCTCATGAAAATGGCCATAGATGAATGACTTAATTAACGCAATTGAATCCCAAAAATGATATCTAATATAATTCATTGCGGAAATCCCTCATACTTAAGATATATAATTATTAAACATTCAAACTGAGCATTTAATTCATCATATATAGAGCAGATGCATGTAGAAAACTTCTACAACCAAATAAAACACATGCATAGATGACAGAAGGTAACAATTAAAATATTTAGAGGAGCTATCTCAGACAAATTGTCCAATAAACTAATATCTTTCAAATATTATAACTTTGCAGGGGATTTCAGATAGATTGATACTCAATCTATTCTTACCTAGAATCTCCTATGTTACTTTCAACATGTGCATAAAAATAAAATTGAATAACTGGAATAACTCGCAGAGATACGAAAGTTGCTTCAGATCAAATCCAAAATCCTTCTACTATCTTCAAAAATATCTTAAAAGTTTGTAGCCATATCAAGGTTCATCACAAGGGTTCGACCCTTTGTCCTTCAAATTACAAAGTACTTATAGAGTTTCATTCAAAATATTTGTACTTTGAATCAAAAATTTATTACAAAATATATCATCCTAACTGTTTTTTATTTTTACAAAAATAGAACTGAAAAAGAGGAAATCTAAACTGGTTTGACATCTTACAAAGATTTCAAGGATTTTTGTTGATGACTATAGCTAGAATTTTGTTGTTATGTTTGTTTCTCCTAGAAATATGTTTCTTGCTCCTAAAAATTGGCATTCTTCTGCTAAAAATATGTCGTCTATCATTGAATGAGCTCACATTATTTGTCCCATCTCTTTTCATTAGGGATAGAAAATTTTAGTAATTTTTTCTATGATTCATCCACTTCGATATATTTCTCAAAAGTAGGCTTAATTATAAATAGATGCTTGACTTCATGTTGAATTAACAAATCATAACTCAAACCTTCAATTAAATCATTTACAATGATAACTCCTCTAATTTTAGCAAATTTAGTTTCATCCACTGCTATCTCATGTAATTTATGCTCATAATTTTCCAGTGGAATTAGTTTATCATCTATACCCTGCAGACCTGGAAGTCCTTTCTGATGTAATGCATTAAATTTCTTGTGAAAATATTTGATTTGAAATTCTAAATTCTGAAATTTATTTTCAAGTTGTAGCATTAAATTCCTTTTAGTGAGCACCTTTCTTACCTCCTAGACAACTTAGTTTTGTGTTCAATGTCATATTCTTGAAGCTCTTCTTTTGTCTTGGAATTCAGAACTTTAATTATCCTTGTGGCATCTCCTGGTTTGTGATCGATGTCTTCCTTTATTTCTACCACTCCTGATTTTGATCTTTGTAACAATTCTTCTTGTTCAAAAATAATCTCAACTGAAGGCCATGGTTCAATCACTAATCCATTTATATCAATCCATATATTTTCTTTAGCTTGGGTAGTAGTTTGAGCTATTAAAGATTCATTTTCATAATTCTCTAATTGTTTAGTTAGCTTAAAATTCTTCTAAATTTCGGATAAGTAAGCATTATGAGTTTTTATTTTATGTTCTTGAAGCTTCTGCAATTGCATTTTGAGTGTTTCATTTTCTTGGTCCTTTAGAGACAATCCTCCCATGGATTTTGACAATTCTGTTGTTACATCACTGGACTTTGTATCGAGTATAATAATTGTTGTTATTGATGTCCGTGTCACTTGAAGCACCTACAAAAGATGGTGTTTCTATGGGAATGGTAGTTAAACCACTAAGTTTTTGTTCTTTTTCCTTTAAAAGTGTGTCCATATCAGCTTCCATTTTCTGAATCTGAACATTTTGTTCAACTATCAATTTAAACATGTTTTATTTTTCTTTCTCTAATTGACCAAATTCTTTAGCATGTGGATGTTCTGTAGTAGGAAGTTTAAGATGCTTCCTCAATGCTTGAATGTCATCATTCTCATTCTTGATCATTTCTTCAGTTGCTTTAACATCATTAGGATCATATCCTAATTTAATTACCAAATCTTCCAATGCTTTAATTCTGGTATCTTTGGCAAAATATGACATTTTCTCCATTTTCAATTGTGTGTGAATATTATTCAATGAATCTTCCAGTTTGGAGGCTGCCATAGCTGAACTGGTCATACTAGAATATATCATCTCCCCTTCCTGGTTATGAAGGTAAATCTGATCAATTGCATGGATTTGTTTGGTGTCAAAAGAAAAAATAGATGTTGTTATAGTCTTCTGCACTTTTAGGGACTGGAATTTGGGTTCCAAGAAAGCTAAATGAAATTGTCCCTTTTCAATATCAAGTGAAAAAAGAAGTCTTTACTAGGTAGTGGAGGATTATTTCTAGAATTCATAATATGTGGTGGCCTTTAATGCTTCATTCTTTTTTTTAATCTATTTGTACCTAGCAAAAATATTTTTTTGTGTTGTGCCCTGAGAAACAGATGACATAGGAGAATTTGTGGTGATATCCTCAATCCTTGGAAAGGTAGAAGTGTGAAAACCTGTCAACACCATTGTATCATGTTCCTGTGAACTTTCTCCTTCTAATGGATCTTCATGAGTATTGGTCTTCTTCCTTCTCTTGAAAATTGTGAAGATTGTCCCTTGAATTTTTGAAATTGTAGGAAACAAACTTTCTCTTGACCTCTTAGTCTCTTTTTCTTGAGGAACTAGAGTTTGTGAAGTTTTATGAGTAACAATTTGTTCCTCGGCCTCCTGCAATGTGTTCTCTTTCCATTCGTCTTTATTTGCATACTACTCTATTTCTGGCTTGGATGTGTGTGCATAGGGTGTGGTCTCCTGTTCAACTTTCAAATTCGAAATAATCCCCAAGGGATCATAAGACCAAGTAAAACTTAACTTAAATTTCAACTGTTTTAATAAATTATCTTCCTCCTTTGTTGTTGCCTTGGTATTTACAATGAAAGGACTGATATGGTCCTTTAGCTTGATTTTTTCTTTTTTCTTCATGGATACGAAATGTAAGTCATCCATATTCATCATTTACATTGTGTACTCTAAGGAAAAGATACTTATTGGCACAAATATTGGCAACCTGTATGGAGGAAGTTCACAACCATATATCTTGAATTCTTGATAGTTTTGGTAAAGATATGAGTCTCCAACCTTAGCTTGATCAATAAGGTGCAAAATCCTTCTAATTTTAGGTGAAATTTTTGATATAACATCATTGTTGAGAAATTAGAAAGACATATGTAGAAATTGATTCACAAAATCATTGAAAGAATACTCCTCTGTGTTCTTCCTTGCTAAGGAAGTCCAGTGAATTATAGACTGAGGTCTTCCTTCTCCATCCAATTTCTTCAATGGGAACTTGAACCTATCTACTTGATAAAACCAAAGTAAATAGACAAGGACTAATTGATGTTTAAAAACACCTTCATCAAAGAACTTAAGAAATTGGTCTTGGATAATGTCTGATAGAAATTGACTGTAATTGAAAATAAATGATGGTTTGTTACCTACAGAAAAAAACTGACAAAAACCCTAGGATTACTTCATCATCCCACTGATCAATGGGATACCCTAACAGACAGGAAACCATAGAAATAATTTTCCTTGACATTTATGGAAAAATGGAACTAGAATAAGGTGGATTAGTCCTAGGAAGTTGAGAATTCTCAGGTAGGAAAGTTTCAAAAATACGAGCTCTTTGGGAAAATGTAAGCTTCTAAGGGATTTCCATGAGGGAATCAACATAAAAGGGATACAGAGGGGCTCAGAAACCAATTTGAAGGGCTTGGAATATTGACTCATGTGTAATTGCAAATAATACTTCATTGTTTTGGGAAATTACAACCCTTTGACGAGGAATATATCTTAAATGACGTTAGGTGACAAATTCAAGAAAAGTATGAGTCTGGGGAAAGACGAATTGAGGTATGAAGGATTCCCAAATGCTCAATTCATTGTTGAAATCAAGAAAATTGTAGTTTACCAAATTGTGAAGTTCATAGAGGTCGAACTCACACTGGGTTTCTGATATTTTGCACCGAGTGTCAACCAGGGGAATCTCATCTAAATTTATAACAGTGGGCATAGTAGGGCTTTCCATGATCAATTTGGACTTGCCTTTGAGCGTGGACATTGTAAATGATGAAATTACTATCTTGAGTGTCAAATTACTAGGTTGTGACAGTTACTAATGTGGAAAATGACTGTGAGATGGTAATTCGAATCACACGTGTGTTGCTTTATAAGGAGGGTTCATAGTTTGAGTGAGAGTAATGGTGGAGGAAGGTTTTAGGATCAAGAAATGTAATGGAAAAAACTACTAGCTATGGAATATTATAATATTCCAAATTGAAATTTACAACAATAAACAAAGACATAAACAAGGAAGGAACAACAATAAACAAATTATAGACATGTAGATAAAAAAACACACAAGAAAAAGTGCCAAGCACTGAGCCATTTTATTAATGCAGAAGTATGAGTACATAAATGGCAAGGAATGGTAGAACCTAGGCCTGCTATGTTAGCTAGGAAAAACCCAAGTGATACAACTTGGCTCTGGAACAAACATAGTCTCCCAAACTGAACTATGAACTGCCCCAATAATTATGTTTATAATTGTTGAATGGAACTGATGATTCTGAATCTTTGAAAAATGCCCAGAACGAGCTGAAAATTTGTAGAAAACCTCCTCACAAGAAACCCAAAAAATCCCAGAAATTGTTTGGGTTGAATCCAACATCACCCAGGACCCCTAAAGAGTGTGAATTTCCCTTTATCAAACAACACGCCCTGCTAAGAAATTATTTGTTTAATACATGTTGAATCAACCCTAGGAATCCTCTAGAACCTCTAAACATCTCCTCCGAGAAATACCTCCTACATATGGCTCTTATCTATCCCTGATTTTCCTCTAAACCCTTGTGAATTCTCCTCCAAGAACTCTTGCACACTTGTTGGAAAATAAAATATTTGGCTCCAAGAATTCCCTCTAAATCACCCCTACAAATTAACAAGGAACTCACGTTGTTGGTGGTTGGATTCCCACTCTTACTGGCTCTTCCTACTCCCAGGAAATTCTCCTCCTATGCCCTGGGAGAAACACACACATGTTGGTAAATGTTTTGCATTGCGTCTCCTAGAAAAGCCCTAAATGGAATCATCTCTACTCTCCTAGTGTGACACTCAAATTTCACCAAAGGTAGAGTGGAATTGCTTCTTAGGATATACATTTGCTAAAAAAACGATTTTTCTTGGCTTAGCAGCTCAAGAGATCTAGTTATTAAAGTTAAAATGATACAAGGCATCCCAAATGAGAGCCTCCTTGCTCTATTTATAATTTTTGACCTCTCCCCCTTAGTGGCCCCCACTCTCCACTATCTCACCCTCTTTCCTTTTATCTCTTTGTCTCCCCAAGTGCACATTCCCTTTTTGTCTCTCTCTTGTGGACCCCACTCGCCAATGAGCTACAATATTTCCTCTTCACCTAACCTCATCAAGTCGAATCATCTCCAAAAATTTAACTACAAAATTGTGATATGCCTATCACCTCCCCAACAAAATTCATTAATCTCATCGAATGAAAAATCAAAATTCAGGATATTACAATCCTCCTCACCAAAAATTGCTTATCCTCAAGCAATGCCTAAACAAACACCCTTTCTAGCTGTTGATCCCCACTATCACTACAAACTATGTCAAGGTCTCATATACACCAATGATTTTTCCTTGACCTCTGCGCTATCCTGTCATGAAGGAATTCTTATCCAACATAAAGCTCCCCTTGCTTCGCTCACTATCCTGCCAGGTATAGGTACCAGAATCCCTCTGCATACCATCAATGAGCAGGGCATCATGATAACGTAACACTCTTTCCAACCCCTCATGAAGATTCTCTACTAAGTATTCCATCTCATACACTCCAAGAGAAAACTCATAAAGACACCGCCCAATCCCTATGGTGATAAAGTCTTGCTCGCATGATATTCCTTTGATATCTTCTTGCTGACCAACCCAACATGTTGATGAACCCCCGCACACCATCGGAAAATCACTAATTTTCAATTAAAGATCTGAATTATTTCCCCTCGTAGTAGCTAACTCATCCCTAAGGGTATCTAATATGTCAAGTATTATGATGCCCTTATCCCATGCTAGTCACAAAATGATGCCACCATGTTGTCGATGTGTCGCTCTGACTCTAAAAGACAACCCATCGAATGCAAATTGTATCATCCTCTCCTAAAACCTAGTAGCAACATATCAATGAAGGCCATGTAGGTTTTAAACATGTACAAAAATTACCTTCAAATGAATTCTTAAAACATAAAATATACAGAGAACATAAAACAAAAATACACATTGATTTTCCCCTAGATCCCAAAACTGGAACCACCATATTGAGTTTTTCATTATATTCCTTTCAATGTTACAATACATATATATACATGTTGAGGCATTCATAAACCCCAATCCATTAATCCTGGATTAAAACATAATCATATTTCCCTTGACTAGATCTACAAAATACCATGGGGGTTCACAGGGGATCACAAGAGAGCTTAGTCATTGGTCCAGCCCTGCAACGGCCATTTTTTATCTACACCAAGAAAACTTCTCAGCACTCACAGACTTCGTCAATGCATATGCAACATTCTTCAAAGTGTCCACCTTTATGAGCAACACATTTTTTTCCTCAACCATATCCCTCAAAAAGTGATACCGAACATCAATATGCTTTGTCTTTGAATGATAAGAAGGGTTCTTAGCTAATAAAATTGCACGTTGGTTGTCACATTCTATACTTATAGCTCATTTTACCAACCCCATACTCGAACACAATCTTTGCAACCAAACTGATTCCTTTCTTGCATGAGTGGCTTCCATGTATTCAACCTTTGTAGCCAAAAGCTCCACTACATACTGCCTATTTCTCATCCAAACGACTGCTCCTCCAAATAGGCTAAACACATACCAACATGTATATATTCATTGATCCAGATTTCCAGCCTATTTTGCATCAACAAAGCCACGAATGTCCAAAACTATGTCCAATCCTATTATTCCTTGGTAGCACAAACCATAATCACTAGTGCCACACAAATATTTGAAAACTCGCTTTTTTTTCATCCAATTCTCCTTCCCTGGTTTTGAAAAAAACTTGCTCAATACTCCCACTGCATTTGAAATGTCTAGCCTGGTGTAAACCATTGCATACATCAAGCTACCAAATGCACTCACATATGGAACACATGGCATGTCCTCTTCCTCTTCTTGTGTCTTAGGACACTACCCAACAGATAAATTTAAACCTCTAAAATATTGTCTCAAGATACATCCTTTGGTTTAACCAGATTTTCCTCTTTGCCCGATCTCGCTTAATTTCCATGCCCAAAACATAGTTTGTAGTACCATTATTCTTCATGTTGAATTTGGAGGAAAATTGAATCTTCATATCCTGGATAATTTCTTTGTCATTTCCAATCAACAACATATCATCCACATAAAAGACTAAATATACAACATGGTCACCAATTAATTTAAAATACACACAGTGATCTACTTTTCTTCTTGTGAAGCCAAGTCCCTGTATATATGTATCAAATTTATGATACCACATCCTTGGTGACTGTTGTAACCCAAACAGAGACATTTTTAACCTTCATACCAGTTTTTTCTTACCCTTCACCGCAAAGCCTTTAGGTTTCTTCATGTATATCTCTTCTTCGAGATACCTGTGAAGAAATGTTTCCTTCACATCCATTTGTTATACCTCGAAATCAGAAGCAGCAACAATAGATAAAATTAATCTAATAAAATCTAACTTGCCATCATGATAAAAAAATTCACAAAAATCAATTCTCAATGTAACGAAACTCTCCCCTCACATCTATCCACTTTCATCGGCTTACCTGGGGTAAACATGAGATGAGGGGTTGTTATGATAAGACTCAACTTCCTAGGTGACCTTAAGGAAATGGAGTGGACAAAAAGGAACGTACTAACTTCCCTCAAGTTCCTCGGGACCCTCTAATTGTCCATCCCTTGAGCCAATTTAAATTTTCCCTGAGCTAGAGCCCTAGTTTCTCCCTTGCCAAGCCGTCCATGCCACTGGAAACCCCCAGTCACTTCCATTGGCCTGCCTCAATGCAACTGTGGAATTTTTTTCTTAGTGTTCTGCCAGAGGCTGTAGAATTTAAGGCCATTTTTTAGGGTTGGGGCTAAGCCTCTGCCCAAAAATCCATATAACTTTTAGAAGTCATAAAATACATGATGACAATGATTATAAACACAAAACTGAAACTAGGACTAGACCTGACCATCCTTAATTGAGACTGAAATTTTGTCAAAAAACTGGTAGATAGGAAATATACAGGTCATGCATGCAAGTATGATCATAAGGGATTGATAATTGATATGAGACTTAACAAGAAGGATCAACAACCTCTCCCATTAGTTGGCTTAACATCAATTAGGTATTTCATCCATTATTCTTTTAGTTACAAGTAAAAGCATGAAAAGATCCATGACTTAAACGAGTCATATATCCATGCTTATAACTGGAATATAAGCATATAAATAGCCATAATATACTAGTCATTAAAGCCACATAATAGCAAGTACATTTACTAATCAAAAGCAAGATAAATGTGTTTTCATTAAACATAGGCAAGAGCCAAACAAGTTCGGGACTTCCACGTACCACCTAACCATAGACATGGCTGAACCAAATATTTCTTTCATCTAGTCACCCTCATGCCATATTCCAAGCATGAATGTGGGATCTCATGAGATAAACCAATCTAAGAAAACCAAGGGAATCCAGAGGTTAAACCACCTCCACCATCACCATATCATTGTTGGGTGTGGAGATTGATTATCTTGTTTACTTTGTATCACAGCATTGGACCCTTGTACCTTAAATGGGGCGGCAACACTGCCCGTAATTAATCATTGCTGTGGGGGGTCCAGGGGGGGCGGCAGTGACTTTATGGAGCCCCACCCTGGCAAGGGGTTTCAGGGGCAGTGCCCCCGAAGCTAAAAACAAATGTAAAATTGCCTTGTAAAAGTATAGTAATTTCTAGTCAATCTGGGCTGTTCATTAGGCGGATGATCTGACGGTATAATTTATGTTTAGTTTAGGTTTTTTTGCCCTAGAAGGAAACCCCTCTCTTTGTATGAGGGTATTGTATTGCGGTTGTGTATTACATGTGTATTCTCTGAGCGGGAAATAGATAGGGAGACTGTGAGAGAGAACAGAGGATATTACAGTGGATCTATTGTAGGTGAAAAAACCAACCAATGAAATTTCATTAAACATTGGCCAAAACCCTGGCCAATCCAGCCAAGTGAGCCTTCACCGCTCACCTCCAGGCCTACATTACAATGAAGTCTTCCCAGCCTTTTATAGGATCCATTACATGCAATACCATGGGCTAAAACCATGGGTGCACAATACCATGTGCCCCAAAACCACTACTATTTACCCTAGTCAACATTGACTCTATCCCGAGTCAAGTTTACCTAAAAATTCCCTCCTTAAACTTGACTTGGGGATTATTGACTAAATCTAGCCAAACCTGCTAAATGAGACAACCCCGCTCACTCTAGCTCTTCCCCCCTCAAACTTTTACCCAGGGTAATTGTTAACTTGACATCCCGCCTATCACCTAGGTCTAACCCAGACTTTACTAGTGATTACCTAGGGGTACACATGCCATACTAGGTCTTACAGTAGTATGCTCATTTACATGTAATAAAATTAACTCCATTATATATATATATATATATATATATATATATATATATATATATATATATATAATTTTTTTTGTTTCATTTTTACTGTCTTTGTACATATGAAATCAATGTCCATATAAAAAGAACCCATCTAACAGATTACATGGGTTACCAGCCTCTGTAACTTCCAGTCTTCTAGGAGTTCTCTTCAAATACATGGTTCATCAATTAATTAATCCACATGCACATATCCTCTCTCATTTTGACAGACTTTCCTCTCCTAGCGAGGCAAAATTCGTTGGCTTCCCTTTTCAAAATGTGGTGACTTTATCTCTGTCAGATTGGCATATGTTTGCTGGGATCCAACTATAAAAGAATATAAGACTCCTGCCAGAACATCATCGTCATTGTCATTGACGATGATGTCCAACTGTTTTCTGCACAACACTTAGATCTCAACTTCGCCAACAACGCCCTCATGGTCGAGAGTGGAGCCACAATTTTTCTTTTACTATGTCATTCCAACAAAAAAAAAGGTGACCCATTTCCACTCTTTGTCATCATTGATCCTTCAACATTTATTATTGTGACAAGATTTGTTGCGAGAGTGAGACAGAGACTTGTATTTCTTCCTGCTATCATAGGGCGACCTCGATCTAGACTTGAAGTGTTTGTGTCTCGAATTTCTCTCTGCAGATTTCGGCTTGGACCGCATGTGCTACAATCTCTTAACTCATCCTTTGCCACCATAGCTCCTGTGCTGTGAGCAAAGGATCTGACCATGCAATTTACATCCAACCAAGCAGGAATCGATCTTATTTGAGACCTTCTAAAACGCTCAATTATGGAGATTTCAACCCTATGGGCATGGGGTCTTTTGGGTATTTTCAGGTTATCGTGATCCGCAGAAAATTTCCATCGACTTCAGCTACCGCTTCAGCATTGATGTTGACATTTCCTATGCCATAATTGGGAATAATATCCATATCCTCAACCACGCTTTCATTTGTTGATCCAGATCCTTCTCTGCACAGTTGCATAGACACCCCATGTCAAACTCTCTCTAGATCCACACCAGATTTGACAGGATATAGCTCTTTTAATCTCCACGCAATGAATCATTTTGTTTCTCGACGATTCTCCCATTGCCGCTGCCTTCAGTTTTTATTTCCATACCTACGATTTGACACCCACTCATATGCTTTGACAAATGATTCCAATCTGACTCTCATTCACTGTCACCACAGTTATCCTCTGCACCATTGACTAGCGGATCATTTAGTCCAATGATCATCGGGTGCCCTGATTTTTTCACAACACAAAGAGACATATCCTTATGCTATCTTTTCCCATACGACATTGTTTGATCATCAAACTTGTGCCACAGTGCCTCACATTTCCTTCCTTATCATTGTTAAACCTTCGCTCCTCTCATTTTTGAGCTATTTTTCTGTAATGACCACGCTTTCACCATTTCCATCAGAACATTCCCAAAATAATAACCAGCGTCGTTATCTCCACAAAAGCTGCACACAACAACAATAGTGGGTCTTGAAACCACCCTACTCGACTGCACTTGAGTTCATACATGTGGATCTCACACGTTTCACAAGCTCAGTGTTACGTTCAGATCTAATATATGGTCAGGTTATGCATCGATCTCGTCCTTCAGTTTGAGATCCATATCTGCATCAATACAACAAATCATATCTCTATTCACAAGCCAATAAAACCCTTGGCAACAGAAGTGTCCCTCTGAAGCCAACATTTGGCTCTGATACCATTTGTTAGAATTTACCGCAGAAATAAAATATTTACTGAGAGGAATAATAATCATGAAAAATAACCAACAACAAAACATTAACATAAACACAGATGTTTATCTGAGAAAACCCCAAACTCCGAGGAAAAACCCAACCAATGAAATTTCATTAAACATTGGCCAAAACCCTGGCCAATCCGGCCAAGTGAGCCTTCACCGCTCACCTCCAGGCCTGCATTACAATGAAGTCTTCCCAGCATTTTATAGGATCCATTACATGCAATACCATGGGCTAAAACCATGGGTGCACAATACCATGTGCCCCAAAACCACTACTATTTACCCTAGTCAACATTGACTCTATCCCGAGTCAAGTTTACCTAACAATCATGATCTCACCTAAACTGTCCCTGAGATTACAAAACCAAACCGAGATTAGAATGCCTCTAGATTCCTTCACCATCCTTTAGTAATTTTCCTATCTCTACCCTCAGGATTTATCATGTATCCCATAATTACTAGTCAAGGGATTCCTAGGCTTTAGGGAAATATCCTGAGACCACCTCAACTCTAGATTCCAAAACTTCAAGCAATTCCAAAGCTCAAAACTGAGAACTATCCCTTCACACCATGGTTATCCAGAAATGGAAAGGCAAGGCTAAAAACCATTTTCAAAACCCATAAAAAGCATAACACCAATAACAAAATAACCAAATACCAAAATGCAGATACCATGCATGTCAAAACCAACTTGGAAATCATACATGAAATCTGTTACATGCAAATACTCCTATTGAAGTTTGCTTGTTCCAACCTTTCCTTGCTTGACATTTCCTTTCCTTTCCTTGTCCTTCTTTTGCTTGCTTGATCTCTTTCTCTTCTTTCTGGTCTTCTCCTCTCTGAGACTAATTCTAAAAATGAACTGAAAAAAGGTTAACCAACAAAATCTTAAATGACTAAAAGTTTACCAATTGATTCTCTAAGGTATTTTTATTGATGAGGCCTCTAATTTCTTCAATTTACATTATTTTCCTTCATTTTCCTCCTCACATGCAGCTTGTGACCTCTCACCTTCCTTTTCTCCTAATTTCCTTTATTTTCATAAATAATGTGCCAAAAACACTTTTTTTCCTTTCCAAAGCCTTAGCCATTGTCTTTTCCAATTTCCCTTAGCCATAAACATCAAGTGACACCCACTAGGATAATTTTCCCAACATTTATCTTGGAATAAGTTTCCCTTAACCGTGTCTAATTTTTTCCTTTATTAACTTTTATTGCATGAAATTTTAGCCCAGTTCTGTTACAGAACCCTCCCCCTTTGGGAGCATCGTCCTCGGTTTTATACCACACCTATACCTTAGCAAAACTGCTGAAAATCATACTACATATGGAGCTTTATAACCTAGCTCATTGTAGTATTTACAATGAACAACTTGTTGAAAACATGACAACCATACCATGTAATGGAACTTTATAACACAACTCATTACGATATTTACAATAAAAACCACATATACTTATGCACATTTTCTTCAACCACCAAATAACCATACTCTTCATGGAGCTTTATAAATCAAGCTCAATACATTATTTATAATGGTATAAACATATATATACATATGCACATTTTATCAACCAGCAAATAAAATGATACAATCCCTACATCTACAACAAGGGAATCCAGAGGCTCACACCTCCACCCTCAAAGTAATACCAGGAAGTCCAAAATCCACTTCCAAATTCAAATTTGCATCCAATGTCCAGTGCTACAGTCTTGCACTATTGTCCTCTCAATGACCAATTACCAAATCATTATTCTAGAGCACACTCCCAATGTGCATATGATTCCATTTGGAAATTCTAATGACTAAAACAAATCCATCCTCAGCCTTCCATCCGTTGCTACATAGTCCTTCAGGAAATCCGATCACCCCCTTCCTTGCAGTCACTCACCTTCCAAGTTCCTCAACATCCCCTATCCCAGGTGATCCATCCCTTGGCAAGGCCTTCTCGCATTGAAAGGTCAAACAACAAAGGCATATCCCTACCTCAAAACCATCATACCGTTCATATCATGCTCATGGAAATCAATGGACACTATTGGGTATTAGTGTCCCACAATGGCCCTGCTCCTGAAGTGCTTTACCAACATTCTGTTGCCTGTTCCAATTCCTTTCACTACTATTGCTAATTCTAGCAGTCAATTTCAACCAACCTAGCCAGGAATTTCTATGTTTTCCTATACTAAGCACATAAATTCCATTATATTCAAAATAAATTTAAATAAATTCACATCATACCTCATTGGTAGCCTGTCAATAAGGCACACTTGAAATTTTGTTTACTTCCTGTCACAACAAGTCAAACTAGCTCTTTGACCAAATCATCATGTATAAACATTTCACTTCCAGTTAGCTTAAAATATGACCATCATAAATAAAAATCATAAATCACATGTAACCATCATAAACCAAAATCATAGATTACATGCATAATTAAAAATTGAAATTAAAATATCGATACTTATCCTTCAATGATTCTTTGCTTTTGCTTTTGTTCTTTGTCCTTTTTGTACACACTGAATTGGTTTCCAAACCCGACAAGCACACAATGCCTTCTCTTTAAGAAACAAGGGAATCCAGAGACTAAAACACCTCCTCTCTCAATATCAACAACAAGGGTATCTAGAGACTAAACCACCTCAACCCTTAATAACAACAAGCCTGTAAACCGAGACTGAACCGCCTCAACCCTTAATAGCGATAAGCCTGTATCTCGAGATTGAACCACCTCAATCCTCAATGGAAAAGGAAGGGCCCAAACAATCCCATACCTATCTGTCCCATCACACTGTACAACATATACACACACAGTGTACAATGCAACACATACACCTACACCCGGTGTACAACACAACACATACACCTACACATTAGAGGAATTTTTAACCTAAAAGTCGCCTCCTAAGGAAAAATCAATAAATTAATTAAAAATGTAATGTAGGGAAATTTTTAATATTACTTTACTTTTATGTATGCTCCATAATATTTATTTAGCATAATATTTAATTAAAAAAATTAATATATTATTTCTAATTTTTTACTTTTATTAATATATGACACTCTTATTAAAATAATTGCATCTATATATTTTATATTTAAATTTAATTATCTATATTTATATTTTATGTTTAACTATATATATAGTATTAGGAATTTTTCTTCTGTGATCCATAAATTGTGATTAAAATCTTTCGGTGAAAATCACATCAAAGTAGATTTGGTCGACGCGTTTTGAACCAGCCAGTGTAGTTCATCTTGTCCTGATGATAAACCACACTAGTTCGAAACACGTCAACCAAATCTACTTTGATGTGATTTTCACTGAAAGATTTTAATCACACTATACATATAGTATTTAACCATTTTTTTTGGTGTGTTTTTAAATGACATTGTCTATAAACCCACATTTTAACCTGGAATTGTTTTTTTTTTGGTCAAAATCTAGTAATTTATCCTTTTTGGAATATGTTTTTCAACTATTTAAATATTTTATATTTAACCATATATTCTATATTTTTGGTCGTAATCCAGTGATTTGTCCTTTTTGGATTACCCTTTTTAACTATATATTTAATTATATTTAATTATTTTATATTTAAACATCCTCCACACAGTTGCATGAAAATTTTTGTGAGTATATATTTTATATTTTTGGCTACAATATGGTAATTTGTCTTTTATAGAATACGTTTATTAATTATTTAATGATTTTATATTTAACTATATTTAATTATTTCATATTTAAACATCCTCCACACAGTTGCATCCGAAAATTTCTATGAATATATATTTTATATTTTTGGCTAGAATATGATAATTTGTATTTTCTAGAATAATTTTTTTAATTACTTAACTATTTTATATTTAACTATAACTTTCTATACTTATATTTTATACTTAACTATTTATAATTTATATTTTTCAATAATATCAAGATTTACATTGGATTAATTTCATGGATATCCAAATTAAACAATTTAAAATTATTTAGGACATGTGCATCATTTTAAATTTAAAATATTTTGATTGGTTTACATATTATGACATGGAAATTACATGAAAATTCCATGGGTACTTTTAGGTTGAAATTTCCTCTAATCTATGGCAGGCATATGAAATTTTTTAGTACACCAAGTTGATTCATGATATGCGGAATCTATATATTAATTACATGCAGGGAGAAAAGATGTGGAATAGGAGGGTTCCAATAGTCATCAAGACTATGTCGCAACGGATTTGGTTGTGAGATTCAGGGCTTAAGTTGGTTGATAGGTCACTCCATTTCCTGATAAGAAAGGTCATGGGAGAGGGTGATCTAACTCACTTGGGGGTTGACACATGGGAGATTTTTTAGGCCTCCATTGTATGATGAGGAAATTTTTTATGTTGTTGCTCATGATCGGGATTAGCGCTAGATGGGAAGGTATTGACATCATGGAGATATCTAGGCATGATGAGCTTGGCCTGTTGGGGATGTGTTGTATTCTTTCAACGACCATCCATAAGCGCAGTGGGGGGGTCACACGGGGGGCGACATCCCATGTCGTCCCCCCTGCTAGGGGGTTTGCAGGGGGGTGTTAGCCCCCCTACACAAGGTCTGGGGCAGTGCCCTGAGAAATTTATTTTATGCGAACCCAATAATAGTTGTTTGGACCTAAGGATAGGGGGCAAACCCAAATATGGTGGGAGGACCTACCCATGTTTTTGTGCATGGGTTTTGCACATGGTTTTGGGTATGATGGTTTTCTACCCATGGTATTTTGTAGATCTGGTCAAGGGAACTACAATTATGTTCTAATCAAGGGTTAATGGATTAGGGTTTATGAATGTTTTGGCATGTATATTTATGTATTGTAACATTGAAAGGAATATAATTAAAAAATCAATTTTGTAGTCCCTATTTTGGGTTCCCGGGGAGAATATCTGTGTATATTTCTTTTATGTTATCACCATTGTATATTTTATGTTTTAAGAATTCATTTAGAGGACATTTCTATACAGGGTTAAAACCGACATTTGTTATCAGATTTGTTTTGGCTTCAAGGGGACACCTTTGTTGTTGAGGGGTTTTTCTTGGGTTTGTGGTAGAACCTGTTTAGTGTGGGATTTGCAGGATCAATTCTTCTGATGAAAGAATATGGCAAACAGTGGAAAGATAGAGATCGAGAAATTTAATTTTCATAGTTTTGAGTTGTGGAATCTCAAGATGGAGGATCTATTGGTGGATTAAGATAAGTGGTTTTTTGTAGATCCAGGCACAAGACCAACAAGAATGTTGGCAGAATACTGGAGGAAGTTAGATCAGAAGGCAAAGAGCACATTACAATTATGTCTCTCAGATTCAGTATTGTTGAATGTATTAGGGGAAGCTACGAGGAAGGATTTGTGGGTGAAGTTAGGGACTTTGTACCAATATAAGTCTCTAATGAACAAATTATTCCTCCAAAAAAAGTTGTATAACCTGAGGATGAAGGATGGAGACTCAATGACAGAGACTCTAAACGCCTTTAACACTGTGGTAATCCAGTTGTTACCTATTGATATAAAAATTTCAAATGAAGATAAGTGCATCAGTTTGCTATGTTATCTTCCATATTCATGGGATAATCTAGTCGTTGCAATAGGTAGAAATACAACTACCTTGAATTTTGATGACATGGTCTCATCCTTATTATCAGAGGAGATGAGATGGAAAAATATGGAGATTCAAAATGGAGATTCCTTGTCTGTACAAGGACGGTCCCATAACATAAACAAAAATAATTCCTCGAGTGGGAGATCTAAATCTCCAGGAAAACCTGTAAAGGTGTGATGGAAATGTAGAAATGAAGGGAAATACAAAAAGGCCTGTATATATAAAGCTCCTAAGAAAGGAAATGGATATGATGATGCTCCTTCTGTAGAGGCGAAAACCACCTCAGATGAATGTGGGGATGTGTACTTAGCTTTCTCTTCAAGTACACATGTAGATCACAAGGCATGATTGATTGAATTAGGTGCATCCTTTCACTTCACTCCCCATAGGGAGTGGTTCTGCGAGTATGAGAAATATGATGGTGGTGATGTCTTATTAGGGGATGATAGGAAGGCCATAATCATTAGATGTGTAAAATTCAAGTTGAAGCTGCAAGGTGGAAGGATTAGAGCATTTCCTGGAGTTCTGCATATTCCTACATTGACTAGAAATATGATTTTTGTAAGCAAGATGGATGATGCAGGTGTAAAAATAATGTTCGAAAAAGATACATGCAAGATGGTTCAGGGAGTATTGGTATTGATTTGGGGAGTTCATATTAGAAATTTGTACAAGATTCTTGGTAGCATTTTTATTTATGGGTGCAATAGTTATTTGGCTCCTAGAAGTGGAGCAAAAAATCTAGTGGTCTCTAGAGAAAAGACCATGTTATGGCATCAAAGGCTTGGACATACTGGAGGTAAGTTCCTTCAAATACTACATGGTAATGGTATAGTAGAAGGTATGTCTAATTTCTCTTTGGACTTTTTTTTTGAACATTGTGTATATGGGAAGCAAAATCGGGTGAGTTTCTCCTCTAGTGCTAAGAGGGCGAAAGGGATATTAGTGCTTATGTATAGTGATGTGTTTGGACCTCTGTCGGTTCCATCACTAGGTAATTCTATGTACTATGTCTCATTTATAAATGACTTCTTGAGGAATAAATGGATATATTTATTTAGGAATAAATTAGAAGTCTTTGACAGTTTAAATAATTAAAGGCTCTGGTGGAAAATCACACAGAGAAGAAGATTAAGGTGTTGAGGATGAATAATGTTGGGTGTTTTGCAGGAAGAAATTTGAAGAGTTCTGTAAGAAGTGTGGTATAACATGACATAATATTACTCCATACACACCTTAGAAAAATGGGGTTACAGAAAGAATGAATAGGGCGTTGATGGAAAAAGGCAAGAAGCATTCTCAGTGGCACTGGATTAGGGCAAGAATTCTAGGCAGAGGCAGTACATATTGTTGTGATCAACTTAGTGTTCCTAAATTGAGGTCATTAATTGTCAACCAGGGCTAGTAAACTGCTGAAGTGTGGTGCATTGTATGTGCCTAGGTATTTGTTTCTCACTACATTGTGTTTAGTGTTTTTATGATGTTTTTGGTTTTATGGTTTTATGTCAAGAAGGAAAGCACTAAATGTTGATGAAGGATAGTGGTTGGACACACTAAAAAAAGAAAAAAACCTATTCTAAATTGTGCATGGTACTAAAGAACAGAAAATGCAAAGCTTGATAAGGACTCATAGCAAAGAAACAAATCATAACATGAACTCAATAACCCATATCATGAACTCATCCAATTAATTCATTTAGAAATATGTTGGAATAGCTTTGAGAAAAGGACAAGTTTAATACAAATGAGGTTCTCCTAAGGACACAATCGTCTTACAATATTACAAAGAATCTCATCCATGGCTAGAGGTTTATTGGAACACAATTGGAAAAGAATATTTGTAGCACAATAAGATTTCTACTCTAAACTAACTTTCTAATTCTATTCTGCAACTCAATTTAACACCACTAGGCCTCATTCAAAAGTTATAGATTTCTTTTTAGAATAGTCTTTGAGAAAAGGCTTGTTTGTGGAATTGTAAAAGGTTGCACAATACTCAAGGTCTTAAACTGTTATTGATAGTTCCTGTCCATATGATGATGTTTAAATAGGAATTTAGAACAAGAATATTTTGTAAATAATGAAGACCGTAGTATCTAATCTTAACAACTAATACAATTTAAAATGCAATGGATAACAACTAAACTAGAATACTAATACAGTGAACTAAGACTAAACTAGAGTCTTATTATCTAACTTGAAATGAATTGGAACTGAACTAGAATGATACTAATACAGTGAACAGAGTTAAACTAGAGTACCATTATCAAGCTTGAAATGTAGTGACAAAATTAAACTAAAATGACATGACAAAATTAAACTATAATGATATCTACCTCTGGAGTATTTCAACTGAACCAAAATGCAACTAATTCTATGAAATGCTACAACCCTGTCTTGTTCAAGATGAGTGATATTTTGGAATAGTTTGTACAAACAGTCTGGCTATATCATTTAGTGCAAATAGCATAAAAACATAAGTTCAACAAAAACACAGTAAGCTCTGAAATACCATAGCTAAGTCCTATCTAGAATTAGTGATATTTTGGAAGAGATTAATGAGAATAGGACTAGCTGTAACAACTAATTGTAATTGAACACAAAAGCGTAAAGTTCTAAATTGCTACAATTATGCCTCATTCCAGATTAGTGATGTTTTGGAAGACTTCATGAGAACAAAGCTAAATTGTAGTATCTAATGTAAGCAAAGTTCAGAAAACTATTCAAATTGAGAATGAAACAAAGCTACGGCTACTTATCTAAACCAAATGCATAATGCTTCACGGGCAATAGGGGCCCTCTACCATCGGATCAACATGCGGATCTACTCAAGATTGACTCAGCTCGTGCAAAAAAGTGATGATTCTTTCATTAAAGGAGAAATAATTCAAAACAGAGTATTTACGGTTCTCTGAGATCTAGGCAACAAAACAAAATCTAACCAACAGTTTCTCGGTCTCCCGAGTCATACTTATAATAAAATTACATAACTACTCTTTGAGAAAAATGGGGATAAGTGTCTTTCCCACTTCTAATCAAATTAAAACTCTTATTAACAGTCTTGTGCTTTACTGCGGACATCTGTAGAGCCTGTGTTTTGATAGGAAACTGCCTCTCTTCTACGTGCATAACTGCTTTGATACTTTAACTCAGACTTCGTGGGGAGCAAGAGATGATGGGGAGGTTTTGTGGATTTCACCCATATGCCTTTTTCTTTGCAGTGACACCTAGAACCTACACAAACATGAGGATGGCTGTAGAACAGACGACTGGCTACGGAATGCATGTATTATGTAGCCGAGTCTTAGTCAAAATTACTACACCAACAAAATCATGAAAACATAGCAAGTTAGCCATTATATAAATTCTTAAAGCAATTTTAATTAATCCTACTGATCATTTAAGCCTGTAATTGATGAGGGTGAAAGAAAATGAAGTGGAATGTGACGAGTGAGAAGAACATCTTTTGGGCTCAACATACCCCCACTGCAAGGTTTTTGCATGTCCTCATGCAACTACTCCATGTACTCTGAGACCTCTGCTAGAACATCCAACGCTCTTCTTCTGCTTTGCTTGACAGTCAATGGTCTTCTGGGCTTCCTTATGACTAACTTGAATCTTAAATTTGTAAGTGCCCTGATTAGCTTTTTGTTTTTCTTCTTCACTTTTTCATTGGCCTTGTACAATTTCTCCATTTGTAGAGACAAAGTTGAATTCATATCACTTTTTAGTTTCACCTGCTCCCTCAAAATGTCATTCTCATTCTTGATATGCCAGTTGAGTACTTCTAACTCATACTTATCTCTTCTTAGCACTTCAATTTCAGATTTTGGTGGGCTAGGAGTTCTGTTTCTAGATTCTGAAGCTCTCCTCTCTAATGACTCAATATAATTGTAAACTTGTTGCTGTGCTAGGTCAATTTCTGGAGTTTATTTATCCTCAATGTTTATGATCCCTATTTGTCTAACCTCTGTTTTCTTTGGTATACCTCTAAGTCTATGGCTCCGTCTTGGTTGAGATGGCCCTTCACCTCTGTCTTTGGCATATTTTCTCTCTTTCTTAAGCTGCTTCTTTATTTGAGCCTATTTCTCAAAAATCATCTCTTCATTGTCCTCTTGAATTGATTTACTAGTTTCAGCTTCAATAGCTTTGGAAGTTTCCCTTCTCCTGCTTCTTCTTGTAGGTTTGCTTTCAGGTGGAGATTCTTTGGGTTCCTCAAAATGGTTCCTCACTAGAAATTCTTCCCAATTATCTCCCATTTTCCTCAAATGATGTTCAATTAAGATTTTGACTAAACCATGGTGATACAAAGTTGTTTCTAGAAATTGAACCCTTTTTTGAATGTTTGAGGCCATTCTTTTCAGACTATGAAGTAGGAAAAAGGGAAAATTAATTTCCTCATCTAAAAAATGCATCATTAACCGAATATGGTAGACATAGAGAGTACCAAATCTACCTTCACAAGTGATAATTTTTTGTAAAATGAGCAACATGGTCCTCCACTTATTCTTTAATGCCGAGCTAAGAATACCCTTTTTGAAAATGGAAACATCCATACCTGGAGTCTTAAGCATTTGCCTCCATGCTTCGTTATGGAATTCCCTATTTTTGAACCACCTTTCTCCTTGCATAGGTAATTCCGTTGCCTCTGCAATAAAAGCCTCTGTAACAGTGAATTTAATATCTCCTATCTCGACCTCTACTCCATTGAAGGACCTTGCAAACATTTTAGTCGCCTCTTTGTAAAAACCACAGAATTTATCCAAGAATTGCAACCAACCGGCCTGTTGCAGCATTTATTTGATTTGTGGATAACCTTCCAAGTACTTGGCTCCAACCGGTTCAGTCCTCACTATGAGAGCCATTCTTCAAATTACTGCTCCTTTGCTCACAGTGAAAATGGCTGCTAAAGAGATGTTTCTGCCCCAAAGATGTTTCCTCCGTTTTACAGAGCGGAATGGCTAAGTATTAGCTACGGAAATGAATGATATGGAGTGGTTTTGAAATGAGTATAATGCGGTGAGGTGGTTCATATGAGTTGAAAGTTAACACGGAAGAAAAAACCGCGGAGATATTTCATTAAGCAATTTCAAAATCATCATTAAATGCTTTGGCCTAGTGACATGACTGATCAAATCACTTCGGTACTTAACCGTTAAATTTTAAATGATGATCGGATATGGCAAGATGGAAGGGTTTTGGGTCTAAATTTTTATGATATGGTTGATAGGCATGATCAACACGACTAATTAAAACAACCTTTTTGAATCATATATGACTTAAATATGCTAAAATTTTCATGATTTGTCACCATAATAATTTCATACCTTTGCCTTTCCTTTGATTTTCTTCGTGGTTTTGATATGCCTTGTCCTCAATCATTAATTTTCAGTTCCTCGTAACTTCTTTGATTTTTCTTGTTGTCTTGGATATGCAGGATCAATTTTTTGCTCGATCAGGTGATTACTGGATAGTGCCTTCAGGATCTCTGGCTGCAGAATGTCTGTCTGGCTGCAGAATGTCTGTCTAGTTGCAGAATGTCTGACTGATTGCAGAATTTACCTGTAGAAGCCTTGAAATGGAATGGTTTGAAGCATGAATGGAATGTTGGGATGTTGCATGAAATGAGTTAAAAATGGATAATGAAATATTGTGCAATGGAGTATGGGTGAAGTGAATAATGGAATGAAACAGATCACAATTATGAAATGGAGTGAAAAAGTGACCTGCAGCTTCTGACCTGTATTATTCAATTGCAGAAAGAAATCAATTCTTAAAACTCTGAGATGGAAATGAGGTGGACCATGGAATGAAATGAATGAAGTACAGATGAATGAAATGAAATGGAGTATGAAATGAAATGGAGTATGGAAGAATGGAGTGAAATGGATCATAAGTGGGATGTAAATCACTTATGATTTTATGTTAGCTTCTTGCAAAGAGAAAAACAAACTTGAAAAGCTAAAGTGTCAGAAAGATTCTGATTTTCACTCTATCTTTTCTGTATAAACATGCTAATCAGAGATTATTTTTCATGTTTATACTTTATTTTATTTTTTATTTTTTATTTTTTATTTTTTATTTATTTTTTATTTTTTATTTATTTTTTATTTTTTTTAATATTTGACTTCAGAAAATTCAATTAACTTGATGAAGAAAAAAAATTCTTCTTCATTAACTTCACATCACTGTTTTCCTGGAATTTCTTGACGAATTATTCTCTTGAGAGTGGCTTGTGATACAGCTTCAATCTATGACCATTCACAAGAAAAGTGACCTTCTCCTCATCTATTGTCCTGATTTTTATTGCTCCATTATCAAAATTCTTATAATTTCATATGGCCCAAGCCAATGTGTTTGGAATTTACCTTGAAAATCCTTGATCTTTGAATCAAACAAGAGAGCCCAGTGACCTTCTTTGAACTTCTTTTCCTTGATGTACTTGTCATGCCATCTAGTCCTTTGTTGTTGGACTATACTTATTTTCTAAACTGCATCTTGTCTGATCTCATCTAATTCATTAATCTACTCCAATATGTGCTTTTGTGCCTCTGTTAGATCAAGTCCTAGCTGAACTGCCATTTTGAAATTTTGAATCTGGAACTCTATGGGAAAAAAAACTTGCTTTCCATAAACAAGTTCATAAGGAGTATGGCCTGTTGTGCTTCTCCATGTAGATCTATAGGCCCACAAGGCTTCAAGAAGCTTATCTGCCCAATCTCTTCTATGCAAATGAACAGTATTCATTAGGATCCCTTCAATGACCTTATTAGTAGATTCCACTTGACCATTTGCTTGTGGATGACAGGGAGTAGATTTTCTGTGTCTGTTTTTGTACCTCTCCATCATTTGTTCCACTAGATTTGATGTAAATTGAGCTCCTTGATCTGTAACAATTTCCCTTGGGACACCAAAGCGAGTAAAAATATCCTCAAAAATAAAATTAACTATAGATGCTTCAGCAGCAGAAATTAATGTCTTGGCCTCTACCCATTTGGTAACATAATCAGTGCAAACTAATATATATTTCTTTTGTCTTGATGGAGGACTAATAGGTCCTACAAAATCCAAAGCCCATTTTTCAAAAGGTTCAATATGTACCTAAGGTTGCAATGGCATCTCACCTAAAGGAGAAGGTTTCCCTACCCTTTGGCAACTGTCACACCTTTCGATATACTCTTTAGCATATTTGAAAAGGGATGGCCAATAATATCCCAAATGAAGGATCTTATAGGCTATCCTTTTATCAGCAAAGTGTCCGCCACAAGGTTCATCATGACATGCCTTGAGAATCTCAGGCATCTCATCTTCCCGAACACATCTCCTAATGATAAAATCTAGACCTGCCTTGTATAACTCATTAGCAACCCATGAATATTTTGCACTGTCATAAATGATCTTTCTTTTGTCTCTTGCATTCATTATTGAAGGAAATTTCCCTAAAACTAAATAATTAGCAATGTCAGCAAACCAAGGAGTTTGAGTAGAAATGGCAAAAAGATATTCATCAGGAAATTGATCTTCAACTGGGGTATTGTCTTGGATGTTTTGGAGTCTAGATAGGAAATCAGCTACTGTGTTTTGTTTTCCAGACCTATCTAGAATGGTAATGTTGAATTCTTGTAAAAGCAATAACCATCTTATGACTCTGCCATTAGTAATTGATTTGTTCATTAAATATCTAATTGCAGAGTGATATGTGTGAACAAAAGTTTCATAGCCTGTTATATAGTGTCTAAATTTGTATATGGCATGAACAACAGCTAAAAAATCTTTTTCAGTTACAATATAGTTTAACTTTGAAGGAGTCAAATTTTTACTGGTATAGTAGATGGCATAAGGAATCGGGTCTTTTTGTCCCAATACTGCTCCTAGAGCTATATCTAAGGCATCTGTTGAAATATGAAAAGGTAACTTCCAGTTAAGTCCCCTTAAAATAGGTGCTTCGGATATTTTTGTTTTCAAGGTCTCAAAGGCTAACTGGCAATCAGAATTCCACTTGAATTCACAGTCTTTGGTAAGTAATTTGAAAAGTGGAGATGCTATCTTGGTGAAGTTTTATATAAACCTTTGATAATATCCTGTAAATCCAAGAAAACTCCTAACATCTTTTTGACAGCTTGGAATAGATAAGTTAGATATGACTTCAACTTTTGACTCATCAACTCTAATCCCATCCCCTGAAATGTGATGACCCAAAACAATTCCTTCAGTAAACATCATAAAACACTTTTCATGACTTAGTGAAAGATTTGCTTCTTTACACCTTTTTAAGACTTTTTCCAAGTTTTATAAGGCTTCTTCAAATGTGTTTCCATAAACTATGAAATCATCCATATATACCTCTACAAAATCATGTATTAGATCTGAAAAAATTCCTAGTACTGCCCTTTGAAATGTTGCAGGTGCATTGCATAGTCCAAATGGCAATACTCGGTAAGCATAGGTACCCCAAGGACAGGTAAATGTGGTTTTATCTTGATCTTCAAGTGCTACTTGAATTTGGTTATAACCACTAAACCCATCTAAAAATGAGAAGTACTTTTTGCCAGCTAATGTATCTAACACTTGATCTATGAAAGGTAGGGGAAAATGATCTTTAAGAGTAGCTTTGTTTAATTCTCGGTAGTCAATACATATCCTCCATTTACCATTTTTCTTTGGCACAATTACCAAAGGAGAAACCCACTGACTATCTGAAATAGGATAGATAAAGTTGACATTCAACAATTTCTGCAATTCTTCTTTAACAATCTTCCTAAGATTTGGATTCATCCGTCTTTGAGGTTGTCTGATTGGTTTACAATTTTCCTCTATGTAGATGTGATGAGTGCAAGTCTTGGGGCTTATCCCTTTCATATCAGTGTACTCCCATGCATATGCAGAAGAATGTCTCCGTAATATCTTGACTGGCTCTACTTGTTGAGATTTCTCTAGGTTCTTGTTTATGTTTAGAGTTTTCCCTGGAAATATCTCAATTGTAGAGCTGCCAAATTTATCCATGGAATAGAGAGACATCTGTCTTGATGATAAAAACTCAATGTTGGATTCTTCTTGAAATTGTTCATGTTTGTATTTCGAAGAGGATTCAAAATTTTCTAAGGTATTTAGAATCTGGCTATCTTCACTAATTTCTGAAATTGTGAAGAGAGGTTGTATGTCTTCTTCATCCTCAATCCATTGAGTATCATCTAATTCTATAATTGTTTTTGCTGGAGGATACAAGGTAAATTTCTTGGTTGAACTACCATCAGAGATGTACATATCACCGGATCTACAACTAATGAAAGCATCAGCTGTAGCTAACCAAGGTCTTCCTAATATAATAGGGTGTCCTCCTAGATTATTCTTAGGAGTTAGGATCATAAAATCCACAAGATACTCCCAAGAGTCTAGGGACACTGGAATGTCTTCTATTACCCCATCAGGTTTGATCACAGATCTGTCTGCTAATTGTAATAATGTGGGTGTAAAAAGAAGATTAGGAAGTTTCAGTTTATCCATGATTTGTCTACTCATGATATTGATTGTTGCTCCTAAATCAATGAGTGTGTTTTGGATCTCAATTCCATTGATGTGAATTTTGACAACTGGATTTCCTGGGTCTAGATACTTTGGAATAGAAATATTACCCATCATGATATCTGTTATTTTTCCCGCCAGTTGAATTTTCTTTGTCTCTCTTATTCTTTTTCTTGTTTTCTTCATGCTCAACTCCTTTATTGTCTTTGCTAAGATTGGAGTTTCCTTGATGGCTTGCAATAATGGAATCTTAATACAAACATTTCTCAGCTCATCTAAGAAATCATAATTAGGCATCATAATTTGTTTTTCTACACCCCTATCAATTTTTAATCTTTCTGGGAAGGGAGGTATAGAATTGGATGTTGATGGATGCTCTAATATAGGAGTTGAAATTATTGGTTCTTTTTGTTTTGATTTTTCAATGTTTGAGTCTTGGAAAGTTGTGTTCTCTTCAAGACTTTCATTTACCCGTAGAGAATCTTCCTCAGAATTGTCTTGCTCTTGTATGATTACAGAAGGTTTCCTTTTTTCAAGTATTCTTCCATACCTAAGTTGAACATCACTAAGGTCTAAAGGAGTGATCAAATAAGTTGGAAATTGTTGGCCTTCTATCATGTATGTGTTCTGAGGATTTTTATTGTTGGGGTTTGGTATGGGTTGGGAAGGCAACTGATTTGTTTTCTGAGGAAATGGTAATGGAAGTGGTTGATTTTGATGTTGTGGATTTTGAGGATTTTGTTGAAAATTTTGTTGAGGGGAGAAATATGGATATGGTGGATAGGATGGTGGATATTGATAATACTGAGAGTATCTTCCATAGGGATTTTGTGCTCCTTGTGCCCAAGTTTGTGATTGATTTTGAAATTTGGGCCAAGGTTGCTGCCAAGAATTCCAATTTGGTGGAGGTTTATTGTACATCTAATCATGGAATCCTTGTGTTTGAGGTCCTTGCCAAGGCCTTCTAGAGACAAAATTGAGAGATTCTGTGGAACTTGAAGGAGTATCTTCTTGAAATACATCTTTAAGACCAGGAAGTGAAGGACAACTCTTGGTCTCATTCTTTTCTGAACAAATTACACAAGTCTCCACAACTTTGGCATCCAAAGGGCACTCTCTCAAGGCATGTTTCTTTCTACATTTGGGACAAAAGATTGCTAAGGCATCAGATTCAGCTTTTTGCTTTTTTTGTAACTTAAGGGTGTCTATTTGTTCGCTAAGACTCCCCAAAATATCAGATTTGAACTCATCAAGCATATGTCATATTTCTGCCCTACTTACTGTCCCAGAAGTAGACTTACTTGCCCTTGCAAGAGTAGGGTCTCTTGGTCCTTTTATAGTTTTAGATTTCCCTCTTGAAAGGTTGATACATAATTCAGCTATTTTAGGTAATGTGAGCTGAGATATCTCCCCTTTTCCCATCATGTTAAGGATATCTAACCATTCATCCCTAATTTTCTTCAACAAGAGAGCTTTCAAAGTGTCTTGGTCTAGGTTTTCCATTTTTGCTCTTTTGATGTTGTAGTTAAATCTCTCCAACAAATCTTCTAGATTTTCATCCTCTTTCTGTAGAATTTTAAACACTTCCTCCTTATGGTTGATTGGCATACAATAATCCAAATACCTCTCTAGAAATGCTTGTTTCATGTCTTCCCATGTCCTAATAGAACTGTTGATCAAACTCATAAACCACTTCAATGCTGCTCCTTTCAATGTTGAAGGAAATAGTTTAAGTTTTTGAGCATCTTGTAAGTAGTCATAGGTTCTACACGGGGCTTCAAATTCAAATAGGAAGGTTTCAGGATCTTCATTTTTCAGTCCATAAAAGTTTGGAAGGACAGAGGGTGAAATTTTTTTCATAGTTGTATTGGTTTCTTCATCTACTATAGGAAACCCAAAATAGCTTCCCATCTCTCTTCTACCTCTTCCTCTGCCTCCTTCTCCTTCTACACCTCTACCTCCTTCTCCTCTACCTCTACCTATACCCCATCCAAATAGTGTGTGTTCTCCATTAAAAACTCCTCCTCCCCCTTCTTCTGCCATAGTTGATTCTTCTATAGAAGTTGAAAAGTTTATGTCCCTAGCAGGGGTTCCTGAATCTTCTTCTAAGACAGGCTCAATGGGTAAGTAGAAGATATTTCTAATGGAATATCTGATCTTAAGTTCTCTGGAAGTATAGGATCAGTAGAGGATGGAATGTAGGTTTGATTTGGAGGTGTGCTGGCTCTAGGTCTTGGTGAAACAAGTGGTGTTCTAGGAATCAAGCTTCTGCTTCTTATGAATCTACCCCTTGAGTCTCTTTCTCTACGCATATCATTGTTTTTGGGTGGTAAGAAACAAGGCTACCTAGTTACACTTCCCCGGCAACGGCGCCAAAATTTTGTGCTCAACTTAGTGTTCCTAAATTGAGGTCATTAATTGTCAACCAGGGCTAGTAAACTGCTGAAGTGTGGTGCACTGTATGTGCCTAGGTATCTGTTTCTCACTACATTGTGTTTAGTAGTTTTATGATGTTTTTGGTTTTATGGTTTTATGTCAAGAAGGAAAGCACTAAATTTTGATGAAGGACAGTGGTTGGACACACTAAAAATAGAACAAAACCTATTCTAAATTGTGCATGGTACTAAAGAACAGAAAATGCAAAGCTTGATAAGGACTCATAGCAAAGAAACAAATCATAACATGAACTCAATAACCCATATCATGAACTCATCCAATTCATTCATTTAGAAATATGTTGGAATAGCTTTGAGAAAAGGACAAGTTTAATACAAATGAGGTTCTCCTAAGGACACAATCATCTTACAATATTACAAAGAATCTCATCCATGGCTAGAGGTTTATTGGAACATAATTGGAAAAGAATGTTTGTAGCACAATAAGATTTCTACTCTAAACTAACTTTCTAATTCTATTCTGCAACTCAATTTAACACCACTAAGCCTCATTCAAAAGTTATAGATTTCTTTTTAGAATAGTCTTTGAGAAAAGGCTTGTTTGTGGAATTGTAAAAGGTTGCACAATACTCAAGGTCTTAAACTGTTATTGATAGTTCCTGTCCATATGATGATGTTTAAATAGGAATTTAGAACAAGAATATTTTGTAAATAATGAAGACCGTAGTATCTAATTTTAAAAACTAATAAAATTTAAAATGCAATGGATAACAACTAAACTAGAATACTAATACAGTGAACTAAGACTAAACTAGAGTGTTATTATCTAACTTGAAATGAATTGGAACTGAACTAGAATGATACTAATATAGTGAACAGAGTTAAACTAGAGTACCATTATCAAGCTTGAAATGTAGTGATAGAATTAAACTAAAATGACATGACAAAATTAAACTAGAATGATATCTACCTCCGGAGTATTTCAACTGAACCAAAATGCAACTAATTCTATGAAATGCTACAGCCCTGTCTTGTTCAAGAAGAGTGATATTTTGGAATAGTTTGTACAAACAAGTCTGGCTATATCATTTAGTGCAAATAGCATAAAAACATAAGTTCAACAAAAACATAGTAAGCTCTGAAATACCACAGCTAAGTCCTATCTAGAATTAGTGATATTTTGGAAGAGATTAATGAGAATAGGACTAGTTGTAACAACTAATTGTAATTGAACACAAAAGCGTAAAGTTCTAAATTGCCACAATTATGCCTCATTCCAGATTAGTGATGTTTTGGAAGACTTCATGAGAACAAAGCTAAACTGTAGTATCTAATGTAAGCAAAGTTCAGAAAACTATTCAAATTGAGAATGAAACAAAGCTACAACTACTTATCTAAACCAAATGCATAATGCTTCACGGGCAGTAGGGGCCCTCTACCACCGGATCAGCACGTGGATCTACTCAAGATTGACTCAGCTCGTGCAACAAAGTGATGCTTCTTTCATTAAAAAAGAAATAATTCAAAATAGAGTATTTACGGTTCTCTGAGATTTAGGCAACAAAACAAAATCTAACCAACAGTTTCTCGGTCTCTCGAGTCATACTTATAATGAAATTACATAACTACTCTTTGAGAAAAATGGGGATAAGTTTCTTTCCCACTTCTAATAAAATTAAAACTCTTATTAACAGTCTTGTGCTTTACTGCGGACATCTGTAGAGTCTGTGTTTTGATAGGAAACTACCTCTCTTCTACGTGCATAACCGCTTTGATACTTTAACTCAGACTTCGTGGGGAGAAAGAGATGATGGGGAGGTGTTGTGGATTTCACCCATATGCCTTTTTCTTTGCAGTGACGCCTAGAACCTACACAAACATGAGGATGGCTGCAAAATAGATGACTGGCTACGGAATGCCTGTATTCTGTAGCCGAGTCTTAGTCAAAATTACTACACCAAAAAAATCATGAAAACATAGCAAGTTAGCCATTATATAAATTCTTAAAGCAATTTTAATTAATCCTACTAATCATTTAAGCCTGTAATTGATGAGGGTCAAAGAAAATGAAGTGGAATGTGACGAGTTAGAAGAAAATATTTGGGGCTCAACACATACTACATGTTACCTGGTTAACAAATCACCTTCATCAATGTTGGAGGATAAGACTCCACATGAGGTATGGATTGGTAAGAAACCCTCTCTTTCATATATGAAGTTATTTGGTTGTGATGCATATGTACATGTTCCAAAGGAGAAAAGAACCAAGTTGGATAGTAAATATAAAATGTGCATCTTTATTGGATATAAGGATGGTTTAAAAGGTTATAAGCTTTGGAACCTGAAAACAAGGAAGGTTGTTTACAACAGATATGTTGTGTTTAGAGAGGTGAAATATGTTAGTAAACATGAATTCCTACCAAAGGAACCTGAGAATATAGAGTTTGAACTAAAGGAGGATGAATCAAATTCTACAGCAAAATAAGAATCAAAACATGAAGAACCACAAACTCCAATTTTGATAATATCAATTCGAGAGACAAGGAAAGCAGAAAGGTATAGCCCATATGATTTTTTTTGAAAATTTGCTTTATCTATTACTGATGATGATCTCATAATTGTCAGGGAGTAAGTGGATTCAAAGGATGGAAAACTCTGGAAAGATTCCATGGTTGATGAAATGGTATTTTTGGACAAAAATAAGGCTTGAGATCTGGTGGAGTTGTCAACTGGAAAGAAAGCCATTGTCAACAAATGGGTGTTTAAGAAGAATATGAATGCAAAAGGAAAGGTGGAGAAATAAAAATCTTTGTTGGCAAAAAAAAATCATTCCCAGGTGTCTGGTGTAACAATCCCAAGCTAAAATTTCATTTAATAAAAGTTAATAAAGGAAAAAATCAGACTATGGTTAAGGGACACTTATTCTAAGCGGAATGTTGGGAAAAATATCATAGTGGGCATCACTTGATGTGTTTATATCTAAGGGAAATTGGCAAAGGCAATGGCTAAGGCTTCGAAATGGAAAAAAAAATATGTTTGACACATTATTTATGAAAATAAAGTAAATTATGAGAAAAGGAAGGTGAAAGGTCACAAGTGGCATGTGAGGAGGGAAATGAAGGAAAATAATGTAAAATTGAAGAAATTAAGGCCTTATCAATAAAAATACCTTAGAGAATTAATTGGTAAACTTTTGTTGGTTAACCTTTTGTTAGTTCATTTTTAGAATTAGTCTCAAAGAGGAGAAGAGAAGAAAGAGATCAAGCAAGCAAAGGAATGAAAAGAAAGAAAAGGAAGGAAAAATAAAGGAAAGGAAAGAAAATATGAGGCAAGGAAAGCTTGGAACAAGTAAGCTTGAACACAAATACTTGCAGGTAACAGAATGCATGTATGATTTCCTAGCTGGTTTTGACATGCATGGTATGTGCATGTTGATATTTGGTTCTTTTTTTGTTGGTGGCATGGTTTTTCTAGGTTTTGACAGTGGTTTTCAGCCTTTCCTTTCCATTTCTGAATAGCCATGGTGTGATGGGATTGTTCTTGGTTTTGCACTTTGGTATTCTTGGAAGGTTTCAAAATCTAGGGCGAAGGTTGTCTCAAGAAAATTCCCAAAGTCCTAAGAATACCTTGACCAGTAATAGCAGGATACACAATAAATCTTGAGGGTGGAGGAAAGAAAATTCCTCAAGGATGATTAAGGAATCCGGAGGCATTCCAAGCTTGGTTTGGTTTTGTGATCTCGGGGCTGGTTTAGGTGAGATCACGGTATGGTGAGGGTGGAGGTGGTTTAACCTATGGATTCCCTTATTTTTTTTGGATTGTTTTATCCCATGAGATCCCACATTCATGCTTGGAATATGGCACAGGGTGACTAGTTGAAATAAATATTTGGTTCAACCATGTCTATAGTCGGGTGCTATGTGGAAGTACTGAACCTAGTTGGCTCTTTCCTATGTTTAATGAAAGCTAAGTTCTCTTACTTTTGATTGGAAAATATACTTGTTACTATGTGGTTGTAATGGTTGTTATCTTATGGTTATTTATATGGTTATATGATGGTTATAAACATGGATATATGAATGGTTTTAGTCATGGATATTTTCATTTTTTACTTGTAACTGAAATAATAATGGATGCAAGACTTAATTTATGTTAAGAAATATAATGAGAGACAGTGATGATCCTTCTTGTTATGTCTCATATGAATTTTCAGTCCCTTATGCTCATACTTGCATTCATGACCTATAGATTTTCTATCTACCAAGTGTTTGAATGAATGTCAGTCCCAGTTGGGGATGGTCAAGTCTAGTCTTGGTTTCATTTTTCGATTTATAATAATTATAGTCATGTATTTTATGAGTTCTAAAATTTATATGGATTTATGGGTAGTGGCTTAAACCCGAACTTGAAAAATGGCCTTAAATTATGTAGTCGTTGGCACAACACTAAGAAAAATATTCCACAATTGCATGGAGGTAGGCTTATGGGAGTGACTGACAGTTTCTAGTTGCATGGAGAGCTTGGAAAGGGAGTGATTGGGGATCTATCTCAAGGAAAAGTTAAGTTGGCTCAGGGGATGGACAACTATAGGGGTTGTGTTACTCCTAGAGGGTCCTAAGGCACCTGAGGGAAGTTAGTAAGGTTTGTTTTGTCGACTCCATTTCCTTAAGGTCGCCTAAGAGGTTGAGTCCTGTCATAGCATCCCCTCATCTCATGTTTATTCCAGGTAAGCCAGTGAAAGTGGGTATATGTGAGGGGAGAGGTTCGTTACATGTGGTATCAGAGCATCGTTTAAATACTTGGACCAGATGGGTTGGATGCATGTTGTTATGCATGAATTTTCATGGTTAGGGTTTTCATGTATTATTTTATGGTATGCAGGTTATGTCATTATAATTCTATTGGTATGTTTTGATGCTAATGTGTTGGCCGAGATATAGTAGGATATGAATATCATCAGAGCGAAGTTATAGCACTAGACTTTGGGGTAAGAGAAAATTGTCATACATTTATTGTATGTTTGGCATGCAAGCATGTTGGTTAACGGTTTTTATAAGAATTAGGTTGTGTACATGTATGTAAGTCTAAGGTTGTTGTGGTTACATGTTTGATAAATTTTAGTTAATCAATATGATCATATGTACCTGTGTTGGTTAGTCATTAAGGATAGTAAATTGTTGTTATATGCATTGTGGTCGTATGTATGATGGTTATGTCCATTCTACTTAGGATCTTGATGTTATATGTATCATGATAATTTGGATTGGCATGTGCATATGGTTAGGGTTATGATATTTAGGTATGAGTCGATATGCTTGTGATATTGTGTCATAATACTCTAGACTGAATGTGCATATCTGAAATTCATGCATGAGTGACAATTGTTTATAATTTTATGATGTGAACATGTTAGCTAGTTACTATTATGGATATTTGATCTGTATTTCAAGGTTTCAGAGTTTATGGTGAAATTTTCAAGTGAAAATATTAGGGTTTTTAAACACTTATGTCAATTTCATTAACACATTAACATGCTTTAAAATTTATTTTTGCATAAAATAAAGAAGACATCAGTACCATAACAGTATACAAAAAACAACAAATGATGAAGGAGTTCAGCCCTCCTGGGCTACATCTCCTAGTCAAGCTTCAAATGGTTAGGCCTCTTTCATTATGATAAAAAAAGTGTGTTTGCATCAAGTTACAGTACTCATAATGCCAAATCAATGTATATAATGGCTCCAAAACAACAAAAAACCCCTAGTTGGGCTCTTTCTACTCTAAAAATTGTCAAAAAATGACTAAGTTATGCTCCCATGGAGTTTTTCTATTAATTGTCCTAAAATTCGCAGTCCTCTGCAATATGTCCTACATTTTCCACCTTCTGCGGCCATATGGAACAACAAATTTTCCGTAAGTCAGCGATATTCCCGTCGCACTACGTGCGATTTATCAAACCGTTAATCTGCATATGTCGTCCATGATATGTCTAAAATTGTGCCACTTGTCCTTGTCTCCGCCATTGATTTTGAAGTTTGAATGGCTTGTTCCCGCCGATTTCTAAACTAGGGTTGACTATAGGGTATGCATGTGGTTCCGTCATGGGTTGGGGTTAGCGGGAACCGTGCCTGAGGCAGGTTCCTCTCCCCTCCCAACGAACTGACTGTGGCATGAATTATAACCTATTGGCATTATGATGTAATCTTTTGTCCTTGATGGCAACCTACTCCATGAGATTATTTTTTATAGAAACTTGATGGAAACCTACTCGATGAGTTTCTTTTTGATAGCAACCTATTTGTTAAAGATGTAAAAACGATGTATCTACAGGTCAGTTCAGATATGACAGAGAAAGGAATTCCAGTCAATGACATAGAAATGATAAAGGTAATTTTTCACAATGTAAACGTAGGTTTGATGAAGGCAACCCACGTATACTCGCAGGTTTGATGAACGCAACCCGTGCATACATCCAGAATTAGTGTATACACATTTTTGGTGAAGAGAAGTCGCGTATACATGTGGGTACAAAGAATCCAAGTCACGTATGTACTTACGCACTCATTTTATGATAACAGGGGTCCTTACCATGTTTTAGCCCACAGTATTGAGTGTTGTGTCGTCTATTTGATTTCGTACAAGAATAGCATTGGCACTTGTGTGGTTTTGCCTCATGGTATTAGAAAAGGCTCAAACTATATAAGGAGAAGAAGATCATAGTGAAAATTGGTTCAACTGTATGGGTTATGACTGAATACTTCCCTCTGAAGTATATTTTCATTGAATGGGTTATAGTTTATTAATAGATCTAAAATAATTATGCACCTATGAATACAATGATGGATCAGGATCTCTAGACCTGAAATGACAATGTATTTGCTTGATTTGTTTGTGAGATGTTTAGATCTATAATATGGTGTATGTTTACTGAAGTGAAGGGTTTGATCTGAGTAAGTCTGTTAATCTGAAATTTTACGTAGCTCTGAATATTTACAGATCTGTAGATTGGTTCGTCACGGTGAAAGCACGTATACACACGGGTTCGTTTCAGCCAAAGCGCGTATGAAATTTAGGGTTTTTTTTCTGGAGTTTGCTGAAGAAAATGTCTGATCATTTTTGCTATATTTCTATTTTCTGTCAATGAAATCTTCACATAGATCTGGATTGTTTGAATATTGTATATGTTGCTAGTTGATTATGTATAAATATGATTAGTTACTGGGTGATTGAATATGATGGATGTTTCTGAGTGAATAAGTTTTCTGTAAATCTGACAAAGTATGCCTGAATGTCTTTAATCTATTCTAAGTCTGATCAGATTCCTGCATTCATTATATAAAGATCTATACGCAGGTTTTTCCAAGGGAAAGTGTGTATATACACAGGCTGCAGTAAGTAAAGTAGCGTATACATTTGGTTTTATGAATTATCAGGGTTGAAGTTGATTCTGCATGTCAATTCATACGTGTGGGTTTATTGATGTGATATGGTTACAATGATCTCATTGTTCTGTTTAAAGATTATTTTATGGCTATTTGTGTTGATCTACAAATTATGTTTTGAAGTTGTTGGATCCAGTGTGAAAATTATGAAACATGGTCTACATTGGTTCTAAGGGTTGAAGCCTTCAGTGTGGAATTCGAAGCTTCCTTCCAGTAGAAGTTGGTGATCAGTTCAGGGGGTTGTAGCTCCCTTCCAGTAGTGGCTAGTAAAGGAGATCAGGGGGCTGGAGCTCCTTTCCAGTAGCAACTGGAGAAAGAGAGAAGGTTACAGCCTTCTGCAGGTGGGTGCCTATGCACTGATATGAGTTTGCATCAGTTCAACATTGTAAGAAGTTTTATATATAATAAATATTGAAGACAAAGATGACAGCAGCAGTGATTTTCTCCCGACTTGGGTTTCCACCTTAAATCTAGGTGTTCATGTGTGATGATTTATTTTGTTATTACTGCTTAAATTTCTGATGCATAATGATGATCTGGGCTAAGTGATGTTTCTGAATATTTAGCTGAACATTAATTTATTTAGGTATATGCAAGTTTCATTTAAGATAGTCTCGTACATACGCTAGTTGGACTAATTAGAGTCGCGTATAGAAATCAGTAAAAGAAAAGTAAAAGATTGTGATTCTTGTGAATACTGATTCACCCCCTCCCCTCTCAGTATTTTTCCCAACATAAATGTGGCATGTGTTATCGTTGACATAACCCGCCGATGGTTACCGCTCTAGACTACGTGTCAAATAAATAAATAAAAATAAATTGGTTCAAATTGACAACTCAACATAAAACTTAATCAAAGCTACAAACCCATTCACATGTTAATAAGTCCGAAACCTCCAAGGTTACTTGCCTACCCATACTTCTCATAATTTTAACATAAATTTTTGTTGGCGTTATATTACATTGCATAT
Organism: Pinus albicaulis; assembly: GCA_034641835.2. Classification (NCBI taxonomy): domain Eukaryota; kingdom Viridiplantae; phylum Streptophyta; class Pinopsida; order Pinales; family Pinaceae; genus Pinus; species Pinus albicaulis. Next base: position 25,754,338 of record MU968480.1, read on the forward strand.
CTACCGATACAACATGGGTTTCGGACTTTGGTTAATGCAACGTAATATGGTTTCGATGTAATACATGTTGATGATAATATGTGTTTTAAACTTTGGATATGGAATATTGTATAGTTTAGGTCGGGTTTAGCCCTTGACCTTGTTTGGTGGACCGTGGTCGGGGGTGTCCCCATCTCCGAACGAACATACATTAAACTTTAAATACCATATGCAACCCATATAGAATAAGAACCAATCTAGGGGACTTGGTGGCGGTCATTTTTGGCTTGTATGAGGTTCGACGATCGAACCCTGTGTGTTTCTTGACCTCCATAACAAAATTTTATATGGCCATCAAGAGGCCACATAGCAGCCTTTGATTGGCCCACATGGCTCTCTCTGATTAGTCCAACGCTCAGTCCAAAAACGAACCAAATCAACCCAAATTCAACCCAATCCAATGATGACAAATGGAAGTCAACCATAGTCCCACCAAAATACATAGTCAACCGATTCAAATTCCCATTCAGTGTACGAATTACTGATTGGGTGTACCTGCACCCAATTCCAAAAAAAATGTTGTTTCCCAATTCAGACAGAACGCGATATTCAGAGCATTTGATGTCATATTTGAGTGAAACGAGTTGCTTTGGATTCAGGGTGACAAGAATTAGGGGCATTTTGAGGTCTAAAATGGGCCTCCTAAGAAAATTATAAAATAATAGTGGAAATAATAAGATAATATTAGATTACATCATCAAATTTTAGAGGAAAAAAAGAAAAAACTACTTTTTCAACTCGTATTTTCAACTTATCTCCCTATTAGTTTACTCAAATTTCGAGCAGGAATACTCGTTGGATGAAAAAAATTATTCCTCATCCAAGAATTACCCATGTTTCATACTTTAGATGGACCCTGCTACACGAAAAATGATAAATACATGAAAAACGTTATTGCAATCTCATTTTTTCATGCGTTTATCATTTTTCGGGTAGTCGGGTCCATAGAAAGTATGAAAAATAGGTACTCCTTGGATGAGGAATTAATTTTTTCATCCAATGAGTACTCACGCTCGAAATTTGAGTAAAGCCTTAGGGAGATAAGTTGAAAATACAAGTTGAAAAGTAGTTTTATTATTTTATTAATTTTTAACCTTCTTACTTTATTACCCCAAAAATGGTGAATCATCCCCAATGGTTCACATCATCATATTGAACCCTGTTGTTTGTTATAAATTTTATTTTGGTTGTACATTTTTATTAGGAGGCCCATTTTAGACCTCAAAAGTTCTCTAATGATCTACTCTTTGGCTCTGGTTTCAAGCCAATCTGAGAATTATGAATTTTGAGCACTTTCTTGATCCACCGGATCATTTCTCCCCACTGGGACCTTTTTGACCTCCATGAGGGTACAACACCCTCACCCTTCCAGTCTCAATCCACTGAAATTTTCTTGAATTCGACACTTTGATATTTTCATGGAAATCCATCATTTTCCCCGATTTTGAAGTCCTTGTACTATTGTCATAGATGACATCTTGCTGCAATTTCCCAGAATATGTAGAATAGAAAATTTTCTTGGAAGGAATAAACACATTCCATCCTTGGTCTTCAATCAAAGGAAACTCAAACAATCTCAGATTCTTATCACCTTTAACATTGTTGTCATGACTATGCTTATCATGTCTAACCTTGCGCTAGGCTTGAATCTTGACCAAATGTGAACGTCATCGCCATGCACCATCCCCTTTAAAAGCCAACACATTATTAAACCCACAAGAATAAGTTTTGGAACCAATTTCCTCTTTTTCAAATTGCTTTTCTATTGGCTCTTTGACCCCTACATTCTTTAACACTGGAATTTTGTCACATTAAAGTCCAATAATGATGCATCCTGCTACAAATTTACTTCATCTTGTTTACCTATTTTAGGGGGAAACATGTCGGAATACTAAAACATATTTTTACTTGGATTAGCAACATCAATGAAATAAGCTTTAAAATTTGAATCAACTCCTTGAAAGGCTTCATTCACCACATATTTATGCTTGAACATTAACAATGAAAAAATCTAATTAGCAATAACAATTCTCTTCATTTGTCCAGCATTCATAAGAGACAAACTCATTTTCTTACTATGCGCTCTAACAATGTGCTCAATCCCATTCTTGAAAAATTGATACTTATATTCATGGAAATGAAAAAATTATCTCCTATCATAAATATATGGGCTTCCCAAAACTATACCACATATATCAAGTGGAACTACATCAATTTCAACTTCATCAAAAAAGTTTGCAGTGATTGCAAATCTAAGGATGCACTTCCTTGTCACCTGAAATTTTTTATTCTCACATACCTAACCTATACGATATGATTTAGGATGTGGAATGGTCTCTAAATTCAACTTATTGACAATGTCTTCAGAGATAAGATTTTCTTGTGAACCACTATCAAACAGTGTGTCTATCTTGGTATGCTTTGAAATAACTCTAATATGGAAAATCCCAATTCTTGTTTTTTTATCTTGAGTATCATTGAGACAACTTGAAGAACCAGTACTTTATATGTCCTTACATTTCAAACCCATGGTTGTGATCTTTGTTTCATATCTGGAATCAGAACCTAAATCATGTTGTGTAGTTGCAACTCTCTTCTCCTTCTCCTTGTTTTAAAACTTCTTGGTTCTCATTTCTGGATGAAGTTTCCAGCAATGATCTTCATCATGGCCATATTTAGAACAATGTTTGCATGTGAGTTTTTCTTTTACCATCTTGATGGAAGAATTCTTCTTTCCCTTTCCTTTGAACTTGCCCTTTCTTTTTTCTCTAGACTCAAAGCGATACTCACATGTTTCATCATAAACATGTTTCCCTCTTTCCTCTAGATGTGTGGCCTATATACAAACTTCATCTAAACTTGTAGGGTTAAACATGAGAATTGTATGTCTCAAATATCTATGCAAACATCCAATTTTATTCAGCAAAGTATCTTCAGATGATAAATCTACACCCAATATAAATGCTCTCCTTCTAAACTCTTGAGTATAGCATTGCATACTTTGTCCCTTTCCTTGCATAAATTTTTTCCACTCCATAGTAGATTTTTCCATGTATGCTAATGACTAAAATTTTCTTCTCAATGCAGCAAAAAAATCATTCCAAGAGGTTAAGACCTTACCATGTTTCTTTATTTCATCTTGAGTTTTGGATTCCCACCAATAAATTGTTGCACTTTCCAACCTTAATGAAGCAAGTTGAATCTTGGTATCATCATCCTTGATCCTTTGTATCCCTCAATACACTTCAAGCTGACGAACCCAATTATATAATCTCTCATCATTTACCTCTCCAGCATACATAGGCAAATCAAACTTTATGTTAAGTTTTAAAAATGGAGTTTTACCATGTCCCTTTGGAGAATGTGGAGGTGTTTGTGAAGGGGTTGTTTAGAAGATGATGATGGTGAAGATGGTGTTGAGGATGGAGGTGAAGAGAATGGTGGAGTCAAAGGTGGTTTTTCACCATTCCCTCCATTCCTTTTTCAAGATTTATCTCCATTTTTAGGATTGAAGATCTCACCTTGCAACCTTGTGTTTCTCTCTTCATAGAGAACTTTCACCATTTGTGTCATGTCAAAGAACTCTTTTCTAAAGGCCTTTTCATCCTCTGACATATAATTAGGCTCTCCTTCATGTTACATGAATCTTGAAGCTTGAAGTGCAACTTGAGATAAAATTTGTGGTGGAGATTGTGGAAAGTGTGCTCTCCTTGGCCTTGGCCTAACTTGAGTACTTGCAACCACAAAATTTCCTTCTCCTCTCTTGAGCTTCAACCTTGTAAGCATAAGAAACACTTGCAACAAAATTAAACCCTCAAGGAAATAAGGAACCAAAGCTCTGATACCAAACTAATCTGTATTTGAAAGATTGAGAGTTTATGGTGAAATTTGCAAGTGAAAATATTTGGGTTTTTAAAAACTTATGTCAATTTCATTAATATATTAACATGATTTAAAAATCATTTTTACATAAAATAAAGAAGAAATCAGTACCATAAAAATATACACAAAACAAAAAATGATGAAGGAGTTCACCCCTCCTAGGCTACATCTCTTGGTCCCACTTCCAATGGTTGGGCCTCTTTAATTATGCTAAAAAGGTGTGTTTACATCAAGTTACAGTGCTCAAAATGCTAGAACAATGTCTAAAATGGCTCCAGAATATTCAAAAACCCCTATTTAGGCTTTTTATTCTCTCAAAAAGGTAAAAAACCGACTAACTTATGCAACCATGAATTTTTTCTGCTAATTTTCCTACAATTCACACTCCTCTGCTATCTTTCCTACATTTTTTTCCTTTTGCAGCCACGTGGAATGAAAAATTCACCTTGCGTCGATGAGATTCCTGTCGCACTAGGTGCATTTTGTTGAACCATTAATTTGCCTATGTTGCCCATGATCCGTCTAAAATTGCGCCACTTGTCCCTGTCTCTGTCATTGATTTCAGAGTTTGAATGGCTTGTTCCGGATGGTTTCCAAACTAGGGTTGTCTGTGGGGTATGCCTATGGTTCCGTCGTGGGTTGTGGTTAGCAGGAACCATGCCTGAGGCAGGTTCCTCTCCCCTCCCAATGGCCTGACTGTGGCATGAAATATAACCGTGGCATGTGCTATCGTTGACATAACCCATTGGTGGTTACCACTCCAGATTGCACATCAAACAAACCATAACATTACTGCCAACACCTTAACTTTTCATGTAACGAGACTTCGCAGAAACCGTAGAGGATTAAATGTTGGTTTGAACTGACCAATAAACATAAAACTTAATCAAAGCTAAAAACCCATTCACATGTTAACATCTCTAAAACGTCCAAGGTTACCCGTCTGCCCAGACTTTGCATAATTTTTTACATAAAGTTTTGTTGGTGTTATATTGCATTACATATCTGCCGATACAATGTGGGTTTCAGAATTTGGTTAACTCAATGTAATATGGTTTGGATGTAATACATTTCATTGATAATATTTGTTTTAAACTTTGAATATGGCATATTTTATAGTTTAGGTCGAGGTTAGCCCTTGACGCTGTTTGGTGGACCACGGTTGACATTAACCCTAGTCCCCACCTCTGAACCAACAAATGTTAAACTTTAAATACCATAGACAACCCATATAGAATAAGAACCAATCTAGCGGAGTCGATGGTGGTATTTGTTGGCTTATATGAGGTCCGGTGATCGAACCATGTGAGCTACTCGACCTCGATAAAAAAAATTTATATGGCCATCCGAAGGCCAAGTGGTAGCCTATGATTGGCCCATGTGGCTCTCTCTAATTGGTCCAACGCACCAATCCAAAAACCAACCAAATAAACCCAAATTCGACCCTATCAAATGATGCCAAGTGGTATTCAACCATAGGCCCACTAAAATACATAGTCAACCCAGTAAAATTCCCAGTCAGCATACAGACTGTTGAGTAGGTGTACCTGGACCCAATTCCAAAATAAATTAATGTTTCCCAATTCAGACATAACGCGATATTGGGAGCATCTAATGTCGGATTTGAGTGAAATGAGTTGCATTGGATTTAGGGCAATAAGATCTACGCTTTGGTGTTGGTTTCGATCCAATATGAGAACTTTCTTGATCCACCAGATCAATATCACGACATTAATTATGTTTGGGTTGATATGTTGTGAAGTTATATTGTGCTAATATAGATTTATTATGCAGAAAAGATAGCCCCCTGAGATACATTGAGGTACGAGTTTGATCATGTCATCTAATTAGTGTTTGAGTGTTTGATTATGTTGCCTATTTGGTATGAGTTTGCTTATGTCGTCTACTTGGTGCTTGAATGTTTGATTATGTCGTCTATTTGATATTTGAGTGTTTGGTGTCTATTGTGTCATCTATCTATTGTTTTAATGTTTGACTAGTTGCATGATATGATTTGTATCTATAAGATTGCATGAAGGAATGATATTATTTGAGATGGTTGCACTAACACATATGTGCAAAGAAAAATTGATATGTACTTGAGTGTAAGTAGGTGATAGTTGTAGAATTATGTATTATGGCCTATGAATGTGAGTTTATTGTTGATAATGACATGGTTGTTAGACTTGGTAAAGGTTGATTTCAAATTAATAGATACAATGTCTTGATATTTGGAACATCTGGCCGACATGTGTGTTAAGTTATAAGGTAAAGTGATTAGCACAACAAGGTAAGATAACTGGTATATTGTTATATTTATTTATAAACTGACAGTTATGTGTTTATGGTAGTATGATACAAGGAATTGCATGGAAAATAGACTGCCATGAAATCTTGTAGAAGGCTCAGGTTGAGCTTTCGTTTGGAAGTAGTAGGAACCATGGGGATTGATTCATGGTATTTGGTTCTATTATTGTGCTTTCAGTCTTTTTTGGTTACGGTTGATTTACGGATTTGTTTATATCCGGTGTATGGCCCTACCACTCTGTTTGTGGTGTCGTATTACTATTGGTTTTCATGGTCTTATTCTTGTTTGTTTCTTGTCCTTGCCTTTATGTTTTGAGGGTTTTGGGAATTGGTTTGGGAAAGAGGAAATTTAATGGAGCTCAATAATAGCTTAATGAAACCCAACATGTAATTCAAGACTTGGATGAAGCTCGGTGCATGTATAAGGGTAGTTTATGGAAAGAGTATGATAGTCAGTTGGATTGGTTGGGTCCATTGGTGTAAATGCATGGAGGCATGACAGTCATGAGAAAGGTAAAGGGAAAGGTAAATAAAATGGATTTTAGGCATCCTATTCCTTGGCTATGTTGGGAATTGTTGTTCTAAATGTTGTGCATGGTGTGCTTAGATAAAGTGATTTCTCTTAACCTAGACCTTAAGGTGTCGGGTAATTGTGTTGTGACTATGATTATGATTGATTTTTATATATGGATATATGTATGTATGTATGCATGTATGTCATTTACTAACGGGGTCATTAGGATTGTTTTGTGCTAGTGCTCACATATACATGTGTGTGTGTGTGTAGTTGTATGATTGGGTTGTCATGAATCATGATTTATTTATGCTAATGATTATATATATGTATGAATGTACACCATTTTTCAGATAGGGTCGTCAAAGATCATGATTGTTTTATGCTAATGTTTATATGTGTATATATATGTATGTATGTTGTTGTTTGATAGGGTCATCAAGTATCATTCTTGTGGAGGAATGATTGTTTATGCAGGTGGATGGCACGGAGAGATTCCTAGTTTATAAGGAATCAAGTGGGAATAGTAACCCTAGAATATTTATGAGGTCAGTATCATGTGGATATGAATTGATATTATATTCTTGTATTATTCATCTTTTTATGTTATGGACAGGTAACATTGAAGGATACATCAACGAAATGAAATAAGTGTGATCTGTGGCATGCGGGACAAGCATGGAAAAGACACTAGAAGTAACTTTTCCTATTAGAGATAGTGTGGTCTTAGGAATTTGTGCAGTACCAGTGTTGTGTACATGTAGCATATGCAATATTGTGTACATATTATGTTGTGTGCATGTTGTATATATAGTGTTGTGTGCATGACTACATATGAGGTGTTGGGTACTGATGGTGCTAAGTACATGTCATATATGCAGTGCTATGTACATATTGTGAATGTGGTGTTATGTACATTTGGTGCAATGTACATGTTGTATATGTGGTGCAGTGAACATGTTGTACATGCTGTTTTGGGTACGTATGACGCAGTTTGTATGATTATACATGTGGTGTTGTGTGCATGTGTGCTATGTACATGTGGTACACGTGGTGGTGCATGCATGTGGTACACGTGGTATTGTGTACACGTTGTGCAGGTGGCGCGATGTTGTTAAGCAGGTAAATCCTCTCTGTGGACAAAGTCGATCCCTCTAGCCCTAAGTGGGTCTAGAAACAAAGAGACATGCTAGAGTTTTGATTCCTAATTAATGAATAAAAAGAGGATGTGGTAGATAGACCAGCCTAGAATTCAACGCTATCGTCATGGCTGTAATGGTGGTGGCCTCTCGCTCCTGCCTTGGCAAGTCACAATCTTTCCGCAACCATGCTCCAATACCTGCACATAGAACATCAAACAAGAGAAGCATATGAAATAATAACTTCATTAATAACTACTAGCTAATCAAAGATGGCTAAGCATATTGCATTAAACATCTAACATAATACAAAATGGGAACCAAACAATAGCCATGTATATGTATTGATAGAAGGAAGAGTTACAACCAATGCTTTGATGTCGCAGTCTCCTCCAACAGGGTTCAGCCGAAGCACGTCTCAGATGCTTGTCAATGAATTCAGATGGGATGAAGGCATCGACTCAAGCTCTCTCAATGAAGTTCCTTCTTATTCTATCTCTTCAATAGTTCATCTATAGTATAGTCAATTCTCCATGTTCAGCTAGCTTATGCAAAGAGAGATAGCTTCTTTTTATAGAGGAAAAAGAGGAGGTTAGGATCCCTACAAAGGTGGGAGGGAGGCCTATCCTTTAGTGAGTTCCCATAAGAGGTGTTAACCATAAACTAAAGGAGGGAGTCTGTGGTTTATTCAGTTCAACCACTCCTAATTACTAATCCTCGAGGTTGTTTGAGTGGAATCTCCACCTCTATTTTTAAAAAACATTCCATAAACAGCTCGGCACAGGTGGCTAACTGAGACAGAGCACCAACTGGAACGGGGCCCAGTGTTAATATTCCTCTTCGACGTGAGGGCATAACTGACTACTCGTGCCAAGGCAAAAACAAGGGTTTTTGAATCTCTGCTCATGGAATTGTCAACAGAAGGAATATTAATCTCATGTAAAGGGATATAATGATGGTCTTTGCAAGTCATGACATTGCTTATTGATCACATAAATGAACCTCCAATGAGCGAGATGGGGATTGCAGGGATAGTGACAAAATTTTGTGTAACAAATGCCCCCTAAAGCATGAGGTCCGAGGGAGAGGGAGGGGCAAAATGCTTTATGAGAACGCGTTCGAACCAAACACCGCTATCGCAAAACCTGAAATTACAAATACAACTGATATCTCTGATACATAATCATGTGGTATGGGCACAACCATCCATAATAGAATACATAAAAACTGAGATTCGAGGTATGGATGTAGCCATCCAGCAGTAAGGATCAACAAATAAACTCAGGTATGGTCGCAGCCATCCAATCAAAAGAGTCATGATAATCCACAAAAATCCTTAGCCTGGATTTTATCAGACAAAACCTAGGGTCTTGCGCTCCATCTCGACCCGAACAAGTACAAATTCAAGCATGCGAATATATGAACTGAATTCGAACATGCAAGAAAATCACCTGATTACCAGCCAATAATGAAAGTTGTTAACAGGCACGAGAGAAACCACCAATAATGAGAATGGCTCTCAAGGTATAACCAATACAATCCACGAAATGTGAATAGTGATATGGCGTTGAACATCCACAGAATCACCTGAACGAAGGCCAATGATGTATACCTTGCGTCAAATGTGAAAAACCTGCCATTGAGGCATGCAGGCTCCAAGGTACCAGAAGGGAGTCTCTAGATAAAATTCCTGGATAATGAGATGAAGTCGACAAGAAGTGACATGATCGAAGGAGGGCCATAATGTTTCCCACATCATCGACACGAGACAGAGGAACATGATAATAGTGAATCAGGACCAACAAAGAATGAGAGGGAGGTTGAAAACTGCTGAGGCAAACTTCTCTTGAACATATCAGCGGCACGACACTAGATTTGGCAGTATTTAACATCAAATGATCTGAGGTCATGATGACATGGAAAAGACCAGATGAGAGGTCAAAAGAGATTACCCAAACCCATGGAGGCAAAAATGACAAAATGAGATGTCCCCAACCCAACACGAATGCAGAAAAGTGCCATGTTCAAGAGCGACATACTGCCAACATAACTAAAACTTTGTGCCATTTTACCCCACCATTTCTGGTGAGTACCCCAATTATTTTTTAAAACAAGATTGAAGGGGATAGCATATGCTTGTGTTGTAAGTTTGTCCTTCGGACAAATCCAGCCTAGTACATTTTACGAGCCCTAGGAAGGAGGAACTTGAGTAACATCATGGTGACGAATTCTGATGTCATCAAGTTTTAATGAGTCTGACAAAGGGAGAACTCGACATCGTTTCATGTTTAGAGAGTTTGAAAAGAAGGCAGAAAAGAAAAAATCCATCATGGCCCTTTTCGTAAATAGTCTCTCAGATCCGAAAAGGTAGAAAACAATATCTGAAAGAACCTCTTAGTTGTGATAAGCTAAGGTATTCCTTTTTCGTAAATAATCTATCCCAGCCTGAAAAAGGGGTAAACGTATACTGGGTAGATATCACTTCACAGCCATTTAACGAGTTCGAAACGACAAGAATCTCGGCAATCTTTTCAATTTTAGAGAGTCAGAAAAGAGCTAAAAGATGACTCCAATGGTGAGTTTTTCGTGTTTTTGCTGAGTCTGAAAAAGTATAAAATATAACTCGTTACTTCATCACTATAGCCTGAAAACTTGTTTCTGCACAAGAGACACGTGTAAAACCCATTTATCGAAAAAAATATAATAAAATAATCAAAAAAGATGTCTTAAAACCTAATTAGGGTCGTGAAAAGTTATAAAATGCCAAAAATGGTAAAAATAATTACTTTTCACTTTTTTACCTCTTGTGGAGCAATAGTTACCCATTTTACAGTGTGATCTTATGGCGACGAGAGCGGACGATCCGGCAAACCAATCTCAAATCCGTCAGTTCTAGGTAAGAGTCGGTATCTCTCCCTTCATTTTAAGTCATTTTTTACTGCCTCCAAACTCCAATTTTGATTTCGGGGGGAGGAAATGAAAATTTTAGGGCACGACAGTTGGCGCAGGTTTCAGGCATGGACTCACGCCAATCGCTCATTTTTCTGAACTAGGGCACGCCAACCGTGCAAACTATTTTTGTGCAAAAAATTCAAGTTAAATACCCAATTTTTTAAAAATCCAATCTTCAAAAATGACTAATACTATCCATATGAACATGTTTGCAGGTAGAAAGCAGCAAAATGGTAATCGAATGGAAAGAATGAGAACACAGCGAAGAGGATGAGCTTGCCATGGAAAATGAGAGATGCATGGAAGCTCTCAAAGACTGTGGACTAAATAATTTCTTCTTAACACCGTGTCTCTGGGCTCAACTAGAGCTGTTACAGTATTTGATCAGCATATGGGATGAGAATCAGGAAAAGTTCATCCTTCGATATCAAGAACTTGAGATCGATGTTTCTGATGTCTACTTCATAACAGGATTATCGCAGAGGGGAGAAGCACCGATCCTAACCGGCACCCAGACTTGCATGGAGAGCATGTCCAGGGGCACGGAAGGGAACAGGAAGTGGGAAATTCGATATCCAAACTATCCCAGACTTGGCACTAAAAGTAGTGCTACATACCATCACACAAGCTACGGGATCGCAAGCACCACACGAAGCAACAAAGACACAATTGCTTCTTGTTGTAGATTTCTTAACACCGACCATCTACAACTGGGCAGATGCCCTGACATTAAACATGAAACACCAAATAACAAAATTCAAGAAGACCAAATTGAAGCAATTTGGTTATGGGTCTATCCTGGTGTCATTCTTCCTGGAACGACTACCAATTTTTCAGCATCAAGAGGTCATAGTCCTAACACCACCAGCGGGGGAACCATAGATGGCCTGATGGGCAGCTCTGATGCCAAGGGTAGGGGGTGGTAAATAGATGTCCTAAAGACCAAAGTTTTTTTTATTGGCTCCGCCGACAGTTGATTATCGTGGAGGACTGGCCCTACTCTGGTACAGATTTCACTGGTGATCAGAACCTCCCACTCCCGGAGGGAGAGGATTGGGATGAAGATTTGGGTAAGACTCATTTTTAATTTTCATGAGTGCTATGGTTTTTTTTTTTAATTATGTATGTTCTGACATTAAATCCATGCATTCGCAGATGATGGCGCATAGCGACCTGCGGGCATCTCTCTGATAGTGAGGCGAATCCCTCGCGATTTCAACCCTCATGGCGAGGGAGGTTAGGAGAAGGAGATCGTGCACAATCTAGAGGGGATCACACGTGGATTCCCGGACTATGCATGTTTCGACGACGTTCCTCATGCCTACCAGAGACAGTACGGGTGCCAGGCCGCATTCACTGCTTATTGAAGCGGATTATATGGGTAGTGACATGCTACCATGAGCATCACACCGATTAGACACCTAGGTTTATATCTGCATATTTTGAGAGACATGGTGTCTCGGGATGTAACAGAAACACACATATTTTTTTAATTTATGATGGACACTGATGAAAAAACCCGATATATATATATATATATATATATATATATATATTTTCCTACATGGATCTTCTACATATGATAATGATTTTACAAATTATGTAAATGTCTATCTAATACAATGTTAGCCACTATATCAGTTAATGTGTTCATTCGTCTAGGAATATGTTGATATGTGATAAAATCAAAATTTCTTTCTAACAAAATAATATGTAAATACAATATCAAAATTTATGGGCTTCTGACCATATAATGACCATTTAGTTGTAGAACAACAAGCTGTGAATCTAGATTTACAAGCAATACGCATTTGCCGAGGTTGATTGCCTCGGTTAATAGTTCAAGGACACCACTATATTCAACGACATTGTTTGTAGTCCATCCTAGACAAATACCTTGCAGTTCTATCAACTCACCAGCAGGGTCACAGATTACCCAGCTTCCTGAAGACAAATTCCTAGTACTGCGGGAAGCACCATCCGCGAAACTGACATAAGGGGTAATAGACAACTACACAAATAAGAAAGACCCAATAAGAAGGAAAATGATCGCAAAGCACACCAAATCAAAACATGTATAAAAATGAAAAAAAAAAAAACCTATGTACACAAATCATGCATGAATAACTCATGCATAATATTTTTTGAGATACAACCCATTTCTGGGCTTTTCTAGAGGATGACCTTCGTAATCAATGAGCTCATAGGCCTTATTCTGCAACACACGTTTAATAATGTAGGGCCCATGCCACATGGGTTGAAATTTTTCTACCCCTAGCTTATCATGAGCTTGGTCGTACAGGAGGACGAGATCTTCAATGAAGGAACGAGGGGAAACTGATTGGTCAAAATGAGCTTTCACCCGCTTTTTCTGTGCTTCAATAACCATAGTAGCAAAGTAGTGGGTTTCATCCAACCTTTCTAAGTAAAGGAGACGCTATTCTTCTGGAGAAGTGTTTGGTAGTAATTCAACAACCAACTTGAGCGAAGGGATTTCACACTCAATCGAAAGAGTATCTTCCGAACCATAAACCAACTGAAAAGGAGTGAATCCAGTTGCACTCTTAACTGAGGTTCGGTATGCCTAAAAGGCCGCAAATAACATGAGATTCCAATTGGATTTGTGGATCCCAATCGTACATTGAAGAATAGTAACAAGAACTTTTTTTACGGCTTCAACCTGGCCATTGGCCTAAGGATAGTACAGCGTTGAGCTGTCGTGACGCAAATCCAACTTAGAAGTCAACTCCGCCACCATGTAATGCCAAAAATGGGAGCCATGATTGGTAACGATGGCTTGAGGGACACCAAACCTAGCAATGATGTGATTTAATATGAATTGAGTAGTTTTCTTACTGTCAGCAGCAAGTGTAGGCATTGCTTCGGCCGATTTGGTGAAGTATTCCACGGCTACAATAATATAAGCATGCCCCCAGCCGAGTGAGGGTTACACGTCATAAAATCAATGCCCCACTTCACAAAGGGTCCAACGGTAATGACAGGATGAAGAGGTACAAGCGGCGCATGCATCTTGCATTGATAGATCTGGCAATCATGACATTTACGAACCATGACAATGCAATCCTTGAAGATAGAAGACCAAAAATAACTTGCACGAAGAATCTTATGTGCAGTGGCATAATCAGACATGTGACCACCACATGTGCCACTGTGACAATCATTTAGGGCTTTCTCAGCTTCCTCGAGATTCAAACATCGACGGAGTATGGAATCGACTCTGACACGATATAGTGTATCTCCGACTATACGATAAGGTTGCGACTGATGACGGATGCGTCGGCGGGCATCCTTCATCAACTCAGATCTAAAAGTAGAAGTCTGTAGATATACAATGATATCACCGTACCAAGGATAGAGGGTGCTAATCAAGAAAAGTGTATCGTCTGGAATGTAGTCTTCAGAACGAGACGGAGGAGAGTCTGAAGGGAGGGAACAAATCAACTCAACAAAGACTAATGATTTCTTCAACTTGGCAGCAGCAAATTCCAAATCAAACTCTTGGACACGATAAACCCTAAGATTCTACCAGAATATATGCAGAAGACGCACTTGTGCAGATTAAGACGAATATTGTAATGTCAACAACAAAGAAAAATCTTACAAAGATGGTCAGGATGTTCCATAAGCTTAGCTAAATGAGCGGGAAGGTCATCTAGATAAGGTTGAATGATGTGACGAATATCGTGAAAAGCATACGACATGGCTCGCTAATATGTAGCCCCAGCATTATTTAAGCCAAAAGGGAGCTTATTATATGCGAAAGTACCCAAAGGACAGATGAAGGAAATATTATTTTGATCATCCAGGAGAATGTTAATCTGATTATAACCAGAAAAATTGTCCATGAGGGGAAAAATCGCACTCCCGGCACAGTCATCAATGATTTGATCGATAAAGGGAGTAAGATAATTATTGTTGGGACAAGCTCGATTAATATCATGATAATCAACGTAGACATGAATGGTTCCATGTTTCTTATCTACAGGAACAATATTAGAGACCCATTATATCAAAGGAATAAGATAAATGAAACCAGCTCTGAGAATCTTTTCAAATTCACCTTTAATGGCAGCAGCTTTTCTAGGGTGCACCGAACGAAGACACTGGCAAACATGCTTTGAGCCAGGGTAAGTAGGTATTTCATGCACCACTATACTAGGATCAATGCCAAGCATTTCCTCGTAGGACCATGCAAATACATCACAGAATTCAAGGAAAAGGCTAGTATAAACTTGTACTTCATCAGAAGAAAAAGTGACCTCGATATGGATGTTCTCGACAATTCCTGATTTAACGGAAATGTCAATACACATCGTCTGTGTAATATTACTCAAGCTACCTTCTGTAAAAACGTCATGTGTCAGAGCAAGCATTTGAAGCAGAGGAGAAGGAACCTGAGATGAAAAATTCTCGAGACAAGTAGACATGGCCCCGAGGCTAGGCATGAACGAGGAACGATGATTACCATCATCCCACGGTAGATCTTCGAGAGACATGGTTTCCACGATGGCTTAATTGGAGGGAAACACTTCTTTCAAAGGCTTAGGTGAATCTAAATTTCCAAGCCAAGGGGATTAAGAATAAATTTCAAGAGTCATGCTCAAAGGAGCATGATCAGAGGATGGAGTTTCTGAAGCTGCAATAAGTTCACAATAGTCAATCTCAATCGGACTCAAAGGCATCGAATCTCCGAAGGAATTGATTTGTTCAGGTGAAGGAATAATCCATGGGTCATTAGACCGAGAGATCATATGGATCTGAATAGTGTTTGGTGGAGGAAGAGAAAAAATACCCATGAGGGCAGAAATCCTTAAAAACACCCAACCCTACGCTCTTGTAGGGAGTAGGAATCTGATCCACATACGAAATGTTGTTCTCAGAAGAAGAGGTGAAGAAGTACAATTGATCAACAGTAACAATATTTCCTTTGTGTGGAAATTTTAGAACACAAAAGAGAGTGGACAAAACACATAACATGGTGTGAGTCCAACTACGACCGAGAAGAAGATTATAATTGAGTTTAGCATCAATGACTTCTACCTTGACCTTGAAGGTATTCCCTTTCAAAGTAATCAGTAAACTAGTGAGAAAACCTAAAGGTTTTGATTCTCTTCCATCAAATGCATCAAGGGCATTTGGTGATGAATTTAGGGCTAGAGAACCAATAGCTTTCCAGCATGAAGATGACATGACACAGGTTGATGCACCCTCGTCCACAACTGTTCGATGGATGTCGAGACCATTAACAACAAATTGAATAATGAGCGCAATCTAATGCGGAAGTCATGGAACGAAATTCTCTAAATCGAAAGCAAGAAGACTAGTATCAACAATATCAATCCCACCAATCGCTAATAACAAATCTTTTCGCTGAGACAGACAACTCTGAAGTACTTCTAACACGGACATCGCAGATGGCACCTGAGCCAAATCCTCAACAATATTGTAATGGTGAGTGGCACGGGTGTTGGGATTATAAGAAGACTTGTGGAGTACACCTTTGTATGGTGGTCGTACAATGGATTCAGCATTGGGCCTTTCAATTTCAAGAGGGCCAGTGACAAGCAGAGGAGGAGGACCATCAATGATCTCCTTCCCCATGGCTTGACGCGACCCAATATAATCTTTCGACCGAATAGCAATAGAAACAGCTGCGGAACCATTCATCATGAACACCTGGGAGCCAAATGGGGCAGAGGATTGAGGTTGCTCTACCATTTGGGTCTGCTAAGATGGGGAGGGTTATTTAAGAACGGCTGGAGTTCCCTGGGTTCCTTTGAGCAATCATCTCACTTTGGATCGTCTAGGACAGTCCTTGGTGAAGTGCTCATCATCACAAATCAAACAAGGGTACTTTAGCTTACGTTGAGAACCATCGCCAGCACGAGGTTTCTAAGAATCCTATTTGGGGGTATCAGCTTTGGCCTTACCTTTACCCTTCTTTTAGCTTTAGAAGCATTATCTATAGGATTGGCTTGAACGGAATTAACTTCTGCGGGTTTACCAAAATTCGAGGTGGACTGAGAAGCAAAATTATGGGAAGAAGTAGACTTTGGCTTCCCAGAGTTTGAAGAAGAAGCCTTCTGAGAATTCTGAGTCACGGAACCAATAATACCATCGACGGATGGAGTCGCTGGTGGTTTATAAGTTTCAGGTCGGGGAGCATCAGGAAAGATATCATACAATGTGCCAGACTGAGAGTACACAAGATCAAGGTACTGGGTGTAAGCAATGGCTTGTTCCTCGGTTACACATACCCCCATAGCTATGTTTTTTGCAATCTGATTGACAAAGGAGGTGGTGAACCAATGAGTCAGAAGTTGATCAGGAATTTCAAATTTGATCATGCGACGATGATGTAACCACTCATGAATATGATCCGAGATATGAGTAGCTCGGTCTTGTTTCAATGAAGTGAGGAGGTGCGTCCCGATCTCATAGCGGACTGGTAACTAAAAATGTGTAAGAAATGCCATGGCTAAATAATTGAAGTCTTGGAAGACGCCGTTAGATAGCTCAATGTACCACTTTGCAGCGGCACCAGTAAGAGTTCGATGGTGTTAGGTCCCTATATTACTAGTATAGTCCCTTATTGTTAGTGTAACCCCCTTATTGTTATTATTGTACCCTTGTAACCCCCATTTTGTTATTATTGTGCCCTTAAATTATTATTGTTAGGTCGGCTAGGATTACATTGTGGCCCACTAGGATTACATTATGGCCCCATGGACTCCTATATATAGAAAGGAGGTTTTGTAAAATTGTATCATCCAAGAATTGTTCATTTATGTAATGTATTGGAGGTTGCCCCCTCGAAGTGGCTCATTTCTAAGGTGTTGATATCTATTTTCTTCTATTTTAGGTTGGTTACACAACATTTGGGCTTTCTTCTAGGTTGTGATAGCAAATACACTAAAGGTCATAAGTGTGCTGAAAAGAAATTATTTTACATAGATTGTGAAGAAGAAGAAGAAAATGAAAAAGAAGAGGATATACACCAGGAACCAGCCATAGAAGAGGAAGAAATGAATCCGACCATATCATGTAATGCACTGGCCGGAATTACCACTCCTCAAACTCTCAAGATAGTAGGACGGATCAAGAAGAAAAGGGTAATAGTGTTGATTGATTCAGGTAGCACCCATAATTTTATTCATTGTAAGGTAACCAAGGAATTAAATTGTTTCCTATACCCAACACCAGAATGTCAAGTGATGGTTGCAAATGGAGGAACTATAAATTGCTCTGGAAAATGCCATAATATCAAACTAACCATGGGGGAATATGTATTGACTAGTCCAATGCTTTCCATTCCTATGGGAGGTGCTGATGTTGTACTAGGAGTACAATGGTTACAATCTTTGGGGACGGTAACTTTTAATTTTCAAGAAATTTTCTTGAAATTTTTTTCAGAAGGAAAGGAAGTCGAATTACGGGGTTTTGAAGGGAAGCCAGGAAGGATAATAAGCTCTAATGTCATGACAAAGCTTCTAAAGAAAGAACAACGAGGCGTAATTGCACAATTATGCTCACTAGAAGATCCGACATCAAAATCATCTATTTCTGCAGATCTCCAACAAGTCTTGGACAATCATTCCAAGGTGTTTGAAACTCCCAAAGGACTCCCACCTATTCGTGATCATGATCATGCTATTCATTTGATTCCAGGAAGTGTTCCTCCAAACATCGAGCCTTATAGATATCTTTACTTCCAAAAGAGCGAAATTGAACGTATGATTGCAGAAATGTTAGAGGCGGGTATAATTCAACCTAGTCAAAGTTCTTTCTCTACTCCTGTAGTATTGATACACAAGAAGGATGGATCATGGCGAATGTGTCCGGATTATAGGGAGCTCAATAAGCTCACCATTAAAGACAAATTTCCCATTCCTGTGATTGATGAATTATTGGATGAAATACATGGAGCAATTTATTTTACCAAGTTGGATCTTCGTTCAGGATATCATCAAATTAGAATGAAGACTGAAGATATTCCAAAAACAGCATTTCGAACTCATGAGGGTCATTATGAATTTTGGTCATGCCTTTTGGCCTTACCAATGCACCTTCTACATTTCAAGGGTTGATGAATTCCATTTTCAAACCCTTCCTTAGAAAATTTGTGCTAGTATTTTTTGATGATATAGTAATCTACAACAGGTCTTGGAAGGATCATGTTGAACATGTTGACAGGGTGCTCAAACTATTGCAGGAGAAACAATTATATGCAAAAACATCCAAATGTTTCTTTGGAGTACAAGAGGTGGAATATCTGGGTCATATTGTATCTCACGAGGGTGTTAAAGTAGACCATAACAAAATTAAAGCCATTAAGGAATGGAAAGTCCCCACAACCATAAAGAAGTTGCGAGGATTTCTCGGGTTAACAGGGTATTATCGCAAGTTTGTTAAGAATTATGGGAGAATAACGGCACCTCTAACAACATTATTGAAGAAAGATGCATTTTCATGGACTCTTGAAGCAACTAAGGCCTTTGAACGTCTTAAAGAGGCAATGTGCCTAGCACCGATCTTAGCTACGCCAGACTTCACAAAAACCTTTATTGTGGAATGTGATGCCTCAGGAAATGGAATTGGTGCGATTTTAATGCAGGAAGGAAGACCCATTGCTTTTGAAAGTCGTCCAATCAAAGGAAAGTATTTACAGAAACCTATTTATGAGAAGGAAATTTTAGCAATACTACATGCACTAAAGAAATGGCGAACTTACCTAATGGGAAGACACTTCAAGGTAAAAACTGATCATGATAGTCTTAAACACTTTTGGAACAAAGACTATCTTCAGAAGAGCAGCAAAAATGGGTCACAAAGATGTTGGGTTATGACTTTGAAATAATCTACAAAAAAGGAAAGCTTAATGTTGTTGCAGATGCACTCTCAAGAAAGAATGAAGAGGTGGAAGCATTGCTTTGTACCATTTCTATTATCCAACCAGATTGGATAACCGAAGCAAGAGATGAATGGAAGAAGGACAAAGATGTATGGACACTCATTCAAAATTTGCAGCAAGATCCTAGTACATCTGATACATTTAGTTGGAAAAATGATTCCTTATGGTACAAGATCGCTTATATCTTTGTAAGAATTCCCAACTAAAACAAAAGATTCTTTTGGAATTGCACACTTCTCCTTTAGGAGGACACTCAGGATTTTTAAAAACTTACCACGGGGTGAAGAAAGATTTTTTTTGGGATGGCCTTAAATCTGATATTCAAAAGTTTGTGGCGGAATGTTTGGTTTGCCAGCAGAATAAAGTGGAGACAATTAAGACCCCGGGACTTCTACAACCTTTATCCATTCCAAGCCAACGTTGGGAGGAGCTTTCAATGGATTTTATCACAGGTTTACCGAAGTTCGAAGGCAATAATGTCATCATGGTGGTAGTTGATAGACTTACCAAGTATGCACACTTTTGTGCATTATCTCATCCATTTAAAGCAAGTACAGTTGCTACTACATTTGTGGACACAATTCAAAAGCTACATGGAAGCCCAAGGATTATTGTGAGCGACAGAGATCCCATTTTTATGGGAAATTTTTGGACGGAGTTATTTTCTTGTTTGGGTACTCAATTAGATCATAGCTCATCTTATCATCCTCAATCTGATGGTCAAACTGAGATAGTAAATAAATGTTTGAAGGATATCTTCGTTGTTTTGTATTTGATAAACAAACACAATGGGTCAAGTGGTTACCTCTCGCTGAATGGTGGTATAACACTTCCTTCCATACTGCAGCAAAAATGACCCCATTTATGGCACTTTATGGATATCATCCACCATCGATTTCATCATCTTTAAGGGAAAATTCGAAGGTTCAGGCAGTCGAAGATCACATCGAGCATCAGCAAGAAGTTCTCCAACTCTTAAAGGATAACCTTAATTTGGCACAAAATCGAATGAAACAACAGGCAGATCAACATCGCAGCGAGAGAAGTTTTGATGTAGGAGATTGGGTATTTTTACGGCTAAAACCATATAAACAAATGTCTCTCAAGCAAGCTAAGAAGGATAATAAATTATCGCCAAAATACTATGGTCCTTACAAGGTGTTGCAAAATATTGGTACTATGGCATACAAATTGGAGCTTCCTGCTTCTTCGCGAGTACATCCAGTTTTCCATGTTTCGTGCTTAAAGAAGGTTATAGGTGAAAATATTCTAGTTCATAACCTCGAAGGAAAAATCATATTGGAACCGGAAGCGGTCATGGAAACAAGAACTCGACAACTATGGAATCGATCAATTTCAGAGTATCTCATCAAGTGGAAGAACTTACCCACTGAAGATTCTACATGGGAGGATGAGAATTTTATGCAAAAGCACCCAGAGCTACTCAAGCGTTGAGGACAACACTTTTTTTGAAGGAGAGGGGCATGTTAGGTCCCTATATTACTAGTATAGTCCCTTATTGTTGTTAGTGTAACCCCCTTATTGTTATTATTGTACCCTTGTAAACCCCCATTTTGTTATTATTGTGCCCTTAAATTATTATTGTTAGGTCGGCTAGGATTACATTGTGGCCCACTAGGATTACATTATGGCCCCATGGACTCCTATATATAGAAAGGAGGTTTTGTAAGTTGTATCATCCAAGAATTGTTCATTCATGTAATGTATTGGAGGTTGCCCCCTCGAAGTGGCTTATTTCTAAGGCGTTGATATCTCATTTATTCTATTTTTGGAGTTGGTTACACAACAGATGGAAAAGACAGAGTCGAATAGAATCGTCAACCCAAGAGTTAGAGGAAAACCACAAATGGTAAGTCATAACATGCGCTTGGGGGTCTTCGCCAAACTTGCCCTCAAATTTAGGAAAATCACCAGGAATCTTGGTCAGAACCGGAGGCCAATACGGGTTATGAAGAATGGGATCGTTCGTTAACTTTGACACATCAGGTAATTCCAATTTAGCAAGAAATGATAATTGAGTGTTGAAAGTCATTGGAGGTCTTTGATAAGGACGCGTGTTTACATTTCACCTAGTCTGAGCGGGATTCCATCCCCATACATTTTTTCCTGGAGGATTTGGATCATAGGGGTTAGAAGTAGGATAATTCGGATGATACTAGGGTTAAGGACCAGGATACTGAGTTGGAGTAGACCATTGAGAGCCCTGCTGATTAGCGTATGGATTCTGTTGCGGAATTTTTAATGTAAGCATGGATTTGACGTTGATGATATACAGGTTGATTTTGAGGGTAAGAAACTTGGGGTGCACTATATATCGGTTGATATTAACCTTGAGGGTAATAAGCGCGTTATGGTTGAGTAGGCGGACCTAGCTGAGTAGGTTGAGCAGGCTGTTGAGCGGGTAAACCTAGCTGACTATAAGCGGGTAAAACTGGCTGCTGAAATGATGGAACCAGCTGAGGAGCAGGTTGAATCGGTTGTTGAGCTGGTTGAACCGAGTACTGAGGGCCACCGGGTTTCCCTTGTGGGAAAGGTTGGCCTGATGGTTGCGACAGACCAGGTTTCCCCTGATAACCAAGTTGACCCAGAGGAGGAGCATAGGTTTGTCCTTGTGGCACAAAGTTTTGGCCATATGAAATGTGTGGCAGCGGTTGTGGTGCCAAAGGTTGTCCCTGTGGTGTATATTTTTTCCCCGCAGGAGCATAAGATAGCCCTAGTTGATTCTGAGGTTGACCAGACGGACCGTAGAGTTGAAAATGCTGGACCAAAGGTTGACCTTTTGAAAATTGGCCTTGTAGACTATATGGCTATCCCTGTGGACCAAAGGCAGGGCCCTGCTGGGCTAAAGGTTGTCCCAATAAGGGTTGTCCTTGCGATACAGAGGGTTTCACAAGTAAGGTAGTTCCAAGATGAGAAATGGTCTAATAAGGATCATAAACATCCTAAGGAGGATCAATAGGAGGCAAATAGACAAGATTACCATATACATCATAATGATGCGGGAATGAATAAACGGGATTACCAACAACATCATATTGATGGAATCGACGATTTCTAGGAGCTTGGAGCGGTTGAGAACCCTGAGAGCTCTGTTGCTGAACAACCAACAGATACTCTTCAAAATTAAGACTGCCATGAATCACTGGGGTAGTGGAAACTGCACTAGAAGCAGGTGGGGCCTCCGCAGCACTAGATTGTGATCTACTAGGACCGGGATTAAGATGCCACGTAGGATTAAGAAAAATAGACCTGCGAGTGTGAAAATATCCTGAAGACTAAGTGGTAATAACTGGTGTGGATGAAGCCACACAAAAAATCGGTTGGACTAGAATAGATGTAACAGTAACCAACGAACCAAGTGTCGAAGGTGATAGTCTTAACGAAGGGAGGACTGAACTCTAAGGAGGATTTAATGTACTAGATTGTGCTATGGATGCAACACCAGACATAATCTGACTCAAGGACCTATATCCAAGCGGAAGTGACACCGATGG
The DNA here is from genome assembly GCA_034641835.2 of Pinus albicaulis. Lineage (NCBI taxonomy): Eukaryota > Viridiplantae > Streptophyta > Pinopsida > Pinales > Pinaceae > Pinus > Pinus albicaulis. Next base: position 25,777,618 of record MU968480.1, read on the forward strand.
TGGAGAAGACTGAGTTGAAACATGAGGGACATCTTCAAGAAAAAGCTGATGTTCTCCTGTAGAAACAAGCATTCCTTCACTACCAACAGAACCGAATGAATCCATGTCTGACTCCACCGTAAGATCTTCGAAAAGACTATGGGGACTAGGAGGTAAATCAGCAGCAAAAAAAGGTGAGCCCGACGTAAGAGGAGGAAAATATCTTTCTTCACCAAAACTAGACCAAGCACCAAAAGGAAGCCAATTAAATTCAACTAGCTCTTCAGGAGGAGATCGAGTAGCAAGAGGCAGGACAGACGGGAGAATAGGTTGCGTAAACTCAGTAGACCTAGTGGACTGAGGGGTTTCAAAAGAAACGTCTGGAAAAGAACCACCACTAGGAGGCAGTGAGGATGACGAAACTGGTGGTTCTGCCACTATGATTGTATATCAAAATAGAAAGGAAAAAAGATAACCAATCGAAGGCTCCAAGATCTAAAACTAAAGAAAATAAATAAACAGGCCAAGTAATAAAACTTTTAATTGGCGTGTGATTGTAGACGATTAATTTTATGACACTGAAACCAGTTTGTGTTGTTTCATGTTTTAAGAGTCGAGAAACAGGCAAAAGATGACTCTAGTCACTTTCAATTTTAAATGAGTGTGAAAGGACAAGTGCTCGAAGATCTCTTCTCTTTTTAAAGAGTCAATAAAAGATCAAAATGACTAATTTGGTACTCTAAGCAAGAGGGTATACCAGGTTCCCATGGACTTCCATATACACCTTGGTGATCAAATGAAAGAGAAATGACCAAGGACTTAACGTATGTGTAGGTAGTCTCCCCGAATGTTGTGTTTGGCGTATCACGGTTACAAGGCGGCAGACTTGGCTTCCTATGGATAAAAGGATTGAAACCTAGAGGGATCTCCCTTTATATACTCGACGGTATGGGGAGCACAACTTCGTACTAGCATTGTCTAAAGCCAGATGGCAAACGACAGCTACTAGGTTTAAAGACGTCGGAACACCTCTCTAGCCTAGACCACTAAAAATGTTTCGTTAGGTTTCAATGCTTCCTTAGGTTAATTGAATGAATTTTAAAGTTTATCTTGGATTATGTTTCAGTTTCAAAGCCCTATCGAATTTGGATCTCAAATTTCTTAAATGTAAGCTATATGCAAATGAACATCATCTTGAATTCAATGAATGCTAGTTATGAGAAGGATAGAGATCTTTCAAACAATAGAAAACAATGAAAGTATGCTAAGAAATCCACTAATGCATCTAATACAATTAAATGAAAATGAAACTCTTTCCTAGACTATCAAATGCTAGTTATGCAAAATAATGTTTCAGTTTCGATGCAAAATAAATAATGCAAAATATGTTTTTTTTTTTTTTTTCAATGAAAAGAAGTACATGATGCACTAATTACATGAAAAATGAAAACAAACACTAGCATGAGTATTGTGTAAGGATCGAAATTGAATGACTCAATCAAATGCAAAACAAAAACAAGAAAGCACTCAAACTAACGCTGCAATCTTTCAAAACAAAAGAAAGTTTTCAAAAGGACCCAAAACAAGCAATGTAATCTATGCTTGGAGCAACAAGGAGAAGAATCAATCAAAAAACGAAATGATCATTCAATCAAAGAAAACACTCAAAAGGATCAAGAAAACTTAGTGCAATCAACCTTAGAATGATACTAACAATAATCACAAGACTTGATTTCCACACAGAAGGCTCAGTGCACCAAGACACTTAGAAACCCTAAGGCCTTAAACTACACTGATAATAAGACGGACAAACGACTGAGAAAAACAAGTCAACAGTAGTCAAAACAGTCCCAAAGGTAGAAATACACACAAAAAATAACCCAGAGGCAAGCACAACTGACCAAAAGACTCATCAAGGAGGTCAAACCAAATCCTACAGGATTCAGCGTGACTGTAAGGCTATAATCTGTGCCAAACATTGGTTGGCGCGACTGCAACAAAAGCAACCTGTGCCAATTAGCGTGACTGTTCGAATGAAAAGCGCGCCAAGCCGGATAACTATGGGAAAAAAGGAAAAACCAAAATCCAATGAGTAGAGGTCAATCTTGACACTCTGGAGCTGAATAGAGGATATAAACTAAGCAAGCAAACCAGAAAAAGACAGATAAGAAAATCAATGATTGAAATTGACCCAATAAGATGAAACAACAAACTCACACTATTCCCGAATGGAGTCGCCAATTTGTTAAGCAGGTAAATCCTCTTTGTGGACAAAGATGATCCCTCTAGCCCTAGAGTGGGTCTAGAAACAAAGAGACATGCTAGAGTGTTGATTCCTAATTACTGAATGAAAAGAGGACGTGGTAGATCGACCTACCTAGAATCCAACGTTGTTTTCATGGCTGCAATGGTGGTGGCCTCTTGATCCTACCTTGGCAAGTCACAATCCTTCCGCGGTCATGCTGGGATACCTGCACATAGAACATAATACAAGAGCAGCATACGACATAATAGCTTCATTCATAACTACTAGCCAGTCAAAGAGGGCTAAGCATATTGCATTAAACAGCTAACATAATACAAAATGGGAACCAAACAATAGTAACATATATATATTGATAAAAGGAAGAGTTACAACCAATGCTTTGACATCGCAGTCTCCTCCAGCGGGGTTCAGCCGAAGCGTGTCTCAGATGCTCGTCGGGGAATTCAGACGAGATGAAGGCATGGACTTAAGCTCTCTCAAAGTAGTTCCTTCTTATTCTATCTCTTCAGTAGTTCAGCTATAGTATAGTTAATTCTCCATGTTTAGCTAACTTATGTAAAGAGAGATAGCTTCTTTTTATAGAGGAAAAGGAGGAGGTTAGGATCCCTACAAAGGTGGGAGGGAGGCTTATCCTTTAGGGAGTTCCCATAAGATGTGGAAACCATACGCTAAAGGAGGGAGTCCATGGTTTATACATTTCAACCACTCCCAATGACTCATCCTCGAATATTTTGGAGTGTAATCTCCACCTCTATTTTTTAAAAACATTCCATAAACAGCTCGGCGTAGGTGGCTAACTGAGATAGAGCACCAACTGGCATGGGGCTCAGTGTTAATATTCCTCTTCGGCACGAGGACATAACTGACTACTCGTGCCAAGGAAAAACCAAGGGTTTTTGAATCTCTACTCAGGTAATTGTTAACAGAAGGAATATTACTCTAATGTAAAGGGATACAATGATGGTCTTTGCAAGGCATGACACTGCTTATTGATCATAGAAATTACCCTCCAACAGGTGAGATGGGGATTGTAGGGACAGTGAAAAAATGATGTGTAATAGGTGTACATGTGGTGTTTTGCACACATTATGCAGGTGATGTCATGTGCATGTGGTGTTGTGTACACATTATGCAGGTGGCACTATGTACAAGTGGTACTGTGTACATGTTGTACATGTGGTATTGTTGTACATATTGTATTGGGTACATGTTGTGTTCTGTATATTTGGTATGGTGTTACAGGTATTGTGTAGTCGTTGGATCGCGACATGTGTATTTGTGGTGTGGTATGGTGTGTACATATATGTATCGTGTTATACACCAGGCCCACAAGGTCTACCATCCATTTATGCTCATGCTAATATAATGCCTCAAACTTTCTCGTTGAAAGTGCATCATGCAACTCCCTCACAATCACCTCCCCAAGTGTGAGCTTAGGGGTGGAACATATGCTACCTCGACAGTAAATCACTTCATCCCTAACCTTGTATATGTTAGCATGTGCACCCACCAAATGTCTCAACTGGAGAGTCTCCCTCCTGTCCATGACACATTGTGTCTCATCCAACTGCCCAAGATGAGCCTCTCATGTCTTGTTGCCTATACTAAGAGCATCAATGGGCAACGACCAAATGCTTTATAAATGTACGCAACACTGGAAAGTGATGGGTGGGTAAGTCCCCAAGGGTATGATCAAGAGTCTATAGGTATATTGAAGAGTAATAATATGGATGTCCCTCTCTCTGCCTCGGATTCGCTGATAACCGAAAACGTAGTTATCGATCAAACAAGAAAATTACCAATTACCCATTTTTTTGAGGTAGCAAAAAAATCACCTGATTTTGAAAAGTGGTTATTCAAAATTCACCTTTCTTTTTACATATTTTTGACACTTTAAATTTTCTTATGCAACATTTTTTTTTTAATGATAGTGATTTTCATGTTGATTTTGAAAAGTGTTGATGCAACATCAACCCATTTTTTTAGAGGGCTTATTTTGACACTTTAATTTTTTTTTTATGTATTAGGTATGAAATTTTTTTTTAAATCTTACTGATTTTAATATTGATTTTGAAAAGTGTTGATGCAACATCAACCCTTTTGGTTTAGAGAGATTATTTTTGACACTTTAAATTTTCTAATGTATTAAGGGTGGATATATTTTTTTAAATGTTGGTGATTTTCATATTTGTAATAAAACATAAAAATAAAAATAAAAATAAAAACATGACAAAAAAAACAAATATAAAAAATTATATATATATAACCATAAAAATGTTAAAATATATAAAATTAACTTGTAAAAATAAAACATTTAATAATCTGATACTCATATTTTTCTCACCTGCCCTTATATCAAAGAGGTGTGGAAGGAATGTTCGACGCTGCTAGGCTTTCCTTGCAGATGGGAGGGTATTTCTATGTCTCAGGCTTGGGAGTCTTGGTGGGCCTCTTCTGATGATGCCTCTCACGGATCTCTCTCTTTCCTTGTTATTTGGGGATGTTGGCTGGCTCGTAATAATATTATTTTCGATGAGAAATCCTATACTCCTAATATCACTAGTGCTCTAACTATGGGTTATTTTTATGTGCTTCCTCATCATATTCATGCTGCTAAACAAAGGGAGGTATTGGATCTGGAGATCGATAGGGAGATTCCTTGGTGTTTTTTTGATGGGGCAACGAGGAATAATGCTTGTGGGGGTGGGGCTCTCCTTTTTCTATCTGTCTCACATTTCTTTGAGATATCTATCAACCTTGGGGAGGGCTCTAGCAACTATGCTAAGTTGTTGAGTCTCAAGCTTCTTCTCATCTTTGTTGAAGAAAAAGGTTGCTAGAGTATCGATATCTATGGGGACTCCATGAATGTTATCAATTGGACAAGGGGTATTCAGGAGTGCAAGACTCTTTCCCTTGCCAATCTTTTAATCTCTATCAAGGAGATCATCAGCAACCTTGACTCTTTCTCTTGCTGGGAAATCTACAGGGAAAACAATGAGAAGTTGGATCGAACCTCTAAGGAGGGGCTGCAATTGGCAGTGGGGATCTGGAAGGTAAAGGAGGTAAGGGATGGACGCACTCAGGAACTCTTTCACAGGCCTCTCTATGCCTGAGCTGGTGGACTCCTCGCACAAATGGAGTTTTAGATTTATCGTGGGCTCTATCAGGTGGATTTTCCTTTGCTGATGCCCTCTGTTACAGTAGTTACAAAAAAAATTTCAGGCCAGTCAGTCCACTGCTATGCGTATAATTCACCCTCTATCTCTATTTTTTTTCCACATCGATGGGTTCTTATCTGTTCAGATTGGCATTTTTTTTTTCTATCATCCCTTTAATTTTTACAATTGAACTGTATGTTCCTTTGAGCTGTAATTTCCTTCCCATTCTATCATTTCTTGTTTGGTGATATTGGGCGTTCAGGCACTTTCTGTTTGGTGAGTTTTTCTATATAACTTATCCACAGTGCATATTTTTTGTTCTTGTAATCGATCCTAGTATGGAAAACAACACACAGTTATGTGCCTGTAGATTTTCATGCCTCTGGAAACGAATGTAATGGGTGTTGACCTACAATTGTGCCTGTAGATTTTCATGCCTCTACAAATGAACTTAGTATTGATTGTTGAACGCACTTATGTGTTCTCTTCTGAATGTAAATTTGTTGTCGTCTTATGAAATAAAATTACGCTTTTTTTCCAAGGAAAAAAAAAATAAACATTTAAAGATATATATATATATATATATGGAAAACATTCCAAAAAAACACATAATTTAAGAAAAAAAAATTAACATCAAAAACAAATTTTTTTTAAGTTAAAAAAAAAAAAATACATAAATTAAAAAAAATTTAAAAATATTAAAAATAAAAATACAAAGAAATTAAACATAAATTAAAAACAAATTTTAAAATATTAAAATTTTAAAGATACAAAAAACTAATAAATAAATAAACAAATATTAAATTTTAAAAAAAAATTAAAAACTCATAAAAACTAAAAAAAAAAAAAATTTAAAAATATATACATTAAAAAATAATTAAAATTAAAAAATATTTTTAAAAAAATTAAAAAATATATTAAAAAGTAATTAAAATTTTAAAATATTTAAAAATTAAAAAATTAAAAAATTATATTAAAAATTAACTAAAATTTTAAAATATATTAAAAAAATGAATTAAAAAATAATAATTAAATTAAATTTACCAGCCAGCCAGGCAGGGGCCTAGGGTCGGCGGAGGGGTCGAGTGTCCCCACCCTTCCACCGGCCTTGCGACGACCCTTAGACTCCCCTTCCTGGGTAGGGTCGATTCCCCTTTGTTGGCTCTGCAGCGGCCCTCGAGTCCCCTTGCTTGGCTGACAGTTAAATTTTTCTATATATATATATATATATATATATATATATATATATATATATATATATATATATTAAATTCTTTTTTTTAATATATTTTGAAATTTTAAATAAATTTTTAAAATTTACTTAATTTTTATATATTTTAAAATCTTAATTATTTTTTAATTTAATTTTTTTTTCATTATTTCATTTTTTATTTTATTTTTGAAATTTTCTTTGGATTTTAATATTATTTTTTTATTTTTTAAACTTTAAAAAAAATTATTTTTGATATTTGTTTTTCTTAAATTATGTGTTTTTTTGAAATATTTTCCACATTTATGTATTTATTTATTTATTGATTTTTTTTGTAATTATTTAAAAGAAAAATTACAAGCTAATTCTGTTTATATATATATATATATATATATATCGACGGGCTGATGTCAAAATAAAGTCCCTAATTTTTTATTTATTTTTAATTTAAATTTTTTTTAAATTGTTATATTCTTTTGATGTATTTTTTTTGGTTATATATATATATATATATATATATATATATATATATATATATATAGTTTTTTATCTGAGTGTTGATGATAACCATAACAAGTTGTTCGAAATGTGTCACCCCTAAAGACTACTTTGTGATTTCTCTAGAAGATATTTTGTATATATTTTTTTATGTTTGATTTTTTTGGTCATTTTATATCTTTTTAATTTAATTATATTTTAATATATATTTTTTTAATTTTCTAGTTAATTTTTTTTAACTCTTTTTTTTTAATCTTTTAATTTTTGTTTTGTTTTGTGTTTTTAATTTTTATTTATTTTTTATTTTTTATTATTATTATTATTTTGAAAGGTGTGTGTCAATCCTCGACTAGCAACCCGAACCCATTATGTGTCAATTTGATAACTGATTTTAAGTTTTTGTTATAATGGATCAAGCCTTGCCCCCACAGTCTGTCAATTTCATGGTTGATTTTTAAGATTTCAATGTAATAGGTCGAGATCGGCTACACTGCATGTTAATATGATGGTTGATTATTAAATTTTCATTGCAATGTGTCAAGTTGTCTTAGGCTACGATTTTAAAATGGCTATACTTATAAGATTTTAAAAAGAAATTACTCTTGATATAATGACTCTTTCATTCAGATGTTCACTTTTAATGTTTTTTTAGTCATAATTTTACCATAATGTCACGGTTGAAATATATTGAAAATTTTAGGTGTTTTGTAGTTGTGATATTTTGTTTAATTCCATGCTTGAAAAATTGTCAAAATTTTAAGGTTTTTCTAAGTCACGATATTTTATCTTTAATGTTATGGCTGAAAACAATTATAAGTATTTTATCTTTAATGTCATGGCTGAAAATTATTCGAATTTTAAGGCTTTACAAAGACATGATATTTTATCTTTAATGTCATGCTTGAAAATTGTTGCAATTTTAAGGTTTTTTAGAGTCTTGATATTTTATCTTTAAATTCATTGCTAAAAAATGTTGAAAATTTACCCCCAAAAAAAAGGCGTTATTCTAGCATCAACACTTTTCATTTTCAGGGTGGGTTTTGCACCAAAAAAATTGGCTTTTATTGTAATTTTTTTTAAATATTGAAAATTTACCCCAAAAAAATAGTGGTGATGCAGAATTAACATTTTTCATTTTCGTATTGTTTTTTCATGTTTTTTTTAGGGTTTTTTGGCTAAATTTCTCATTTTGAGGTAATATTTCTCGTTTGATCAATAGCTTTGTTCCAATTGAAGACTTGTCCCTGTACACCACTAAATTACCATGTCAACTGTTGTTTCACCCTGTAATCTCAGGTGCCCCATATGCACCAATGCATCTGTCACTCCACTAACAAGCCCAATGTGGTGTGATTCACTCCACTTACTCCAGGATGTAAACCCATGCATTGTGGCACACTGTCATGCACCACTGTGCTCACCTAAAAACCACTACTCAACATTCTATGCTCCTACACGCCACTGGACGCCATGATATAAAGCTGAGATAGTAGACGTCAGCCTGCACCCTACTGGTATCGCCACTTCCACTGTCACATTTGAAAAACATGTAAAGAAAAAGGTAAATGTTGTAGATTAATTATCGATAATGGCAGTACTAATAACTTAGTTTCTACAAAAATAGTAGAAAAAATAGAGATGAAAATGGTTCCACATCTTGAACCATAGAAAGTTTCATGGTTACAAAAATGTCAGAAAATGTTGGTAAATGAACAATGCCAAGTGGATTTTCAGATTGGTAAGTATAAAGAACAAGTGTTTTGTGATATTGTACAAATGGATGCTTGTCATGTTTTGCTAGGAAGATTGTGCCAATTTGACAAGAAGGTGAACTATGATGGTAGGAAGAATGCCTACATCCTTGAGAAGGATGACAAGAAGAATGTGTTATTACCTATGAGAGATGAAGAGAAATTTTATCCAAGTATATTACTAATGAGTGGGAGAAAATGGTGATCAGAGACACCGAGAATCTTAAGCAGGAACAAGGACACAAGCCAAAGGTTGAAACTATAAACTTGAAGGTAATTGATTTACCTTCATTACATCAAAATGTAATTGATTTTGAGGATGTGGTATTTTATAAAATGGTTAATGGTTGAATATCAATGGAAAGTGAAAATTAGTCAATTCTCTCTGTAGTAGGAATTTTAATGACACAAAAATTTTAGATGAATGAGAAAAACATTTTCTTGAAATCTATTGAAGGTTATAAATTTGAAGGATTTTGTAACGTCCAGCTCCCCTCACACCTACCCAAGTAACCATCCAATCGGGGTAAACATGAGATGAGGGGCATTTAAGACAAACTCAGCCTCCTTGGTGACTTTAAGGAAGTGGAATCGAAGAGGAAAACTATGAACATAGACCTATACCACCTACTATAGGGACCCCCAGATGCCATCCCAGTCATCAACTTGACTTGTTCCTCGGTCCCACTGAAATTTTATGAATAAAACCTTCCAGACGCTCCCATAAGCCTACATGCCTGCATCTAGGAGGCTCTGGATGCCCCCACAAGCCTGCATGCCTACATCCAGGGACTATTTCCAGCATACATATGCTAGAGTCTGTGGGATTTAAGGAACTTTTCGAGCCCATAATTTTGGCCATTGGAAATAAATTGTTTTAACTTCACGAATACATTAAAGACATGATGATAAGAGTAATAAACCAAAAACTAACTCTGGGACTAAGCCTGACCATACCCAACTGAGATTGACAATATGTCAAACAATTGGCATCAATGCAATATACAGGTCTAGGATACATGACAGAGCATGAATGACTGAAAAGTCTCATAAAACATTACAATAAGGATCACCACCCTCTTCCTTGAACATATATGACACCCATTAGCTCTTGCATCCATCATTTTAATAATTACAAGTAAATACATGAAATAACCATGATATGAACCAGTCATTTAAATATGCTTATAGCTAGCATAAAACCATGGAAATAATAGAGATATAACAACCAATCAATCCATACATTAATAGGTACAAAATTAAGAGAACTTAGCTTTCATTAAACATAGGAAATAACCAACCAGGTTTGGAACTTCCACGTACCACTTGACAATAAACATTGTTGAGCTAAACCTCTCTTCAAACAATCACCCTCGTGCCATATTCCAAGCATGAATGTGGGATCTCATGGATAAACTAATCCAAAAAAAACCAAGGGAATCCAGAGGCTAAACCACCTCCACCCTCACCATACCATGATCACACCAAAATTGGTGCTCCGATCACAAATTGAACTGAACTTGGAATTCCATACAGAATCCATCACTATCTTTGAGGAATTTTTTGTCTCCCTGTCTCTCATGCTTTACCACAATACAATCTTGGATCACTAGGCCTTAAACCAAGACAACTCCCTCAGGATTTACCGTGTATCCTACCAAAACCAGTAAAGGGATTCCTCGACCTTTGGGAATTTTCCTTGAGACCACCTCCCCACCGGATTCCAAAATCCATCCGACAATTCGAAAGCTCAAAGCTAAGATCAAAATCCCAACACACCATGGCATTCAGAAAAAGGCAAGGCAAGGATGGAAACCACTGTAAAAAATCAGCAAAACCATGCCACCGATAGAAAGAGAACCAAATACCAACATGCATAAGCCATGCATGTCCAAACCAGCGAGGAAATCATACATGCAATGTGTTACCTACAAGTATTCCTGCAAAAGCTTCTAGATCCTGATCTTCCTTGCTTTATCTTTTCCTTCATTTCCTTTCCTTGTCCTTTCTTACTTGTTTTCCTCTTTCTTGGCTCAATGCTAAAATGCTCCAAGAAAACTATAAGTATCCAAGAGTGTAAGAGAGAGAGAATAATGAGAGAGCTCCAAAATTGAAATGACCAAAATCTTAAACCAAAAAAAATATTTCGAATTGATCCTCATAAGCATTTTTATCAATGAGGCCTATATTTTCTTCATTTTCCATTATTTTCCTTCATTTCCTCCTCACATTTAACATATGACATTTCATCTTCCTTTTCTCCTATTTTCCTTTATTTTTATAAATAAAATGCCAATAATTTCTTTTTGTCTTTCCAAAGCCTTATGCATTGCCTTTTCCAATTTCCTTTAGCCATAATAACTAAAATGAACACCCGCTAGGATGTTTTTCCCAACATTCAACTTGGAATAAGTGTCCCTTAACCATGGTATTATTTTTTCCTTTATTAACTTTTATTACATGAACTTTTGGCCCGGGTTTGTTACAAAGTTGTTCAATATGGTGAAGTAATAGGACATTCTAGACAAGAAGCAAGTAAAATAAAACATGAATGGAAGACTTTGTGGTTCCAAACAATCTTAACAGGTTTATCTTCATTGTTTGTTTTTATGACACGTAACATTAGATAAATTTTGAAGTCTGAAATGGGCCACCAAAGGAATGTTATAAAGTAATAGTGGAAATATTAAAATAAGATTAGATTACATCATCAAAGTTTAGAGGGAAAAAAGATAAAACTACATTTTAAACTTGTATTTTCAACTTATCTCCCTATGGTTTTACTCAAATTTTGAGTGGGAGCACTTGTTGGATGAAAAATTTAATTCCTCATCCAATGAGTACCCATGTTGCATACTTTCGATGGACCCTACTACATGACAATGAGAAATACATGAAAAAACGTGATTGTTATCATATTTTTCATGTATTTCTCATTTTTCGTGTAGCAGGGTCAGTCGAAAGCATGCAACATGGGTACTCCTTGGATGAATAATTAAATTTCATACCAAATGAGTGATCCCACTCAAAATTTGAGTAAAATTGTAGGGAGATAAGTTGAAAAAATAGTTTTTTTTTATTTTTTATTTTCTTACTCCAAAAATGGTGAAGCATCCCCCATGATTGACATCATCATCTTGAATCCTATTGGTTCTTATAAAGTTGATTTTGGTTGTACATTTTTGTTTTGAGGCCCATTTTAGACCCCAAAATTTCTCTAATGAAGGATATGTCCAGCTACAAGGGAACAACTCCTATGAGATCGTCCAAAATCAAGTCACAAAAGTTTGGAAGAGAAACTTGCAAATACATTATGTCATGCCCTGAAAATAAAAACTAGCAGCAGCCAATGAAGTCATGTTGGATTGCAGGGACAAAAAGACTACTTAAATGGAGGAACAAACTATTTAAAAAAACTACATAGAAACCACACAATAGAATCTGTTGCAATATTACAAAAAAAACAATAGTCCAATAGGCATTTCATGGATTGGAGCCCTGCATGAATCATTTCCTCCTTGGGAGTATGATGCAGAGGCATCATTTAATTTTTCAATTTTACCTTGCTGATTTCTACATAATCAAGTTTGTTGAGGAGTGGTGAGTTGTGTGTACTCAATAAATGCTTACTGCCAAGTATATTTTGAGACCATCCATCGAGAGCTAATTGCTGAATGATGAATTATTTTCTATTTTAGTCCACTAGATCTTATATTTTTGGATCTGAAATAAATTGTAATTATCGTGCCCGCATATTAATTAAAAATGCATCTATATGTAGTAGGACAGGGTGTGTGAAATTTCTTATGAAACACGTGAGCTAGTCCTTTATCATCACTATTTGTGTTATAATTTTGTATATGTTAAGGTTACAAAAATTGTGAAATTTCACAGGTGTTGTATTTAGGAATTCACAATACAGAGTCATATTATGGTGGCCTTTGTATCCATTGGTAATTACTCTGCAAACCATCGCAGAGGGTAATAGGGAACATGCAACGGAATAATTGTTAGATGTAAAGTTATTAATTTTATCAAAAGAAATCTTACCTCAACATAGACCTCACAATATTATGGAGTTTCTAGGTGTGTGTTAATGTATTGGTGGTCGCATGTCATCATCAGAGCCTGGTGAGTTACGGTGAATACATTTCCCTTTAAAGGATGTGATGCAATGAGAATTTGTGTATAAGGATTGTAGTCCTTGGAAACCACAAGCTAGTATTGTGAAACCTTCATGTGAAGAGATAAGGGGACCCATCTCAAACATTAAAAGTATATGTTCGAATATTTACAAAGGTCATTTGGTTTTAAATTTTAGATGATTAAAACTTTAAAAGAAATAAAAATTATAGAAATGCTGAAAACATAATTTTAATTAATTTTATTTAAAATGTTTAAAATTAATAGGAACATTTTATGTTTTTATAATGATGAGGATGGTTAATGTCCTGAAAATAAATTTGGTTTATAATTTTTAGAAATGTAAGAAGATTACTTGGATTGCTTTATAATTTTGTTTATGTGTTTGAAAAAACATTAAGATAAGTGTTCCAAGATTACTACATTTATTATAAGTTAAAATGTTAAAAAAACATTTTTTTAAATTGAAATCTAATTTGTGTATATATAAGATTTCTAAGAGAATATTTTTTTCATTTTAAACCTTCTTATTGTTGCGCCGAGAGGTGCTCTACGGCCCAATATTTAAACGTCACTCTACAATCCAGTATGGGGTATATCTCAAGGGTAAACACACATAAAAATTTAACATGGCATGTTTAACATTAACATTTAACATTTTTAATTTAATGTCTGTCCTATAAATTTAAAATATAAATAAACTAGAGGTATGGCTAATAAATAAAAATATAAATAAAGTAGAGGTATGGTCAATAATCAAAAAAAAAATTATATTTACAACATAAACCTCTGTATATTTACTAAAACTCAAAAAAAATGTTTTATGTAGGTGAAGCCTATCATCCAAGTACCATGGGACAAATTATTATTCATACCATGAGGTATGGTAAATAAATACATATAAAAGAGGTATAAAAATGTATGGTAAATAAATAAAAATATATCAAATATAATTAAAAATCATCATCTAATTATATACCAAGCCTATGGGTCAAATTATTATTAATATTATGCAAAAAACACATTATTAATCTTAATAGTATTATTAAAAAATTATTATTATTATTAAATCTAATATTCATATTAATATATTATAATAATATTATTATTATTAAATTTAATAACTTTGGATTAATACAACATTAAATTTGTTATATTAATATATCATGATATATATTAACTCTAGATTTATATGGGAGGGAAGAATAAAGACATAGAGTGATATAGGTGAAGAGATACAAAGATTAATGTTATAATCATTTGGTATTTTTTATATAGTTAGGCATATAGTTATAGATTAGGTATTTCGAGTTACCTATACTTACCGAGACATAATTGTCTCTTTCAATTATAAATGTAATCTACCTTCGGTGATTGATGATCATCCAAGAACACAACATTTTTATCATGGAATTCTCCAGACTCTATAACAGTGGTATCAGAGCCTGGATCGAACTCCATTAGCCACCTGGAGAAATTGGTTTGAACTTCAAAAGCATGAAGGCTGTGTGGCAACAGTTGCGTACGGGTTGAAGTGACCTGTTCCGTTACATCCAAGACCAGAGGAAGTGCGAATCGTGACCTGCAAAACGGTTTCAAAGCTGTTGTGGAGGGTTTTGAAACCCGTAGATCTACGATTGTGTTCCTTTTTTTAAAGCACCATGGAGCGGATCCGGCGTGACCCGGATCGGAGGATATGGTGCGTCACAGTTGAATTTTCACATTGAAAATTGATTGGAGTCGGGATCGCATGTCGCAAGCCCAACGCGTGTTGGCCGACGGTTTTAAATTTCAACAACGCGTCTTTTAAAAGGTCAACAATGATTTGGATTTTCACAGGCCCATAAATTCCATAAGTATGTGTGGTCGGGGCTGAATATTTCACCCGGTGCTGCAGTGGAGGCTCCGCGATGTTTTTGGATTGATCTGGTGTTGTGGTTGTGTGGCAAAGACTGTGCAAAGTCTATCAAAATTGTTTTTCTGGATTGGAGCACCCGTTACAGTCAGAGACGCTATCGAACTCGGCACCTTTTGGTGAGGACATTTTGACAGCATATTGGACTATTTTTACAGTGAATTGATATCAAACTGTAAGTAAAAAAAACGAAGTGTTTTTTTCCCTGTGGTTGGAATAGAGTGTTTTTGAAGTAGAATTTTGTGCTTGTGGTTAAAATAGAATTTTAAGATAAGTGTTATCTTGAATGGTTAAGGAAGGTTAAAAATACACTTATTTTTAATGATCTGTGGGATGGATTCTTTGAAGGAAAAGAAGGGAATGCACCAAATCAACTTGATGAGGAAAAATAGTTAACAATATGGAAAAGTAAGGATAGGAAGGATTATGCCTTAACTTCTACTTCAGTCTCGGAAGAGGTTACATATGATCCCATAACAAAATTAACAGAGCTTTATGATTCACATTCTAAATTGGAGATAATACAGTTATTGTTGAAGTTATTTAATCTGGAAATGAAAGATAATGATCATTTAAAACTTGATTCTGAAATTAAAGTCATCAATCATGAAATAGAATCTACTGGAGTTAAAGTTGATCTACAACTTACTTCCTTTATAAAATCTCTTTACCCTAGTTATTCACGCTACTTGGAATCTCTCCAAGCTAGTGGGAAATTAAAAGATTAGTAGGGAAAATTGTCGAAAGAGAGAAGGATTTTGGCAAGAAAGAAACATTACATAATTCTAATACTGAAACCCTATGTCTTGCTTAAAAATACCAAAACCTCAACAATAATCTGTCATAAATACTAAGGGTAACAGAGAACAATGTAAGAAGAATTATAGAGGCAGGGGGGGTAGAAATATTCAGGGAGATAGACAATAGAATGATAAACAAAGAAACTATTCTGATAAAACAACTGTAAAATGTTTTAGATGTAAAATTTGACATATTGCTACAAAATTATAGAATTCCCTGGGAGAAAATTAATGAAAGAAGAGAACAAATGCTTGAAAAGAAAGATCAACTAATTTCAAAAAAAGGACAATCTTCTGAGAATGCACATTATGTT
The DNA here is from genome assembly GCA_034641835.2 of Pinus albicaulis. Classification (NCBI taxonomy): domain Eukaryota; kingdom Viridiplantae; phylum Streptophyta; class Pinopsida; order Pinales; family Pinaceae; genus Pinus; species Pinus albicaulis. The sequence continues at coordinate 25,793,652 of MU968480.1, forward strand.
GTTTCTCATTGTAATTTTAATATGGAAAATATATTTAGTACCTCCTTTTCTTCATAGCATGACAGTTGGATTTTAGACACAAGTGATGTTAGCACTACAATTTTTCAAAGATTTTCAAACTCTGGTCATCATTCCCCAAGGAATCAATCTGTATTTTCAGTTTGGTTGTAAGATGAAAGTGTTGTTGTAAAAGTGTAGTGGTGAGAAAATTTCATTTCTACCTTCATTCATTTCATTTTTCCAAAAAACTCAAAGTCCAGCGGTTCATTTCTTTCAAAACCCATTTTTAACTATTAAAATCCATTTTTTATAGTTAAAAAGCAGCTCCGACCACCCACTAACAGCCATATCATATTTCCTTTTAAACTTACCATATATTTATTTTATCGCAGCTCTACCCACACCACAGCAAACCTTGGTAATATCATATATCATATGATATAACTTATCACACTTAATAACATTGTGGAGCCCTTACCCTTTCATCGTAATCGGCTTATTGTAGTTTTAACTTTCATTCACGTTATAATTTTTGTCTCCTACAAAACTCTTGATTCCCTGATTGCAATGTAAATGGGCCCCACCTTCCATTCTCATTGCACATCGCACTTCACGAATCTTAACCTTTAACTCTCGTTCCTCATAAAAAAAACTCGATTCCCCGATTGCGATGTAAATGGGCCCCACCTTCCATTCTCATCACACATCACACTTCACGAATCTTAACCATTAACTCTCGTTCCTCATAAAAAAAATCTTGATTCCCCGATTGTGATTTAAATAGGCCCCACCTTCCATTCTCATCGCACATCATACTTCGTGAATCTTAACCTTTAACTCTCATTCCTCATAAAAAAACTCATGATTCCCCGATTACAATGTAAATGGGCCCCACTTTCCATTCTCATCGCACATCGCACTTCACGAATCTTAACATTTAACTCTTGTTCCTCATAACAAAACCCCTGATTCGCAATTTGCGGTATTTTCTAGGACCCACCTTCCTTGCCACGTCACCCTCCACTCATCGCACATCGCACTTCGCAAGTTTTAACACTTACCTCCCATTTCTCATAACAAAACTCCCGATTTGCGATTTGCGAGCAGCCCCACCTCCTTGCCACATCACCACCCCCATCGTAAATCGCGTTCGCTCCCGCTTGTGTCTTATGTTTAAAAGTTCTGAACCCGATCTGCGATTGTGATATATGTATAAAGGGTTTTTCTCCTCCCGCTGATTTAATAATCTCTTCCGCTAATAAAATGAAACTGCGCTATCTCTTTTAATCGGACTTCATCCCTATCATAGGCAGCACTACTCTGAAACAGATTTTTGCAATTACTCTCAGCACCAGCACGTTTCCGTGAAGCACCAAGCAGCATTCAAGGAACAGTCGCACGTCACTTTCACTAATGTTTACACTTTTTGTGGAGTTGGTTGCACCAGAACAAAGAAGGAGTCTTTCTATAGACTTCCACATCATACAACCACTTTGAATTGTTAGCCTTGATGATGTTTATTTTGATTATGTCATAGCACTTTGTATTAAATTTTTTGGATAAGCCTCCTATAATATCTCCAAATAGGAAAACTCAACAATACATAAACAGAAAATGCATTTTTATGAAATATAAGAATTAACAGAAAAATGAAACCCATGGATCCATTAGATCTGACATTATAGCAACTAGATCTTAGAGGAAATCAGAAACAAATGACTTTTTCCTAGTTAAGCAGGCCTCCCATGCTCAAAACATCCCAAAAGCACTGAAACCCCAAGACTACTGCAACACAGAATTACTGCATAAAGTGACAGTGCATTTTATTAAGGGTTTGTGCCTAGAAATATGAGAGAAAAAATATATCTGCTTTATATTAATAAATGAGGGCCAAAAACAGAGACCTAGCCTCTTTTACAGAAATCCAAGAGGACCCGGCAAGGGTTTCTTAACAAACATGAAATACAAGAAGTAGATGTTGCAGATCTATGGTTGAATCACACTGTATGGATAAAGCTCTGCATAATAATGGTTGATCATGCAAATAAATGGCTGTAGCTCCTCCTACTAGCTTTCTGGGAAGAAGAATGAACCTCCTTCACGGAAACTAGCTCAAAATACAAGGGATTAAACCCCTCCACTACAATACCTTAAGAAATAACGCAGTTTCTGAAAGGGACTACGTTGTTTCTGAAGGTGACTGCTTGGCCTAACACCAGGTAGTGGGAAATATAGCACAAAATGGTCTCCTCATATTTCCTAAACAAGATCTCCAAGCAAGAGTTGGGAATTCTCACATGAGAAAACCCTTACTCTAAACAGTGCAGCAAACTTAGCTAAACAACCAAAGGATGTAGAGAAGTCTAAACAGACCACATAAAAAATATATTCTTCAATCATGTGCCATATGGTTGTCATTCCCTCCATTATATAGTTGATGAGCTTCCTCACCAAGGGTCCCACCCAATTATGAGGTTTCTTCCATGCAAAGGATCCTCCACCAAAATTACGCTATCTCCATTAGTCCCACTCATATTTTTACAGTGATGTTTGATTTAGTCAACCTTGAATTGATCTTCATGCATTGTCTTTGTTCACACCCAAGGTGTCTTCATTTTGACTAGCTAGATTGATCTTAATTCACACTGAGCTGTCTTTATTTAGAATCCACTCCTCATATAATAATGTTGTTGACTTGGTCAAACTTGACTTTGTCCACATATTTTAGACCCTGTTCACACATGAGGATGTTTGATCTAGTTATTAACATGATCCCTTTTCACATTATGAGGGATTTTATGCTTACTTAAGCAACTTGTGAGCCTCCTTGCCCATTTATTCATCTAACTAGATATTAAAAGAAAAATTAATATTCCTATTAGCTGCATGCTAATTAGGAATATTACAGTCTTCCCCTCCCAAATTTTTCTTGTCCTCAAGCAACTGCAAGGGTGATGCAAAATCTCCTGTTATAGGTCAAAATACCTCCTCATCAGCTCAGAGGGGAATACAAATATGGAAGGAGTACAAAGACCTAAATTAAACCTATTTCTGCCACGTTAACACCTATCTATAACAACACAAGAGCGTTATAACGTAGTTAATCAGTGAATGGGTCGCGTTAGTGGCTAGGGCAACACTCTGTTTACACTGGAGGGAAGCGTTACCCATGTTTTAAGTTTGAATCGGGAAAAGCCCGCGGAGAATGATTTGAATCTCCGACTTTCCCTCACAAGAGAGTCAGTTCACAAAAGAAAATGCAGAGCACCAGTTCATTATTGGTCATTGCTATAACAATACTGAACTCCAAAGGAGGAAAAAGCATAGAGATTAAAGAAACATCTAAGGTTTTTCCATTCCAAACTAGTGGAAAGAGAAGGGCAACAATGGCTTTCTCCCTCTCCTATAAGAAGGAGTTGAAGGCTCTTAATTGGAGGTCGAAGGATTGCTAAAGGTTTTGGCATACTTGTGGAATAGAGAATAGTGTTATATTGTGAAGGCCAAGAGTCAAAGAGGTTCCTAGAGAGCTTGTTGACTTGGACTTCTTCACTTGAGAGATAAAAGAGATTGGGAGACTGAGGAGGGCTTGGTACAACCGATGGTTGTAATCCTCCTTATTTCAAAATCAATAGAACTGTGTTCGTTTTGTCCATTAAATGCTTAATATTGTCATTATCATTTGAACGTTTACATTGCATGATATGAATGGCTCATATTTGTAGAATTTAGTAGTTCATTATATATTGACTTGATTGATAGGATAGATGTTATGTTAGAAATTACACGAGTGCTTTGACTGATTGCAAGACTAATATTTGGAGCCGGTGAAGAAGGACTCTTGTTTCGCTGCCTAGCGCTCACCAAGGGACTCCAAGATTGTCAAAGAGGTAATTCTCTATCGCATTCCATTTAGTTATTTTCAGTTAATATGAACATTCTCATGCCATCTTTATGAACAGCACAGCTAATCTTACTGTCTGCCTCCAGCACCGGAAAGCCCTGAGAGGGATATTCAAAAACCAACAACCCAAGCAGTTTACCCTATAGCAGAATTGGCGACCATACTGGGGAGTTTCCCCATAGTTTCTAGACTATTTCTTCCCTCCTCTCTTCTTTCCTCTGTTCACAGACCCTTTCGACCATTTTTTATGCCCAGTAGACATATCAAATGCTCACAGAGTTCAATCCTATTTCTGTTTGACCAACTGAAGAACTTTTCCCTGGCTAACGCTACCTCTGTAGGTTTTCCAGTGCATTATAACGCTGTCTCTGATCAAATACAGTGCGTTAGTCATTGTCTTTACTCACAGACAGAGCGTTACTCAACCAAAACCTTGATGTTCACTGCTGTGATGGTGTTTTAGTTGCAGAGTTTTTTGGCCATCAATACCTTTTGCTGACTGAACCCCTGTGCTTGTCTGCTAAGCTGGCATTTCTATTTGTTTCTCTTGTTTGAAAAGTCAGTGTCCAAAGCATTTAATTTTTAAGATAAATTTTTTTTTATTATTATTATTTTTTTGCATCTAGCTGAGTTTATTTTGAAATTTTCAGTTCATAGACTGTTTAAAAGAGGTAGATAGAAGTCTGAATCTTTAAAAGTTGAACTGAGCTATTTGAATGTTAGTGCATGGATGTTGAAAAGAAACCTCTCCCTGTAGAAACACTCTTCATCGAATTTAATATCTAGAGCATGTTTTGCATGGTTTCTTGAGTCAGAGTCTCATCACATTTCATACGTCCACTCCCCATCCGCAAGACTAATAATCAAGTACACTAAGAATAAAGCGATAATAAAATCAATCAACTTTTTTTTTGAACTCACACAAACAGTAGTTCAAGCTAGGATCTTGGGTTAGGAGGAGTGAGAAAACTACCCAAGATCTCAAAACTTGAAACTAGAGTCATTAACGGGCGAAATCCTACTGCGCTCATATTATCGGGACCGTTCCTTTACCGAAGCTCAGCGCGAGACAACACTTGGGTGCACAAGAAGGTATCCCGCCTTCGACTGCATCCTGTGGGTGTGTTATATATTGGGGTTCCCTTCGGGGATGTCGAAACTAGATCGGGGATCTAGATATTCTGCCCATATAGCACACTGTCCTTGACCGTGGACCCCCCTGATGATGTCTGTGATTTGATGTATCTTTAGTGGCCATACTTTTAGGGACTTACAGAAGGTGACTGGGACGGGTTGTCCTGGTACCTGAAACAGATGGACCCACTCTGTCTTCGGTCTTTAGGAGGGTACTCGTCTTCACGAGAGTGCTTACACCTATCGTCTGAGGTTCAGACGAAGCTCTAGAGTGACCGTAACTGTACTTTCGACCAACCCTCTCTGTATACTATTGTGATATTGGATTTCATCACCAGCGAACGGTAGTACTCAGACATGGCACCCTATTCTGGCTGCTTGCGGATTGATTTTAGAGAGTATTTTTTCTTTTTTAGGTGTGTGGTTACTGTCACTGAGACTTTATAATACATCACAATTTATTAAAATTTGTTAAAAATAAGCAGGTCACCGTGGCGTCCCCTGACCCACGTCGTCTGTCTAGAAGACAGCAAGGTCTACCTCCTCTAACTATCGAGGAAGAACTGAACCTTGGTGACCTTGTGCCTTCTACAGAAGAGCAGTCTACACTGACTAATCTTGATTATCACATAGCCTCATATCATCCGGAATTTTCAGAGGACCCTTTCACTGAAGGGGTTGTACCTCATTACAATCCTCCGCTCACTGATCCGTTGGGGCCTGTGATAATTCAGATTCCACCACGCCAAGATATGTCTTCGGCCGCACCAACATCCATTTCACCACCAGCATCCACTGAGTCGATGCCAATGGCAACCATCCCAGGTTCGCCACCATCCTCCCCACCGATGGTCAGTTCTATGCCATCATTGGGTAACTCCAGTAGTCAACATATACCTATTCCCAACCCTATGGTCATCACAACTGTCAGTAGCTTACTGAATCTTTCGGAATCTACTTCTACCGTGACCATGTTGGCACCCACGGTAGCTCCTCCCACGAGTATGACTACTTCGGTACCTTTTAGCAACCCTTTCAGTTGGAACCCTCTGCTGAGTTCAAACCCCTTGGCCTCTATGCCAAGGGGCAGTGTCACCAGCATTCAGGTAGCAGGGAACATTTCACTTCCTCTGCAATCCTTAGGACAAATAGGACAACCTATTGTTAATACTTTTCCCTTAAGTGGTTCAAATATAGGTGTAGGGTATATACCGTTGCAAAACTATGCAAGTAGTAGCATGCCTCCGGGAAATTCTATTGCATCCATTTGGACTAACCAACCCTAACCTCCATCTGGAATGGGAGGGTACTTTTATACTGGGGGCAACCAACAGTTCGCCCCGCAATACAACATGCCCTATGGACAGCAACCGTATGTCCCTACTCCTCCGCCTAAAGGAAGTTTTTACCAAAGTCCTACTTATCCTCCTGGTAACACATTAATGGGTGGACCCTATGGTCTAAATATTCAGCCCATACTTCCTTGGCTAGATTCGGGGGCAAATCCACAATTGCCATTCTTGGTAGCTTTGGACATCCCCGATATCCATAAACTGACTAATTATCCCATCAATCACAACTCGCTTTGGCCTCCAGTGCCGCATAAGATTCCTTCCGACATCTCGAAGTTCGACGGGAAACAAGGGGACGACCCAGCTGCACACATCACTACCTTTCACCTATGGTCTATATCCAATTCCATGGTAGATGATAGTGTCCGACTTCGACTGTTTCCCCGCACACTTACAGGAAATGCTGCCAAGTGGTACATTGAATTACCACGCGCCACCATCAATACGTTTGGTGCTTTAGCAACAGAGTTTCTAAAGAACTTCCAACTACCAATTAGATTTGAGACCGGAACGGAACTATTAACCTCGCTCCGCCAAGACACCGCCACCCACATCTTCGATCACATTCATGAATGAGACGTCTGAGGAGGCTAGTCAAAGCGCCAATTCCGGATCATCTCTTAGCTAATTGGTTTTGCAAGTCTCTCTTACCCCACATAGCTAAAGACATTGGCCTTTCTGGTGTGGTTACAGAAGATCAATGCATCTGTCGTGCCCAACATTTAGATTTAATCTATTTGCAATCTGGCACGATGTATTATTTGTTCCCCCATGCCCCTGGCAACCCAAATCCTCCGGCTACTCACAAAACTGGGGCTCATGCCGATGGTCTCATTGGCACGATCTCTGGCGTAGCCACAAAGCAGTCTCGGGGGCAAGCCTCCCAGCCATCTTCGACTGCCACCACCCCTCACCAAACGACTACTCTTCCCACCGCTGAGGTAAATTCGGTGCAAACCTCACAAAAAACTAGCGGGAAAAATAAGAAGAACAAGAAAAAGTCATCTTCTTCGGAAGAGCAGTCGGATAATCAGAATAACACTAATCAGAAAAACGCTGCCAAAAATGAAAAAGGGAAGGATAAACCCATGAAATTTCCTTGCAAAATCTGTGTAGAGGACCACTTGACATACAAATGTCCTCAGCTGCAGGAATGCACCGATTTTATTGCCAACAAGGATTTTGGGCGAACACCTGCCGTTCTTCATAATCCTTTCCCTAATCAATAGTAGCAACATCAACACATGGTTGACAATCCACCACAACCCCATCAACGGGGCAATGGTGGTTCATATCCTTCCGGCAAAGGACAATCTGCCATTTATGGCATTGAGAGTGTTGACCTTCAAACTAGAGCTAAGCTTTATGGAAACCCTACCATAGATGCTCAAGAACCTGGTACTAGTTCAAATCCACCGCCGCCAAATGATTTGCATATCGAACGGCCTACTGCTAACCCCGTGATTCGTCCCCCCAAAGGGACACTTCGACGCACGACTCATAACACCTCTGCACGTGCAGCCCAAAACTACAACATTGTAGAAGATTTGGCGCAAGCACCGTCAGCTATGTCCGCTCTCGAAGTATTACAAACCTGTCCAGCACAAAGGAAAGCCTTGCTTTCGGCCATTGGTGGAATAGACCCCCAGGATTCCATGCTAGCTATCTTTGATATGGAAAAGGCCAAACCTCGCCTCTCACACCAACTCACATTCCAGGTGCAGGTTGTGTCGAAAGAGAGACCAATCCATCACACTGTCATAGACGAAGGTGCTTCGACCTGCGTTATGTCACAAGCTTGCTGGCTCAATTTAGGTTCTCCTACCCTCACCCCACCATCGAACTCCCTCAAAGCTATGTTGGCCACACTTTCCTCCCAAAAGGATACCTTGCTAGCTTTCCCATCACGCTGAGTGGGAAAACGATAAACGTGGACGTTGAAGTCATAGAGCGCCATCTAGACTATAATCTATTGCTTGGTCGCAGTTGGTCTTATGCCATGATTGCCATTGTGTCTTCGGTCTTCCAACTCATCCTATTTCCATTGGATGGGAAAATAGTCATAGTGGATCAGTTATCCTTCTGCACCCCTGATTATGCCACATTGCCAAGTAGCACTGTACCCCTGATAGGAGGCTTTCCTGACTCTTATGTCAGTATCGGTACCGGTCTTCTGAAGGCATCATCCCTACTGGGTTGTTTTCCTCTCCCGCCGCCACAAATCCCAAACATGGTTGCAATTATATCCACCACTTTGGATGGCTCTATCGACCCATGGATCATTCCGGCACCTTCAGACATTGATTCCTACGGACATCAGATGCCGCTCTCGCCGGCCGAGTTGGCTTATCAAGCCATCCAAACTGCATCAGAACCCTCCACTGCTATGGTTTCGACCGAAGGTACAAACGTCCCTCCCATCACTGTTCTCTCTAAGGATCTCCTCAATGAAGTCTTGCCTACAGATGAAGCTATTCGAGAGATCATGTCTCTAGAAGAACGACCTTGGGGAGAGTTTCACCATCGCGCTTCGATGATTGACTCGGAGGCGATAAAAACTAAAATCCCATCTTTTGACCCACCTGAGATGGTTCCCTCCCCTTACACGACTGTCCAAACTATAGAGTCAGAAGGGAACATGGGTAATCTTTCTAAAACAATGCTCATTGATATCTTGGTCAAAACGGGTATCGTGGAAAATATTCAGATTGGAGCCGATTGCAATCCAGAGGAAATTGCACGCTTCACATCCCTTTTTAAGGAATTCCGCGATGTGTTTTCTTGGTCTTATGATGAAATTCCCGGCATAGACCCTTCTATTTTCGAGCATGAAATAAAGATTTATGATAATGCAAAACCTGTTCGGCAATGTCTCAGACCTGTCCACCTGCGCAAAGCAGCTGCCATCAAGATTGAAGTAGAAAAAACTTTGAACGCTGGTTTCATCTATCTCGTTCCTTTAACGGAATGGGTTTCCAATCTGGTTCCCATTGATAGAAAACAAGGCACCATTAGAGTTTGCGTCGACTATCGCGATCTGAACGCCGCTTGTCCCAAAGACAATTATCCTACACCGTTCATTGACCAGATTCTCGACGATTGTGCCGGATGCGAATCTTTCTCATTCATGGATGGATTCTCGGGCTATAACCAGATTGCAATAAAAAAAGACGACCAACATAAAACTGCTTTCATCTGTCCTTGGGGCATTTTTGCGTATCGAAAACTCCCATTCGGTCTGAAGAATGCTAGAGCGACTTTTCAGCGGGCTATGGACTACGCTTTTCACGACATTCAACATATTGTACAGGCTTACTTGGATGACCTTCCGGCCCATTCCAAGAAGCGACAGGATCACCTGGCTCATTTAAGAGAAATTTTTGCTAGGTGCAGATTCTACAATATATGCTTGAATCCTCATAAATGTGTATTTATGGTCGAGTCCGGACGTTTTTTAGGTTTCATTGTCTCCAAGCACGGGATTAACGTTGATCCCGATAAGGTTAAGGCAATTGTTGAATTGCCAGCACCACAATCCATCCTTCAACTCCAAAGTTTGCAGGGGAAGGAAAATTTTTTGCGTCGTTTCATCGTTAACTATGCCGAGATGACGAAAGGATTCATGCGATTATTGAAGAAAGGAACACTATACTTGTGGGATGACCAAGCTCAACGGTCATTTGATGCTTTAAAACATGCACTTGTTTCAGCCCCACTCCTTAGTGCCCCCGATTACTCACGCGAATTTCTCCTCTACCTGGCAGCCTCACCATCCTCACTTGGAATGGTTTTGGTTCAAGTACACGATGATGACAGCGAACATGTGATTTACTATTTATCCAAAGGTCTAATCGGACCTGAATTACATTATTCACATGTGGAGAAACTTTCTCTGGTGGTAGTTTTTTCCGTCACCCGACTTCGACACTATATATTGCTGCAACAGACTACGGTCATTGCTTTGGAGAACCCCATGCGCCATATCTTGTCTAGACAAATTATTGGAGGAAAATATTCCAAATGGATTGTAATCCTCCAGCAATTTGATTTGGTCTTCACAGCTGCCAAAGAAAATAAATCCCTGGTCTTCGCTGAATTATTATCGGATCTTCCCAGAATTGACCTAGCAGAAGTAGCTCACGATCCATTTCCTGATGAATCTGTGTACTTGGTCGATTCTTCGGACCCATGGTATGGAGACATTTTAGTCTACCTACAAACCCAATGCTTTCGCCCGACTCTCACATCCGACGACTATCGTCGTATCCGACACCAAGCAAAACACTACCTCGTGCTAAACGATACACTATATCGTCGTGGTGTTGATACTATTCTCCGACGTTGTCTCACTTTCGATGAGGCGGAACGCGTTTTGAATGACTGCCACGTAGGGGCATGCGGTGGTCTTCTGTCGGGCATAGCTACTGCCCAAAAAATCTTGCGCGCGGGTTACTATTGGCCCACTTTGTTTAAAGATTGTATTGTAGCGGTCCAGAAATTCCATCCCTGTCAAATTTTCACAAAGAAAATGTGCGCTCATCCTGCCCCCCTTCATCCGGTTATCTCCGTCGGTCCTTTCGCTAAATGGGGAATTGACTTCGTCACCTGCAATCCCACTTCAGAAAATGGACACAACTACATCGTGGTTGCGGTCGACTATTTTACGAAATGGGCAGAAGCCCTTCCCACTTTCAAGGCCGATGGTGAAACCGCCGCTCTCTTCCTGTTTAATCAGGTAATCTGTCGGTTCGGCGTACCCCTATCGATTGTCACAGATCATGGATCTCACTTTCAGAATCATATGATGACCGAATTAACATACATGCTAGGTTTCCGACAGGATCAATCTTCGTCTTATTATCCTCAAGCTAATGGTCAAGTCAAAACCATAAATGGCGTCCTCAAAACCATGATTCGTCGATTGGTCGGAAACCATAAAACCACTTGGCATCGAAAGTTGTATTCCACATTATGGGCATACCGAACATTATTCAAAACTGCCACAGGCTTCACTCTTTTCCAACTTGCATTCGGCCTGGAGGCAATACTTCCAATCGAGTGCGAAATCCCATCACTCAAACTTGTCGTTGAACTCCTGCCTGGCACCACCGCCACAGAAGAGCGCTTACTCTCACTCGATCATTTGGACGAAACTTGTCAAGATGCTACACTAGCACTCGAAGCTCACCAGCGCCGAGTTAAAGCTCAATACGACAAATCTGTTAAGCCTCGTTCTTTCCAAGAGGGTGATCTTGTTCTACTTTATGACCAGAAACATGACCTCTTGGGGGCAGGAACACTCCAACCACTCTGGCTTGGTTCTTACATCGTTACTAAAGCCCTCTCAAAAGGGGCTTACGAACTTTAGGACTGTAACAGAATTCCACTCGAGGAGCCCCGCAACGGGCTCTATCTCAAGAATTATTTTGCCTAGTTTCGCATTAGGCATATGCTTTGTAATTTTATGTATATAAGTTTTGCTTATTATTTTGATGTCTTCTGGATTGTGTCTTGGTTTTCAAGGTGTTTTTCTCATGTATAATATTTTTCTTTCACACAGATACCGTCGCTCCCCTTAGCATACGTCGGATATGCGGATGGTGCTAGTCGTCACACTAGACGGATTGCTTCAGCTGCTTGGGTTCTCTACACTCCTGAGTCGGACCTTCTTGGTTCCGGGGGAATCTTCCTAGGTAACTCCACCAATAATGTTGCTGAGTACATGTCAGTGATCCAACTCCTCACGGAAGCGGCATCTCGTGACATCTCCAATTTAGTGGTCATATTAGATTCCCAACTCATCATTATGCAGTTAAACAATCATTATCGTGTCCGCCATCCTGTGTTGTTACGTTATTTCTTAAGGGTAAGACTTCTAGAACGTCATTTTCAAACAATTACCTTTGAGCACGTTCCTAGAGAATTTAATGCATTAGCTGATTCTTTGGCAAATTATGTGTTAGATTGGCATTTGTCGCATTTACTATAAAAGATTCACTCATGATCACATATATTTTTATAGATCATTAAAAACACATAAAAATTTAAAAAACACAAAATCACCAAAATATATATATATATATATATAATGGTCATGTCCAGTACATAGTTACATCAAAAAATCTTCCAAAACGTGGATGTTTTACAAAAATTTGGCTATACTAAGCCACGCTCTGACACTAATACATCCGCTCCGCCAGCTAGGCCTGATGCTCATAGTAGCATACAACTGCTCTAGCTATCCTCCTCAGAGGCACTAGGTATCTCTCTGGCACACCTACAGTATGCCGCTGCAGACGAACTGGAACCTCCCGCATAGGAAGGGGTGGTATACCCATACTCAGACCCTCCAGGTTTCTGGAGAGTTCATGTAAAACTTGGGCATCATTATCGTCGTCGGCTTCCGCATCCTCTACTGGTGCGCCAGCCTCGAGTAGCTGCAGTCCTCGCCGTGCATAGAGAGGGGCCCCAACTAGCCGGACAGGTGCCACATCTGTGTCAAGCAAACAAAAGCTTCATGTCAAAACATAATTTTCACCCTATCTCAACAAAAAAAATGCATAAACCTTCAAAAGATAAAAAAAAAAGTACTTCTTTGGAAATTCACTGATCATTTCCTTCTTACCATCGAGTCCCCACTGGGTACCAGGAGGCAGGACTAACTCTGGATCGCCTGTGAAGTTCATCCCTACATAGGGATAATCCTCAATCATGATTATCTGGGAGTCTATCCAATCAAAAATCCATCATCAAAACAGTGACGGATGGGACCCTCTCCAGTCCGCGGAAGCAAAGCTTCCCACCGATCCTGCCTCGGCTCGCGTGGGCCCAATGGCGCTGTAACGATCTTGGGCCTCATCAATGGTATCTGCTCCAGTAAGAAAGAAACAACCAGTGTACCATACCCAAACTCTCACTGGGTACGGGTCTTACATGCGGTAAGTTCTGCTCGAACCCGACAGACAAACCCGTCGCACCAGTCAAAAACCTGAGGTTGCATACAGTCCAGGGCTAGGAGCATATGGGCCTTAGTGGCCACGTGCTGACTCTTGGCACCTGCCAAGCGAACAATCATCCATAATATAGACCTCAATGGTATCAAGGTCACTTGGGCGATCGATATCCGGTTGCTCACAACCTGAGTGTCACGTATGCAATGTGCACGAATCAAATCAGTAGTGGAACGTGGGTCAGCTCTGGACCCCGTCAAGTTGGGTCTCGCCCCATGACATGATAGGCCGGTCAAAATTACACATCATCCTCTTCGATTGAGAGCTCATTGCCCCAAATCCGAAAGACATGGTGGTGTTTGTCCCACTGCTGGATTAGCCACCTCAGGAGGTCCTCTTGGCCCCTCATCAGTTCTAAGCGGCCATATTTTAGCAATTCACACCTGCAGAGAGCTAGCAAGCTTGCAGCATCCGTCACCATCTCTCGTTCTTCTTGTTCATGTTCTCTCTCTCACCAGATACTCATGTTTAAACAGCGGAATACCTGCACAAACAACATTTTCAACTGATCAAAACTTGCCTGGACCACTTCAAAACGGAAAAAATTGAGTTGCTAGAAAACACGGTGCACCTAACGCTGGCTCTAGTACAAAACAAAGTGCACTAACGTGGTATCCCTTCACGGGTTATGCGCTTAACGCGTCTGTTATACTCCTGCCCCATGTTAGGCGCAAACATTTTTCTAGGGCCTCGAAAATTTCTAATTTTGAACCAGCAAAAAGTAACAAAAAGATAATTAAATGCTAGCAGGAGGTTCTAGCTCTTACCTGGATCTCGCGGGAAGGAAAACCGTTGCCCGGATTGACTGTAATCGTCAGCTAAAGTTTTCACCCCTTTCACCCCAGAGCTTCTTCACAACACTTCGCACAGTGAATATGAAGGCCTTCTGACCTTTTTAAAGCCATTTTTGGGGCACGACTCTCTTAAGCTAGTCAGCAAAGTCGTGAATTCTTGCTACGCATGTGTCGCAAATTTTGAGATTTGGTACTGATGTTCTGATGAGCAGTCAAGATTTATATGCAGACATACTCATGTAACATCGAGCATTCTTTTTACGGTATTTTTCTTGCTCGTTAATCCGAAAAACCTCGAGTTCCCTTCTTCGGACTTGTTAAACTTATACGAAGTTGACATCGAGCATTCTTTTTGTATGGTCTTTTTCTTGCTTGTTAATCCGAAAAACCTAGAGTTTTCTTCTTCAAACTCGTTAAAATCATGAAGAAGCACTGAGCTTTCTTTTTAGGAATCTTTTTCTCACTCATAAAACTGAAAAAACCCCGAGTTGCCTTTGTCGGGCTCATTAAACTACCACGACAGAAATGATGGAGCCATTCTTTTCTCTTTTTCAAGGCTCCTTAAACTGAAAAAGTAACTGAGTTTTCTCCGCGTGACTCATTAAAATTTCATGGAGGTAATCGAGTTTTCTCCGCGTGACTCATTAAAATTTCATGGAGGGCACCGAGTTTTTCTTTGTTGGACTCGTTAAAATTTCACAAAGAATACTGAGTTCACTCCGTCTCCTCGTATTCATAACAAAAAGAGGTAGACGTCTATCGAACATAGATTTCTCACTTTTCCGGTTTCGATGGACTAACTTACGGAAAATGAACTGTTTCGGGATTACTATTACCCCTTTGCCGTGCTCGGTTATCAAGACATGACAAAGGTATCCCAATGGAGTTGTCTTTTATGATATTTTTCAGACTCTCTAAACATGAAAAATTCACCGAGTTTACTCATCTAGACTCGTTAAACCTAATCAGATGGGGCACAGATTTGTCTTTCCTGACATTTTTCAGACTCTCTAAACATGAAAAATTCACCAATTTTACTCGTTTGGAATCGCTAAACTTAATCAGACGGGGAAAAATTTGAACAAAATGGATACTACCTCTGTTACATTTTCAAAAAGGTCGATTTGGCAGCAAAATTCTTGAACATGGCACTTCCCAGAAAACTCTTTCGCAGTTAGCCGAACCCTACCATCTATGAGTATTAGCCTTCATTTCCCAGTGTCCCTGCACCGGTAAAATCCTAACACACTCTTTGGTGTTCATCAAAGCTTCAGCTGCCTAATACCCTGCTAGAGTGCCTTCTATTGTTCAAGCAGATCTCGCTATCTACTGCTCCTGTTATCAACCAAACTGCTCATTATGCCAGAAATTATTTGTCATCTGACATTCCCATTTACTCTTCATTATCTCAATCATAAACAAAATCATTTGGTTTCCGTTTCGTGTTGACTGATGTAGGACGCCTTAGTGCCTACCTTTCAACAGATCACTTCCTATCGACTTCAACATCTTATCTAGGAAGCTGATCCAGAAACCCATCAGTACCCGGATACTTGCAGACATTAGTGGCAGGTAGTCTTGTGTTTGACCAGGGGTCTTCATCATTAGCTCCTAGTCGAATGATTCTACGAGTGTTCGACTTCAACTCATTTTATTCACACTCGCTAGATTGTACTGTGCATCTTAGGGACCATCATCATTATCGGTGGCCACCTTCGCGTCTATTAACAGTTTTCATTATCGACTGGTAATCAGACGATTTATCACATGTTCGACGACAACTCATTCATTCACATGTTGAGGAATATGCAGTTTAAGTGAATCGGTGGTGAAGACCTTGGGGCAAAGGCTACATCATTAAAGTTGTGTTTCGTTCCCCAAGTTGTGATATTGTTTATGGAGACAGCTTCTTCAGCCTGATCCTGTTATGACAGACACTTCCACATTGTGCCTATCGGTGGACAGATTCTTCATATCTCTATTCTAGAGAAATCATTTTGTTTAAGCTACTGAGCATGGGATATGCCCGACTCAAGGCATATACTATATTTTCTGACATATGTTGTTGTTTCAGGTTTTCCTCAGTCTTTCAATCTCTTTATCTCTACACCAATTATAAAGTATTTCGGCCATTGTCTTCGTCTCTGACCTCACACTTTAGGGGGCATCTGTTACAGGTAAAAATACCTCCTCATCAGCTCAGAGGGGAAGACAAATATGGAAGGAGTACAAAGACCTAAATTAAACCTATTTCTGCCAGGGTAACGCCTATCTATAACAACACAAGAGCATTATAACGCAGCTAATCAGTGAATGGGCCACGTTAGTGGCTAGGGCAACACTATGTTTACACTGGAGAGAAGCGTTACCCGTGTTTTAAGTTTGAATTGGGAAAAGCCCACGGAGAATGATTTGAATCTCCGGCTTTCCCTCACAAGAGATTCAGTTCACAAAAGAAACTGTAGAGCACCAGTTCATTATTGGTCATTGCTATAACAAGAATGAACTCCAAAGGAGGCAAAAGCATATAGATTAAAGAAACATCTAAGATTTTTCCATTCCAAACTAGTAGAAAGAGAAAGGCAACAATGGCTTTCTCCCTCTCCTATAAGAAGGAGCTGAAGGCTCTTAATTGAAGGTCGAAGGATTGCCAAAGGTTTTGGCATACTTGTGGAATAGAGAATAGTGTTATATTGTGAAGGCCAAGAGTCAAAGAGGTTCCTAGAGAGTTTGTTGACTTGGACTTCTTCACTTGAGAGATAAAAGAGATTGGGAGACTGAGGAGGGCTTGGTACAACCGATGGTTGTAATCCTCCTTCTTTCAAAATCAATAGAACTGTGTTCGTTTTGTCCATTCAATGCTTAATATTGTCATTATCGTTTGAACGTTTACATTGCATGATATGAATGGCTCAGATGTGTAGAATTTAGTAGTTCATTATATATTGACTTGATTGATAGGATATATGTTATGTTAGAAATTACACGGGTGCTTTGACTGATTGCAGGACTAAGATTTGGAGCCGGTGAAGAAGGACTCTTGTTTCCCTGCCTAGCGCTCTCCAAGGGACTCTAATATTGTCAAAGAGGTAATTCTCTATCGCATTCCATTCAGTTATTTTAAGTTAATATGAACATGCTCATGCCATCTTTGTGAACAGCACAGCTAATCTTACTGTCTGCCTCGGGCACCGGAAAGCCCTGAGAGGGATATTCGAAAACCAACAACCCAAGCAGTTTACCCTATAGCATCTCCCCTCCTCCTCTTGGGGCCTCCTCATCCAATAGTCTCCACCATTGCTTCATATTTTCTACAACAATTCTGTCTCCCAATGGTTCCTCCCAATTGTGTAAGTTGGCCTTTGGTGGATAAACCAAATGGCTCTCATCATGAAAGAATGGAAGGTCTATCTGGAAACCTTCTTGTTGATCAATGGCCTCCTCAAGATAGAAGTGATGACAATCATGGGGAACTTCATTACCAATGAAAATCTCACATCTCCATGCTATCATCCAAATGAAATGAATCACCTCCCAGCTTAGTAATTCATAGAAAAGCTCCTCCCAAATTCTCATGAGAGGTGTGTTCCAAGTGTTCCAAACAATCATATGGTCCACCTCATAAAGAAACAAGTGATCTACTATAGTGGCCATATAGTCTCCCATGCTCCCCTTGAAACATGTAGTGCAAAAAGTGTGGGAAATTTCTTCCCCCAAGGACACATCCAACCAATGTGTCTCTCCTCCAATCATGTTCCCAACAAATATAATAACATCTTCAGCATATGGAATCATAATTAAAGTCATGCTAGCTTCCATATGTAGTAAAGGAGAAAGACAATGTTCCCTCATGTGCAACCATAATAGTTTTACTCCTAACTGCCATAGAATATAATATAACAAGTGTTTTTCCCTACACGTGTTTGTTTTCCTATCCTTCTTTTATGCTTGGAGAAAGTGTATGATAGTTGGTGCTAATGAAGCACACCATGAAGAATACAACATCCCCCCAAAATCTCTTAGGGAATGGTCAAAATCTCCATTTCTCATGGCTCCAAGCAGCCCATGAAGCCCATAAGAAAAATTTCCCACTCTTGGAGTAAAGCCCTGCACATGAGTGTTAAGAAAATACAAGCATATAGTAGATACATCATGATGTTCAGAAATACAAGTCTTACCATACACTTGATTCAAATCAGTGAGGTAGTTCATGGATGAGCTCCCTCTCACACCCAATGAATAAGGAGGTAGTGATGATAACTCTTCCCAAGAGCTATGTTCCTCCTCAACCAACAAATGATCTATGCACTTCCTTATATGAGAGTGCATCTCCTCTTTGAAGTTTACCCACATGAATCCATCGAAGATAGTATGGTATGTTTTAATGAAACCAGTAGGTTTAGAAAGCAAGATCTCATGGGCTGCATTAAGTAGTTCATCCTTAAGCTTGGAGTCTCTAGTCAAATAGATTTTATTATGAAAATAAATGACTCCCTCAACTACTTTATACCTCCCATCCATCAATTTTCCATTAATAACCTTTCATGTGAAGAGGTCCTTGGAATATTCCATTAAGAGTTGGGACTCCCAATAAGGATCGAGACTCCCCAATAATGACAGTGCTGTAGAAATCTGAAATGCAGCCCCTGTCATAACATGGCTCTCTTCTTTGACATGCTTGATGCCAAATTCACATGTTGGAGTACTATCAACTTTATTTTTCTACCTCTCTTATAGTTGATCTTGCTTAAGAAAATATTGAAGCAGATGGAAGTCAACCTCTCCTTGAAACATTTTTTCCTTCCAAAACTTCCTTAATTTGGCCCATGCATGCAAAAGTGTTGATATCCTCTTGTCATGTTCAGAAATCTTCTTTGTGTGTGAGAATATAATTGGCTACCCCAAAGATATGTATTGACCATTTGGCATCATATCCATGTCATCATAGACTTCTAAATCCCCTTTTTCCAATGCAAATATCTAAGTGGGAGATAGCAATGTCCATTTCAAAAAAATTCTTACCTCTCCTTTGAACCCATAAAAGATTCTTTACATTGTGCTAGCTTCTCCCAAGGCTCCTTCCTTAGCCAAGTATGTCAATGCTGCCCATAGTTGAGAGAACACTTTATTCTTCTTCCAATCAGGGGGTCTCCCTGGTGGAATTCCTCCATGCAAAGAGACATCAAGATATAGAGCATGATGGCTATGTGTGTGGACTAATTTTTCCTTGCCTTCACTGGAAAAATCCTCCTACCTCCTTTGTGTATCAACCTTCTGAAATAAAGAGGGGTGTATGATCCTCATCATATGATGATTGCCCTCCCCTTTTTCTTTTTCTATCTTCAAGATCTCACCATTTGACAATGATGGCACATGCTGCACATGAATTGTGCCATGATCTCCATATATGAGATTCTTTGAAACCCCTTGCAAGAGTGCAAGATTTTATCTCCTTGAAGCAAGTGCTCCATCTTCCTCTTCATGAGGTACTGGATATGCTCTTGATATGACTACGCTCTTATCTCCAACCTTCTCTTCCTCCTCATCAACAGTTGAAAATGCTTCATCATCAATAGGAAACCTTAGATCTTGGTATTCCTTTGAAAGAGGAATCTCCATGTCTTTCTCTTGAGAAAAAATCTCATCATGCAATGGGGATCTTGCCCTTGACAAAGTATCAAGCAAGTTTTCATCCCCTTCAATGGTTTTCTGAAATAGATTTGGATTTATAGATCCTCCCAAGTCATGCAAAGGTTTTGTTTGTTTTGGTTTGCTTTTCTCCATCAAAGATGTTTCATGAAGTTTTTCATCAAATATTTCCAATGCTCTTCCAATGAACTTTGCATAAGTAGATGTATTTGCATTCTTTAAGGAAAAAGATTCAAACAACCACCAATCATAAGCCTTACCCTCAATATGCAGCATTGCTACTTTGATGGCTTCATTTTCTGAAACTTGATGATGTTGCACATAGGTGTCTAGCTCCTTCACCCAAACCCTAGCTGGACATTTAGGTGATCCATCAAAAGTAGATAGAAAGAATCTACCCGCACCATGCTGCTTGCTCCTTGTGCTTCTTTCCTCCTTGATCTTGCAAAACCCTTGGAAGTTCAAATGATCTTTGAACCCCTTAGATTGAGCTTCATACTCTTGAAAATAATCACCAAGAGTCTCCTTCTTTGTCACATCTTCTTTCTCCATCTCATTTGTTATGAACATATGGTTGGTAGAGCATTTTAAATCTAATGGTGTGGGTGAATACTCACACCCATGATATGAGGAATTAGAGCTTTCCTCATGTTTAGATCTTGTTGAGGGATCTCCATGTTTTTCCCTCCTCATTTCTTTGATGTATTTTTTGATGCCATGCAAAGTGTGTAGAAGAATTTTTGAGAACTTCTTTCCTCCAGAAAATAAGGGTTTGCCTTGATCCCTTTTGCAGATCCTCTCCTTCTCATGAGAAGACTCCATCATGGTTATAGTACACAGGCTGAGCCAAGATTAGGGCTCTGATACCACTGTAATATCCCCAAACCAAATGGGAAAACTCAGCAATACATGCACAGAAAACACATTTTTCAGAAATATAAGCATTAGTAGAAAAATGCAGCCCATGGATCCATTAGATCTGACATTATAGCAACTAGATCTGATATTAAATTAGAAACAAATTACTTTTTCCTAGATAAACAGGCCTCCCATGCTCAAAACAACCCAAAAACATTGAAACCCCAAGACTACTGCAACACAGAATTACTACATAAAGTGACAACGCAATTTATTAAGGGTTTGTGCTCATAAATGTGAGAGACAAAATAGATCTTCTTTATATTAATCAATGAGGCCCAAAAACAGAGATCTATCCTCTTTTACAGAAATCCAAGAGGACCCGGCAAGGGTTTCTTGACAAACATGAAATACAAGAAGCAGATTTTGCAGATCTATGGTTGAATCATGCTGTATGGCTAAAGCTCTGCATAATAATGTTTGATCATGCAAATAAATTGATGTATCTCCTCCAAATCGCTTTCTGGGAAGAAGAATGAACCTCCTTCAGGGAAATTAGCTCAAAATACAAGGGATTAAACCCCTCCACTGCAATACCTTAATAAATAATGCAGTTTCTGAAAAGGGACGGTATTTTTGCTGAAGGTGACTGCTTGGCCTAACACCAGGTAGTGGGAAATATAGCACAAAATGCTCTCCTAATATTTCTTAAACAAGATCTCCAAGCAAGAGTTGGGAATTCCCGCGTGAGAAAACTCTTGCACTAAACAGTGTAGCAAACTTATCTAAACAGCCAAAGGATGCAAAGAATTCTAAATAGACCACATACAAAATATATTCTTCAATCATGCTCCATATGGTTTCCATTCCCTCCATTATATAGTTCATGAGCTTCCTCACCAAGGGTCCCACCCAATTATGAGGTTGCTTCCATGCCAAGGACCCTCCACCAAAATTACGATATCTCCATTAGTCCCACTCGCTGTTTTATTTAGTCAACCTTGACTTGATATTCATGCATTGTCTTTGTTCACACCCAAGGTGTCTTCATTTTGACTAGCTGGATTGATCTTCATTCACACTGAGCTATCTCTATTTAGGATCCACTCCTCATATAATAATGTTGTTGACTTGGTCAAACTTGAATTTTTCCACACATTTTAGACCCTGTTCACACATGAGGATGTTTTATCTAGTTATTAACATGATCCCTTTTCACATTATGAGGGATTTTATGCCTACTTGAGCAACTTATGAGCCTCCTTGCCCATTTATTCATCTAACTAGATATTAAAAGAAAAATTAATATTCTTATTACTTGCATGCTAATTTAGGAATATTACAGTCTTCCCCTCCCAAATTTTTCTTGTCTTCAAGCAACTACAAGGGTGCTGCAAAATCTCCCCTCCTCCTCTTGGGGCCTCCTTATCCAATAGTCTCCACCATTGCTTCAGATGTTCTACAACAATTTTGTCTCCCAATGGTTCCTCCCAAGTGTGTAAGTTGGCCTTTGGTGGATAAACCAAATGGCTCTCATCATGAAAGAATGGAAGGTCTATATGGAAACCATCTTGCTTATCAATGGCTTCCTCAATATAGAAGTGATAACAATCATGGGGAACTTCATTACCAATGAAAGGCTCCCATCTCCATGTTATCATCCAAATTAAATGAATCACCTCCCAGCTTGGTAATTCATAGAAAAGCTCCTCCCAAATGCTCATGAGAGGTATGTTCCAAGTGTTCCAAACAATCATATGGTCCACCTCATAAAGAAACAAGTGATCTACTATAGTGGCCATATATTCTCCCATGCTCCCCTTGAAACATGTGGTGCAAAAAGTGTGGGAAATTTCTTCCCCCAAGGACACATCCAACCAATGTGTCTCTCCTCCAATCATGTTCCCAACAAATATAAGAACATTCTTCATCATATGGAATCATAATTAAAGTCATGCTAGCTACCATATGTAGTAAAGGAGAAGGACAATGGTCCCTCATGTGCAACCAGCACAGTTTTACTCCTAATTGCCATAGAATATGATATAACAAGTGTTTTTCCCTACACTTGTTTACTGTCCCATCCTTCTTGTATGCTTGGAGAAGGTGTATGATAGTTGGTGCTAATGAAGCACACCATGAAGAATACAACATCCCCCAAAAATCTCTTAGGTAATGGTCAACATCTCCATTTCTCGTGGCTCCAAGTAGCCCATGAAGCCCATAAGAAAAAGTGCCTCCTCTTGGAGCAAAGCCCTACACATGAGTGTTAAGAAAATACAAGCATATAGTAGATACATCATGATGTTCAGAAATACAAGTCTTACCATACACTTGATTCAAATCAGTGAGGTAGCTCATGGATGAGCTTCCTCTCACGCCCAATGAATAAGGAGGTAGTGATGATAACTCTTCCCAAGATCTATGTTCCTCCTCAACCAACAAATGATCTATGCACTTCCTCATATGAGATTGCATCTCCTCTTTGAAGTTTACCCACATGAATCCATCTAAGATAGTATGGTATTTTATAATGAAACCAGTGGGTTTATAAATCAAGATCTCATGGGTTGCATTAAGTATTTCATCCTTAATCTTGGAGTCTCTAGTCAAATAGATTTTATTATGAAAATAAATGACT
Organism: Pinus albicaulis; assembly: GCA_034641835.2. NCBI lineage: Eukaryota > Viridiplantae > Streptophyta > Pinopsida > Pinales > Pinaceae > Pinus > Pinus albicaulis. Next base: position 25,816,991 of record MU968480.1, read on the forward strand.
CCCTCAACTACTTTATAGCTCCCATCCATCACTTTCCCATCAATAAACTTACATGTGAATAGGTCCTTGGAATATTCCATTAAGAGTTGGGACTCCCAATAAGGATCTAGACTCCCCAACAATGACAACGTTGTAGAAATCTGAAATGCAGCCCCTGTCATAACATGGCTCTCCACTTTGACATGCCTAATGCCAAAGTCACATGTTGGAGTACTATAAACTTTCTTATGTTGCCTCTCTTGCAGCTAATCTTGCTCAAGACAAGATTGAATCATATGGAATTCAACCTCTCCTTGAAAAATTTTTGCCTTCCAAAACCTCCTTAATTTGGCCCATGCATGCAAGAGTGTTGATATCCTCTTTTCATGTTCAGAAATCTTCTTTGTGTGTGAGAATATAATTGGCTGCCCCAAAGATATGGAGTGGACATTTGACATCATATCCATGTCATCATAGACTTATGAATCCCCTTTTTCCAGCGCAAATATCTTAGTGGGAGATAGAAATGTAAATTGCTTACCTCTCCTTTGAACCCATAAAATATTCTTTTCGTTGTGATAGCTTCTCCCAAGGCTCCTTCCTTAGCCAAGTATGTCAATGCTGCCCATAGTTGAGATATCACTTTATTCTTCTTCCAATCAGGGGATTTCCCTGGTGGAATGCCTCCATGCAAAGAGACATCAAGATATACAGCAGGATGGCTATGTGTGTGGACCAATTTTTTCTTGCCTTCACTACACAAATACTCCTGCCTCCTTTATGTATCAACCTTCTGAAATAAAGAGGGGTGTATGCTCCTCATCATATGAAGCTTTCCCTCCCATTTTTCTTTTTCTATCTTCAATATCTCACCATTTGACAATGATGGCACATGTTGCACATGGATTGTGCCTTGATCTCCATATATGAGATTCTTTGAAACCCCTTGCAAGAGTGCAAGAGTTTCTCTCCTTGGAGCAAGTGCTCCATCTTCCTCTTCATGAGGTAATGGATGTGCTCTTGATATGACTGCATTGTTATATCCAACCTTCTCTTCCTCCTCATCCATAGTTGAAAATGCCTCATCCTCAATAGGAGACCTTAGATCTTGGTCTTCCTTTGAAAGAGGAACCTTCATGTCTTTCTCTTGAGAAGAAAGCTCATCATGCAATGGGGATCTTTCCCTTGGAAAAGTATCAAACAAATTTTCATCCCCTCAATGTTTTTCTGAAATGGAGTTGGATTTATAGATCCTCCCAACTCATGCAAAGGTTCTGTTTTTTTTTGTTTCATTTGCTCCATCAAAGATGTTTCATGAGGTTTTTCATCAAATCTTTCCAGTACTCTCCTAATGAACTTTTCATAAGTAGATGTATTTGCATTATTTAAGGAAAAAGATTCAAACAACCACCAAGCATAAGCCTTACCCTCAATATGCAGCGCTACTAGTTTGATGGCTTCATTTTCAGAAACTTGATGATGTTGCACATAGGTGTCTAGCTACTTCACCCAAACCCTAGCGGGACATTTAGTTGATCCATCAAAAGTAGATAGAAAGAATCTACCCACACCATGTTGCTTGCTCCTTATGCTTATCTCCTCTTTGATCTTGCAAAACCCTTGGAATTTCAAATGATATTTTAACCCCTTAGATTGAGCTTCATACTCTTGCAAATAATCACCAAGAGTCTCCTTCTTTGGCACATTTTCTTTCTCCATCTCATTTGTTATGAACATATGGCTGGTGGAGCGTTTTAAATCTTATGGTGTGGCTAAATACTCACACCCATGATATGAGGAATTAGAGCTTTCCTCATGTTTAGATCTTGTTAAGGGATCTCCATTTTTTTCCCTCATTTTTTTGATGTCTTTTCTAATGCCATGCAAAGTGTGTAGAAGAAGTTTTGAGAACTTTTTTCCTCCAGAAAATAAGGGTTTGCCTTGATCCCTTTTTCAGATCCTCTCCTTCTCATGAGAATACTCCATCATGGTTATATTACACAGGCTGAGCCAAGATTAGGGCTCTGATACCACTGTAATATCCCCAAACCAAATGGGAAAACTCAGCAATACATGCACAGAAAATGAATTTTTGAGAAATATGAGCATTAACAGAAAAATTCAGCCCATGGATCCATTATATATGACATTATATCAACTAGATCTAAGAGTAAATCAGAAACAAATGACTTTTGCCTAGTTAAACAGGCCTCCCATGCTCAAAACAGCCCAAAAACACTCAAACCCCAAGACTATTGCAACACAAAATTATTGCATAAAGTGACAGCGCAATTTATTAAGGGTTTTTGCTCAGAAATATGAGAGACAAAATAGATCTGCTTTATATTAATCAATGAGGCCCAAAAATAGAGATCTAGCCTCTTTTGCAGAAATCCAAGAGGACCCAGCAAGGGTTTCTTGACAAACATGAAATACAAAAAGCAGATGATGTAGATCTATATTTGAATCACATTGTATGGTTGAAGCTTTGCATAATAATGGCTTTTCATGCAAATAAATGGTTTTAGCTCCTCCTACTAGCTTTCCGGGAAGAAGAATGAACCTCCTTCAGGGAAACTAGTTCAAAATACAAGGGATTAAACCCATCCACTGCAATACCTTAAGAAATAACGTAGTTTCTGAAAGGGACTGCACTTTTGCTAAAGGTGACTGCTTGGCCTAACATGAGGTAGTGGGAAATATAGCACAAAATGCTCTACTCAGATTTATTAAACAGGATCTCCAAGAAAGAGTTTGGAATTCCCGCATGAGAAAACCCTTGCACTAAACAGTGCAAAAAAATTAGCTAAACAACCAAAGGATGCAGAGAAGTCTAAACAGACCACATACAAAATATATTCTTCAATCATGCCCCATATGGTTTCCATTCCCTCCATTATATAGTTGATGAGCTTCCTCACCAAGGGTCCCACCCAATTATGAGGTTGCTTCCATGCAAAGGATCCTCCACCAAAATTACGATGTCTCCATTAGTCCCACTCATCTTTTTACAGCATTGTTTGATTTAGTCAACCTTGACTTGATCTTCATGCATTGTCTCTGTTCACACCCAAGGTGTCTTCATTTTGACTAGATGGATTGATCTTCATTCACACTGAGTTGTCTTTATTTAGGATCCACTCCTAATATTATAATGTTGTTGACTTGGTCAAACTTGACTTTGTCCACACATTTTAGACCATGTTCACACATGAGGATGTTTGATCTAGTTATTAACATGATCCATTTTCACATTATGAGGGATTTTATGCCTACTTAAGCAACTTATGAGCCTCCTTGCCCATTTATTCATCTAAATAGATATTAAAAGCAAAATTAATATTCCTATTAGCGGCATGCTAATTTAGGAATATTACACCTCATCTCTTACACGAGATGGTAATAACTTTTAGGAACAGATTTACTCCTTTTATGGGGATGACAGTTTTATATTTGTGTATATATATGGCAAAATGCTATGAAGTAAGGGTTCGTGGTTTTAGAATCTTACCTCATATCATCAGTACTCTATTAGTGAATGAAATAGACAGAAACTTCTGAGGACTTATTACCATCTGGTGTTTGTATTGTCAATTTCCACTTGTGTTTCCATATCTTGTTATCTTCATTTGTAGTTTGCAAATCCTCATGTTGTTATGAGATTTTATCAGTCTCTTGACATGTTCATGTGTTTTATTAACTTTTTTTAGTCTCACACAGTGAGCCTTCTTGGTAAAATATATATAATCACAGTGGAAATAGCATCACTCATGATAGTTATCTTTTATAATATTTCAATGAGAATATTGTAAGAATAGAAATAGCTTTCTCTTGATGAAAAATTGTTAAATTGCTACTTGTGTTAATTTCTACCAAATTTAGTAGATTTATGCTTTGCAAACATTACTGTTTCTACTCTTATTTTACATTTTCTTCTCCTCATAGGCTATAAACTCACTCTTTGCTACCACATCAGGATCCAATACCCTCATTAGTAGAACTGTGGATTTGACTGAAATATCTTTTCAGTGAATGAGAGTTTAAATGACCTACCAATCTCATAAAACAAATCATTAAATTTCCTTAGAGTTTAATATGTGTCTAGTCAGGCGCTTGTTGCATTCCAAGTGTTGATTCCAGTGCCAACATCTTTTGGTGTGTCTGCCGGGAGACAAAGGCCTTGAAACGAAGTATTCTCCTGATGTCTCTTGTTTTGAATTTTTGAATGTAAATTCTTAATGGTGAATAATAATTGATGACTTTAAGAAGACTACAAATTAGTTCACCTGGCGACTCCACGAAGAGGAAAAGGGGTTTCAAAACCTCCAACTACAAGGAGAAATCAAAGATCACCTACTGTGACCCCAGTTGCAGAACTAGAGAAGATCATTTAAGATGCAAAAGGGAAACAGAGATCAGTTGAGGCCACATATCAGTCAATGAAGAAGGTATACAAAAAATACATTCCAAAGAAAAAGGTACCATCATCTACTTTAGAATAAAAACAAGTTTCTGTTTCAAAAGATCTTGCTGAAAATTCTAAAATCGAAATTGCTTCCCTAGAAGATAAAGTAGATGTTGTTAATTTAAGCTCAGCTGAACTTTTTTCTCATCCCTCAATTGGTAAATCTGAAATTAGCAAATCTGAAGTAAGCACTATTTCATTCAAAGAGGAAAAAACAAAGTTATTAACTATCAATAAGGAAACATAAGAGTTTGTCCTAACTAAAGGGGAGTTAGAGAAAGTATTGACAATTGCACCTTTCCTTGATAGGGATGTTTTGACTGAAGAATATTTTAAGACCATTTTAAATTTCCTCCAAACTAATCCTAAATACCAGTCTTTCATCACTCCTCAGTAAGAATATTTTCCTTTATCTAGAAATCCAGCTGTTGAGTCATCCTCTTCTCATCTACTAGAAGAGAGTGTTCCTAAAGGCCTCACATTCAAATTATCTGACTTCCTAGCTCAACAAAATAAATTTGAATTAACCTCATCCCCTCAAGAGACAACCTTTAAATATAATTCTTCTATAGAAGGTGAAGTCAACATATCCTCTATTCATCTCTTTGAGAATCCACTTTTTTCAGTCCCCAAGCTTGAAGAATCAGCTCAAGATTTCCAATTTTATACTGCCCTAAATCAAATTTAGAATCCACAAATTGTAATTCCTATTTCCCAAACAGCTACATCAACCGGTCATCCATCAGCTGTACATCAGCAAAATATGGCTCAACCTACCCTTACAAGGATGTAGCAGATAGTGGCTACAAGATATGCTCCACTTGCTCTTCCTCAACCTTTGCATCCACTCCCTCAAGGAGATTACTTGAAATATCTTCCAAAATACACCGGGGAGGGAGAAGGAGTTTCTGTTGAGGAACATTTAGTGGCTTTCTATAGCCATGCTGACAACCAGAATGTCGAACATGAAGATCTTTGGTCAAGACTCTTTGTTCAGAGCTTGGATGGTGAAGCTCGTAAATGGTTTATAGGTCTTCCCCCAAACTCAATAACAAGAATTGATGAATTGGAGGAAATATTTGTGAAGCAATGGGGTGATAGTAAAGCCTATGTGTACTACCTTACAAAATTTGGAACTCTGAAGAAGAAACCAGATGAATCATTAGTTGATTTTACCAAGAGGTTTAATAAAATTTATCATAAAATTCTCGAATAAATTAAGCCTCTTGAGACTACAGCTATGATAACTTTTGCAAATGCTCTAGATTCTTAGTTTGCTTTATGGCTAAGTGCTGAAAAAGAACATACATTGATGGATATGCAAGAGGCTACAATTGGAGTGCATTCTAATCTCATGGCTTCTAATAAATTGAAAATGGAGGAAGAAAAGGCAGCAAAGGACAAAAAGAAGATGAAAGAAGAAAAACCTTCTTCTTCTAAGTCTCTTACAACAGAAGAAAAGATCGATTAAATGTCCAATTTAATCAAGGAGCTTGCCTCTAAGATGACAAAATTAGAGCTTGAAAACAAACCAGCTGCTAGAGCGAATCAAAATGAGGCAAATAGAAATCAGGCTCCCTTCAAGAGGCCTTTTCAACCTCAACAAATCTTACGTCGCCCAAGAAGGAATATTGATGATCAAAATGTTCAGCCTCCTTTGAATAATTTTACTGAAGAAGAGAAACAAGAACATGAGGAAGAAATGAAGAAATAAACCTTGTAGGAGAAACCTCACAGTAAACTTGTTTAACTTTGCAAGAATATGAAGACCAGACAAAAATTTATTTGTTTTCAGATAATGAGAATGTTCAAATTTATGAAAAAATGATAAAAAACAACAAAAAGCTCAAAAAAAAAATTATCCTTTGAGGTCAAAAAAATTCAAGTGCCTTGGAGTAATTAAGGACTTGGTTGTTTCTCTTACCCAACTACCTATGAAAATCTTAGTGATGGACATTGTAGTTGTAGACATTCCTTCTATATTTGGGATGCTACTTTCCTGATTCAGATCTTTCATATGCCACCATCCCAGTGTTTGGAGGGAATTCAGAATGATGTAAAGGGAAACCCAAATGGCCTACATCATTAGTGATCAGCATAATACGTCAAAACATCCCATATATGCTAAAAAAAAGGAATTGGGGTCATCAATACTACACCTTGCTACTGATAATAACAATTTCCAGCCTGAAATAAGTGAAAAAAAAACACTTTCAAGGTACAAATGAGCAGCATTTAGAGGGAGGACAAATCTAGAAATTGTACTTTTATGGAGCCTCATCAAGAGAAGGATCAGGAGTTAGTGTATTCCTCTTTTCTCCCACTCAGCAAAGGGTGACTATATCATATAAACTGCAATTTGCTACCACTAACAACACCGCTGAATATGAGGCGCTTGTGTTAGGTATGAAGGTAGCGAAACATTCGGGAGCGGAGTAGCTAATTATTTTTGGTGATTCAGAGATGGTGATAATGTAGGTGAGAAACAACTACGAAGTGAAAAATTCCAAGTTGAAAAATTATAGGAATGAAGTCTGGGACTTGATTGAGCATTATTTTTCAGCATTTAATATAAATTTTGTCACTAGAGAGGAAAATCAAATGGTTGATTCACTAGCTATTGCTGCTAGTAATTTCAAATTTCCTCTAGATGTCAAGGCAACCTATGATGTTCAAATCAAAAACAGGCCTTCAATTCCTGACAACATCAAATACTGGCAAGTATTTGAGGATGACAAGGAAGTTTAGAATTTTTTAGAGTGCATTGAAGAGTTTGCAGACATAAAAATTGATGATGAGTGGGACATTGTTGAAATTCAAAATAGCAGGACTTTTAAGAAAACCATGGCTAGTGTTATGCGGATTAATCCCTCCTGCGGACAAGAGCGATCTCCCTAGTATTCAACGAATAGCTAGAAACAAAAATCCATTTGGAAACATTTTTCTCTAGATTAATTGCATTTCAGAATTATTATAAGAAAATAGAGAGGACATGCCCCTACCTTGAAATACAAGGTTCGATGCAGTCCTTTGTCCCGTCACTCCAAAGTGGTTTCTCCAATAAGTAGAACCTGTAATCAAAGACAAGACAAAAGGATCAAAGAATCTACAACATATAATAATCAAGAAAATCTAACCCAACTTAGTGATCAAGGAGTCTAAGTATTGTTGTTATTTCAATAAGCATAATAACAACTCAATGAGAAAAAGAGATCCATATGTATTATCTTGAATAAAAAGAGTAATCTTACAACCAGATGGCTTGATGTCATACAGATTTCTCCCGGGGTCCTGAACAATCGTTTCTCCTTCAGTTTTATAAGCCTTCCTCTCTAAATACTAGCATGGAGTTATGGAAATAAGGGTGTGATAATTCTCATGCCAACAACAACTAGTGTAGAAAGTATGCACTCTTGAGAATTCTCTTCAGCAATTAACATGTATGTCTACCCTTCAACTTGAAACTTGAGCTCAATTTATAGGGAAATGGAAGTATTTTCGGTTCCATGAAGAGGGGGATGGATTCCTCTCATGAAGGGATTTGAGCTCCATTGACCAAGGGATAAGCTCCATGAGTGGAGGGATAAAGCTCGAACAGATTATGCCTCTAGAAGCTTCCAGTTGGGAGAATATTCGACCGGCTATGCTTCTAGAATTTACTTTTTATTTTATTTGACTTTTTACGGTGGTTTGCAGGTTTTAGTAGCAGAATGTGCGGGGGTTGCCGCAGTTTATAGACCAAGTATCCACGGACCTGCAGGAAAAGGCTAGAAAAAGTGCGGAGGTAGACTTTTAAAGGTTTTAAAGAGCTTTTCTCCAATTCCAAGACTTGCTTCAAGAACATTAGGTTTTTTTACTTCTAAGGGAGCATGATATAGGTGGTGATAGACCTATACAGACAGTCAAATGTCATGGTGACAAAATAACATGTAACAGATTTCCCCCTAAAGTGCGAATTCTGAGGTTATGTTGAAGAGTGAAGTGCTTTATCATTTCAAGGATTGGATTGGAGACACCAGTCGTAACCTATAAAAGCATTCAATGCAAACACATGCACACACACACACACACACATATATATATATATATCACCATTGAGGTAGGCATTCCCATACTCAGCTCGAAACTAACTAAATGTTCTGGTACAGATATGATTTTAATATTACATCAAAAGTAGACACAGTATGGGCACAGCCAACTTTCATGAGAAGTCTAATGTATCTTGAATAATAAAACTCCTCACAGCCTGGATGGTGGAAAATAGATCCAAGGTCTTGATTTCCGCTTCCTGAACTACTGCAATTCTATCCATGCGATTGATTGTGTCGAAGTCAAACATGGTAGAAACCACTCGATTACCGGTCAGTGATGTGAACCATTAACAAGCGTGAGAGAAACCACCAATAATGACAATGGCTCTCAAATTACTCCAATACAATCTATGAAGTTTGAATGAAATATTTTCAGTCAAACACTCATAGAATCGTTTGATCGAAGGTCAATGATGCAACCTGTCGTCGAAGGCGATAAATCTGCCATTAAAGCATGCAGATCCCAAGGTACTGATAGGATTCTACATCAACTTTCTAGATGATCATCTGATGTCGATAGAAAGTGATCTGTCACAAAAAATCCCATGACACGAAACCATTAGATCAAGTTTTGAAGAAATTTTTGCAAGGACTAACTCAGGGATGGTCAACGTGAATGGAGGAAAATGTTTGCAATGAATGGTTTATTTTAATTCTCTCTTGAACACATAACGACACTACAGATGGCTTGGCAACAGTTAACCTAAAGCTAATACCCATAAATTGGCTGAATACTTTCAATGTGGCTTGATTAACTTTTAGACAAAGGATTTCCCAACCTAGGTACAAGTGTGACAAAGTGTCGTGTTCAAGAGTGGCATGCTACTTTCTAAACAAGAGTGACAACTGGATTATTTTTCTCTCTTTTCCCCCCACCATTACTAGCAAGTACCTCTTTATTTTTGACAAGCTTGAGGAGGATAACATTTTTTTGTTTTTGTAAGCTCATCCTTTGGATGAGTCCATCTAATAGTATTAAAATCGAACCCTAAGAAGGAGTGGTCTGGTCCTATTTGTAATCGAAAGGTCCTTTACTATTAAATTTTAACAAGTCCAGTATAAGAAAAAACTCAGAATTTTTCAGTTTTAGGGATTCAGAATAAAAACATAAGTAAACTCCATGGTTGTTCTTTTTTGCAAATTTAGTCTCTCAGGCTTGAAAAAGGATAAAATAATGCAGGAGAGAACTCTATTGACCATGATTAGTGAACGTATACATTTTTCGTAATTATTCCATTTCAGTTCGGAAAAGGGGTAAAATTATAATGAAGGGACGACTCTTCATTTACTTTAATGAGTTTGAATATTCAAGTACTCGGTGATCTTTTCATATTTAGAGTCTGAAAGGGGCTTAAAAAAGGACTCCAGGGTTTCGTTTTTTTGTATTTTTACAGAGCCTGGAAAAGTGATAAAAGTATACTCATATGGCTGGCTTTCAATTTAATTTACGAGCAGGAAAAGACGAAAATAACTTGGAATTTTCATGTGTTTTACGAGAATGAAATAACAAAATAATCTCGGGATTTTCATGAGTTTAATGAGTCTTGAAAATAATAACCGAAATGGGCTCGAGATAGGTTTCATTTTAATACAAGCTTGAAACAGAGGAAACCTATGCTTGAGAGTGGTTTCATTTTTACACAAGCTTGAAATAGAGAAAAGTGTGCTTGAGAATGGTTTCATTTTTACAAAATCTTGAAACAGAAAAAATTGTGCTTGAGATAGGTTTGTTTCATTTTTACACAAGCTTGAAACAAAGGAAAAAAAATGCTTGATAATGGTTTCAATGCCCCCCCAAGCTTCATTTCATTCAACTAAGTAGATTATTAGTTACTAATAGCTGGATGGAATGAAGGTTTAATCACGAGATCAGATGAAAGACTCGACTTATTTAGGAGATGATTTGTTTCATTTTTTAATGAGCTTGACACAGGAAAATAACTATGCTCACATTAGGGGAATTTTGAGGTCTAAAATGGACCTCCTAAGAAAAATGTACAATCAAATTTCACTTTATGAGAACCAATCACATTTTAAACAATGACATCATCCCTAATGGTTGAGGTGGCATTGCTTGAGTTAAAGGTACTTACTTGTCACATTCTCAATGGTGAATAAAAACTCATAGTTAACCATGGTAGTGGTCTAAGTACTTTTGAATTCATGAAGTAAAGTACTCATAATAAATGTCATTTCACACTTTTTGAATAAAATAATGTTATTTTCATTTCATATTTCTTGAAAGAAACAATGCATATCCCTGTACATTTATTATATTATATTATATTATTTTTATATAGTATATTAATTACATGCTATTATACAATTTAAATAATATAAATTTTAATTAATAACATATAATATAATTAAGAATTTATAAATGTATATTTATATTTTATTTTGATTTATTTAAGTACAAAGGACAAATGCATTATTTGTTCAATGATAATGACTTTTTCTTGAAAAGTTCATTCTTAATTATAGTCACATCAATACAATTTTTTTATTAATTTTATTTTGGTACAAATTTTGAATTGAATTTAACTATGGTTAAATGGATTGTAGTGAAAAATGTGAATTGCAAATCCATAAATATTATTTTATTGGTTTAGCTATTATTTTATTATTTCCTTAGGAGGCCCATTTTAGACCTCAAAATTCCCCTAATGTGGAACTTTGTTTCATTTTTTAATGAGCTTGACACAAGAGAATGAACTATGCTCAAAGAAACATGTTTCATTTTTTAACGAGGCTGAAACAGTAATAGGAACTATCCTCATTGCCTGATTATTTTTTTAATGAGGTTGACATAGTAACAGGAACTCTCCTCATGGATTCCTGTTTCATTTTTTAATGAGGTTGACATGGTAAAAGAATTATCCTCAAAAGGATTTGTTTCATTTTTTAATGAGGTTGACACAGTAAAAGAACCATCCTCCTGGGTCCCTGTTTCATTTTTTAACAAGGTTGAATCAGTAAAATTACTATCCTCTTAATTTCCTTGATCATGAATTCCAACTGGAAGAAACACATGTCAAGGGACACACCTTGATCATGGCTTCCAAGATGTCTTCATCAGAAGGAAGAATTTTTCTCTAGAAGGAAAACATGTCAAGGGACTCAATAGGGATAAGAACATCATGTTCAAATACCCCCATAGGGTTTACCATGCAAATTAACAGATCTAAGTCAAAGGAAGTCGAGAAAACAGTGAGAGGCTCACTTGCATCGATAACTGAAAACATGGGACTGGTTGCCACATAATTAACCCATGGCGGGGTAGATACCACTTTCGTAAAAGGAAAATTCAGGGGTGTCAGATGCTTGGTAGTCGAATTAAGACTAGTGAATGAAATCTAGTCAACAGTCACAATGTTTCCATTGTGAGGGAAACACATCACGCGAAAGAGTGTCGATACGATAGCTTTCATTGCATAGACATAGTCTCGCCCAAGGAAAAAATTAAAATCCAAGGGGCCTTGGACTACCATAAGATCAGTACAAATAGTTTTACCTTCCAAGGTAATAGGAAACTTAGGAAGGATCCCTAAAGGTTCTAATGGTTTTGTTAAAAGCTGACAGATTCTGTGTAATAGGCACAAGCGTAGGGGAACCCAAAGCTTGCCAAGTAGTGGAGGATAAAATACTAACAGAAGCACCTTCATCTACATTTGTGCGACACACATTCTTACCACAAGCCTTCACAATGATTTGGAAAGGGATGGAGGAAGGAAGACGAGGTTTTGTCAGTCTATTCCAATCAAAGGAAAATACCTTGGTACTTGGAGGGGGTTCTGAAGAAACAAGTGAAATGCCCCTTGGTGTAGAAGAATCTAATGTAACAAGAAGAACTTGAGTGGTATGAAGTTCACTCTCTTCAGGGAGAGTGGGATGGACTGAATGTGAAATCAAGTCGACCACTTGATCAACTAATGGATCATCAACCTGAGTGATATGAGTTTCACTCTCCAATGGAAGAGTGGGATTGATTTTTGATCTAGATTTATGCAAGAACACAACAGAATAAACACATAACCATAAATATAGAGATGCAGCGGAAATAACACTTCATTTCATTAATATCAAAGCACTGAAATTTTCTTACAAACATACTGGAAATACAACTAGCTAGGGCGCTGGTAGCTATCTCTGAGAAGAGATGTGGTGGCTACAGGCCTCTGAACTGAGTTACAATGAGGCTCGAGGGCCTATTTATTATTTAGAAACAATGGAGAACTCTAAACATCCAAAAACCTAACCCTAGGAGATGAAGCGCCAAAACTATGGGCCCCGTTTGGGTAAATTGGTGTTTCAACTTCCCAGGGATGTAACTTTGGCATACTATCTCCATTTGACACACATGGTACATCATTAGAAAGATATATCCGAGGACTACAACTTTCACCATGAATATCCATTCTAGAATGGAATTATATTTGCTGCAGGTGCGATGCCCAAAAAATGTCGTTTAGGGCCTCAAAACGTCTCCGGAAGTTCAAGACCCGAAAAACTGCTAAAAATAGTAAGTTGTGCCGAAACTGAAAAAATGAAAGAGGCAATGGTGGGGCCCCAAGTGGAATAGGTGGGTGGCCACCAATATCCACCTGGATCATTCCTCCCCCCTTAGGAAGCAATGGTCCCCATTGCGTTGATTTCTTCCATGAGATGAGGAAACTTCTGCTGAACTTGGTCCCTGGTGAACCACTTGCCTTGGTGCAGGAGTTGGCCATCTTTGACAACCCGATACAGTTGGATGTTCTGTTGGCAAGTGCTCTTTATTTTCATGTCCCTGATACAATCTGTGGTGGCCTGTTCCATGCATTCTGGGTTTAACTCTGTTGTTGTGAGTTGTTCTGCAATGTCTGAGGTGGGAAGTAAGGATGAAGGCGATCCACATTGAAGACTGGGTGCAGACCAAGGAATGGTGGAATACTGAGCTCGAAGGAATTGTTCCCTATATCCTTGGTGATGGTGTACGGCCCGTATCGGAGCAGGCGAAGCTTGCAGTGGGGTCCAGTGAGGTGCTCCTTCTGCAAATGTAGCCATACTTTGTCGCCCACCTGGAAGTTGTGTGGCACCCAGTGTTGATCATGGTGTTTCTTGTACTTGGAATTGGCTCTGTCCAATATATCATGAACCTGCTGGCGGATGTGTTGAATGCGCTCAATGAAGCTACTTGCTTTGTCAACTTCAGACTGGACATGAGCTGAATCGGCCTGAGCAGCTGCAAATGGTATGGCTACATCAATAGGACATAGTGGCTGGAATCCCAAGCCCACCTGAAAGGGGCTATGGCCGATTGAACTGTGGAGAGCTCGATTATAACTATGTTGTACATATGGGAGGCTCTCGTCCCATGTGCGTGGATGCTTTGAATTGTACATGCGCAGAATGTGTACAAGCATTTTGTTGACGACCTCTGTCTCGCCATCTGTTTGGGGATGGAAAGCTGTGGACTTGGTGAGCTTGGTATCCAACATTGACCAGAGGCTGGACCAAAATGTGCTGAGGAACCTGCTATCCCGATCTGATATGATAGACTGTGGGATCCCAAAGTGCACCCACACTCGTTCAAATAAGAGTTTAGTAGTGGCTTCTGCTGTGATATTCTTCTTGCAGGCCGCCATAATGGCCATCTTCGAGAATCTGTCGATGACCACGAAAACACAGTCATTTCCCTGCTTAGTAGAAGGCAGGCCCGACATGTAATCCATGGAGATGGATTCCCAAGGTCGACTAGGGGTAGGTAGAGGAGTATATAGGCCTTGCTTCTTGATGGTCGGTTTGGCAATGGCACAAGCAGTGCAGGATCTGATGTGCTTCTCGACATCCTTTCGAAGGTTCGACCAATAGAAATACTTCTACAGGATTGCTACTGTTTTCTCGACCCTGAAATGCCCATCGACTCGACTGTAGTGTGCTTCCCATATCATCTTGGAATGCTCGCTTGAAGGAACACACAGGTGTCCCAGGTGACATAACAGTGCATCTTGGAGGTGAAAATTTGGAACTTGTGTACCCCCCAAGAGTGTCTTGTAAGAGTGGCTAAATTCTGGGTCACTCTCATAGAGAAGTGGCCAATCAGAAGTCTCATGCCCACAAGATTTGAGCACGGTGGTGAGCACCATGATCAGTGGTCGGCTGAGGCAGTCTACAACATTATTGGTGCTACCCTTCTTGTACTTGATGTTCAAATGAAACTGTTGCAGATATGTGGACCACTTCTGATGGCAATCATTCTGCAACTTTCCTTGTGTCTGTATGAACTGCAGGGGCCGGTGGTCTGTGTGGATGATTGTTTCCTTCCCCAAAATGTAATGCTTCCATTGTCGACAAGCTTGCACAATGGAATACATTTCTTTGTCATAACTGGGATACTTGCGAACTGTGTCAGACAATGTCTCACTGTGATATGCCACTGGATGTCCCTGTTGAGTAAGAACTACCCCAATAGCATAGCCATAGGCATCCGTCTCGATCTCAAATGGTTGTTGCAAGTCTGGTAAAGTGAGCACTGGGGTAGAACATAGGCGAGTTTTCAATTCTGTGAATCACTTCTATTGAGGTTCCGACCAAAAGAATTTTTCTCTTGCTCCTCCCTTGGTGACTTGACTCAAGGGCCAAGTGATATGAGAGAATCCCAACACGAACCTCCAGTAGAAATTAGCAAGACCCAGAAACCTACGAAGCTCTGTTATAGTAGTTGGGGCTGGCCAATCCTGAATGACTTGGATCTTGGCTGGATCCACATGCACCCCCCTTTCATCAATAATGTATCCCAGATATTGAACCTGGGTCATGCCAAAAGTGCACTTCTCGAGATTGGCACACAACTTGTGTTGCCGCAGTGTTTGGAGGACTTGTCGGATGTGGTGAAGGTGCTCTTCCCAAGTCTGGCTGAAGATCAGAATGTCATCCAAGTACACCACTACAAATGAGTTGGTGAATGGCCACAAGATGTCATCCATCATCCTCATGAAGGTTGCAAGAGCATTCGTCAACCCGAAAGGCATGACCAGCCATTCGAAAAGGCCTTCCTTGGCTTTGAAGGCAGTCTTCCACACATCGGAGGGTTCAATCGGTACCTGGTGATACCCCGACTTCAAGTCAATCTTGCTGAAATATTTTTCACCTTTGAGTTGGTCCAAAAGGTCATCAATCCGTGGGATCGGGTACCTATTCCGGACAGTGATCTTGTTCAGCGCCCGATAGTCAATACAGAGTCTCCACGTCCCATCCTTCTTCTGTACCAACACGATCGGGCTCCCACAGGGCGATGAACTTGGTCTGATGTGACCTTTCTGCAACAGCTCCTGAATCCGCCTCTTGATTTCATCATTTTCCAGAACAGAGCGTCGATAGATCGGTCCATTGGGTAGTGGCGCACCTGGGGTCAGATCAATCGGGTGCTTGACCTGGCAGTGCAGAGGAACCCCCGTGGGTGAGGTGAAGATGTCCCCGTACTCCTCCACGACCTTATCCATTTGTTGTCGTCGTGCAGAGGGGCCCTGTCTGGAGGTCGTGGCCACAGTCTTCTTCTTGCCCTGGGGGCGGATCATCAGGAAAACGAATTTCCTGGTTTGGGAAATGAGCTTACTACATTGTTTTGCAGTAACCAAAGAGATAGCGGCAGGAGGTGGTACCTCTGGTATCCCGTACAACTTATTTCCCAAAGTAACAATAACAGCACGAGGTCGAGACTCATACACAGCATGACGCTTCCACAAGTATGGTTGTCCTAATAATACATCAGAAACATCAATAGGAGCAACATCACATAATACTTCATCCGTGAAGGGCTTGATGCTATAGGGAAGGCGACACTGCTGGCTGACGCGGAGATCTCGTCCTTGGTGAAGCCACCCGATGGTGTATGGATGTGGGTGAGCTGTGGTCGGCAAGCCCAACCGCTTCACGGCGTCTGCTGAAATGAGGTTCTTTTGGCTCCCATTGTCGACAATGAACTGTACCGAGGAGCCCTTTACCCACATCTAGGAGTGGAAGAGACGTTCCTCCTCCTCTGGATCTTCCGGTTCCTCCTTTTGGATCTTGGTAGTGGCAACAGTGGCGTTGGGCTCCGCATCAATAATCTATTTCCCTTTTTCATTCACCTTTTCAGGTTCTGATTCGGAGTCAGAGCATGCATCTGACTCAGAAGCCCTCATCTCGGCCACTAGCGACTGCTTGGCCCGACACTCACTTGTGTTGTGAGTGGAGCTCTTATGGAACTCACACCACTTCCCCGTGTCCTTCTTTGGCTTTACGGTGTTGTTCTTTTCTTGTGGCTTTGACGGGTTGTCTTTAGCCGCCATGCTCTGTCCTTTGTTCTGCGGTTTGGAAGCACCTTTTCCTTGCTTTTGATTTGCAGATCCAAAGTCTCGCTTCTTCTGTTTGAATTTCTGCTCAATCTTGGCAGCATACCGGTATGTCGTACCAAGCGAGGAGATGTCAAGGAACTCCATTTCCTCCTGAATGTATTTGTGCAGACAGTTGCGATACTTTAGCACCAGATGTTTCTCTCAATCTTTGATACCCAACTTTGTGCGCAGGGTATGGAACAGATTCGTCAGCTCATGCACATCTTGATCCCTTTGTTGTCGCAGCGTGGTCCATTGTATGTACTTGTCCTCATAGCTCCCCACGAGATAGTATTGTTCCTTGACGGCGTCTCAGAAATAATTCCAAGTTGGTACGGCCGAGAACAAAGAAGGTTCTGTCTGGTCCTTGTTCTCACAGTAGGTTTCCCACCAGTCCTTAACATGGGGGGTAGCTTTGAGGAGTGCAAAAATAATCTTCTCCCGGTCTGAAAAGTCATGAACAGAGAAATATCCTTCTAATAGATTCAACCATCTATCTACGGCATCTGCGTCCATTTGACCCTCAAATATGGGAATGTCAAAATTTACTTGTACCTTAAAGGGAGTCGCAACTCCAGAGTGGCTACTGGATGCAGATGCGCCGCCGGTGGGCAGCCGTTGAAGGATCTGAGCAAAGCTATCCATCGTCGCGTTCCTTTGTTTTTCGAGGGCCTCCTCGAGCAATATTTTGATAGGATCTCCTGCTCCCTCATCTTTCTTTTCGTCCCCCATGGGCATCCGTCGAGGTTTGCGAGGCTGATCTTGCAAAGGTTCCACCAGATCGATCCCTAACTCCTTATACCCCAACCTCATTGGGGACATGCAAAGAAGAATCGAGAAAAAGCAGACTGCTCTGATACCACTGATCCAAATTTATGCAGGAACGCAACAGAATAAACACATAACCATAAATACAGAGATGCAGCGGAAATAACACTTCATTTCATTAATATCAAAGCACTGAAATTTTCTTACAGACAGAATGGAAATACAACTAGCTAGGGCGTTGGTGGCTATCTCTGAGAAGATATGTGGCGGCTACAGGCCTCTGAACTAAGTTACAATGAGGCTTGAGGGCCTATTTATTATTTAGAAACAATGGATAACTCTAAACATCCAAAAACCTAACCCTAGGAGACGAAGCGCGAAAACTATGGGCCCCGTTTGGGTAAATTGGTGTTTCAACTTCCCAGGGATGTAACTTTGACATACTATCTCCGTTTGACACACATGGTACATCATTAGAAAGATCTATCCGAGGACTAAAACTTTCACCATGAATATCCATTCTGATATTTGCAGGAGGCGCGATGCCCAAAAAACGTCGTTTAGGGCCTCAAAATGGCTCCGGAAGTTCAAGACCCGAAAAACTGCTAAAAATAGTAAGTTGTGCCGAAACTGAAAAACTGAAAGAGGCAATGGTGGGGCCCCAAGTGGAATAAGCGGGTGGCCACCAATATCCACCTGGATCAACTGTACTTGGAATTAGATCAATCACTTTGTCAATTGACGGTAGGTTGGGAGAAAGTTTACGATAACCAGTTGAAAGTTGTTGTTGTGGAACAGTAAGGTTTTCCAACAATTTTGAGACTTCACCCATGTGAGGGAAAATGTGAGTTTGATGACTCCCTTTGCATAACCTACAAGGAAACCTAAATTTACCCTTTTTCCCAAGATCCTGACGATCACTGGTTGATGGATCAACAGTAAGTTGATGAGATCTTTATGACCATACTTCCAAGACCTTAGGAATACCAGGACAATTAATAAGGAAGTGGTCATCGTTACAAAGCTTTCAATGGTATTTGGGTTTTCAATGCATGTTGGAGGTTTCCTCAACACTACCAACACTTTCAACCATGGTTGGTTGGTTGACTTCTTTCTTATCTTGTTTTTTCTTCTTAGCCACCTGGTTACTAGCATCAAGGATTTTACCAAGCAAAGAATAAGAAAGGGAGGAAGACATGTTGGGCGAAGAAGGTAAAGGGTCAACATGAGGTTGGTGATGTTGAGATGGTGAACTATGTTGAGGTGAAGCATCTGGTTGAGGTCGAACAATTTGAGTATTTGAGGCCAACAAAGTTGAAAATAACCATACCAGTAAACTTGTTGTAAATCCAAGTAATGACAATGTAGCCATATAAGGAGGACCAACATTTCTAAATCAAGGAAAAGTACTAGGATTCTCGTTAAGAGGAGTTCCTTGGTTGGTAAATTCTGGAATAATTGCCATTAGATTCAACTTCAATGAATTTTGTTAACAATTTAAATTCACAATCCACACCTAAGGTCTCTAAAAATTAAAAACAATCAAATGCACAAGCGCTATCAAATCTAGGAGTCAAACCACACATAAACAGTATGTTTCCACAATAACAACACTAGTTGGTGATGAAATCCAACGTCGCAGAAATTAATGTGGAAAATTGGCAGTTGGAACAGTTACTCTGACAACCTACTTAATGAAACAGTCTGGTGCAAGTATCTCCACTATACCATCTCGAAGTGAAGAGTACCCTTCGAAAAGTCCAAGTGAGTCCAGTCAATGTCTACTCTAGGTACAGTGGGACCTTCCCTCCACCGTGACCTTAGGAAAAATCCTAAATATAATGGCCACTAAGATCACCAATGGAGACAAATGCACCTGGGGGAACATTATACGATCCGATATATACGCAAGGGCAGAAAATCAAGCTCAATCCCCTTGAAGGATCCTCGACATGGTAAATCCGAGGTTTGCCAACAAGTGACCCTAGGCTCCTTGACAATGGTTAATCCGAGGTTTACCATTTGTATTACGTGCACATCTTCTATCTTTTCCAATGAGATAGGTACGATTACCTCACTAGTTCTGACATGATCTCGTGCTTGACTCTTTTAAGAAGAGCATCCCAAAGTACAAATGCAACAATTGGAATTTTTCGTACCGCAATATGCTACTCTTTGTTTAGTTTCTTTGGAAAGTTAAATAATCCCTATTATAAATCACTAATCCTAAACTAGATTGGTGGAAAGAGCCCTAGAGAATTTAAAAATTTATAGACGAATTTTATTTAGCGTTGTGTTATTTTTTGTTGTTTTTACTCAAAGGGTAAATGGATATGAAACCAATGGTGTTATGACCTAACCCAAAACTGAATGCAATCAAATATGATAATGTAATCTTTCACTTCAATGAATCCTAACTAAAGTAAGGAGAGAGGTTTTATTCACTTCCAACAATGCAAAAATTGATAAATAAGAGAAAATATAACAAATTCTCTAATGCACTAATTTTATCAAGAAAAACTATTGCTTTTTAAGAATGTAAACTATGCAGTTGTAATCTATGCACAATTCACTTGAAAACTATGCAAATGTAATCTATGCACATTTTTCGTTGGTATTCTGAAAATGAGAATTCTAACTATGCAAATGTAATCTATACAAGAGAATTATCAAACACAAGATGATTCCAATTTAGCGAAAGAAAAACAAAACAAAAAATTATTTTCCTTCACTAATGTAATCTAAGGAACCAATCAAGTGTAACTAAAGAAAATTGAGTGAGAATTCCAAAGGTCAAAAATAAAAACACTCAAAGGCGATTAACACTCAAAGGGGGGGATTTTTTTGCAAAACCTAAAGCAAAAAGATGCAAAAATTGTTAAGAAACTGAGAAAAACCTCGAAGTAATGACCAAAGGAAATCAAATTAAGAATTTATCAAAAAAGAAACTCAACACACCCAATTAACTTAACAGAGACTGATGAGATTGTAAATGGATCAAGGTAAACTTGAAGAATCAGGTTATCTAGCTCTAAAAAATAAAAATGTAATTCTTTCAAAAATTTCCGGGGGGCCGCAGTTTCTAATGGAAAACAGAGTGGATGCGCATTGTTTTGAACTAAAACTGCTGAGGTTTCCACACTGTTTTCTGCTGAAAATTGCGGAGGCAAGGAAAAACTTAGAAAAATAAATTATCAACTCTCTTTTTTAGGGATTCTTAAAAGTTATCTTCCCAACCTGACATAGAGAATTCAAAATCAGAAAACTTAAAATTCAAACTGAAAACAAATAAAGAAAACTAAGCTCTAGTTCCCTAGTGGAGTCGTCATTTTGTTATGCGGATTAATCCCTCTTGCAGACAAGAGCGGTCTCCCTAGTATTCAACGAATAGCTAGAAACAAACATCCATTTCGAAATATTTTTCTCTAGATTAATTAAATTTAAGAATTATTATAAGAAAACAGAGAGGACATGCCCCTACCTTGAAATCTAAGGTTCGATGTAGTCCTTTGTCCCGTCACCCCAAAGTGGTTTCTCCAATAAGTAGAAACTGAAATCAAAGACAAGACAAAAGGATCAAAGCATCTACAACATATAATAATCAAGAAAATCTAACCCAACTTAGTGATCAAGGAGTCTAAGTATTGATGTTATTTCAATAAGCATAAGAACAACTCAATGAGAAAAGGAGATCCATATGTATTATCTTGAATAAAAAGAGTAATCTTACAACCTGATGCCTTGATGTCGTACATATTTCTCCCGAGGTCCTGAACAATCATTTCTCCTTAAGTTTGATAAGCCTTCCTCTCTAAATACCAGCATGGAGTTATGGACATAAGGGTGTAATCGTTCTCATGCCAATAACAACTAGTGTAGAAAGTATGCACTCTTGGGAATTCTCTTCAGCAATTAACATGTATGTCTACCCTTCAACTTGAAACTTGAGCTCAATTTATAGGGAAATGGAGGTAGTTTTAGTTCCATGAAGAGGGGGGATGGATTCCTCTCATGAATGGATTTGAGCTCCATGGACCAAGGGATAAGCTCCATGAGTAGAGGGATAAAGCTTGAACTGATCACGCCTCTAGAAGCTTCCAGTTGGGACAATATTAGACCAGCTATGATTCTATAATTTACTTTTTCTTTTATTTGACTTTTTACGAGGGTCCATAGGTTTTAGTAGTAGAACGTCCGGGGGTTGCCACGGTTTATAGATACCCGCGGACCCCCAGGAAAAGGCTAGAAAAAGTGTGGAGGCAGGCTTTTAATGGTTTTAAAGAGCTTTTCTCCAATTCCAAGACTTGATTCAGGAACATTAGGTTTTTTTACTTCTAAGGGAGCATGATATAGGTGGTGATAGACCTAAATAGATAGTCAAATGTCATGGTGAAAAAATAATGTTTAACAGCTGGGAAGAACATTATAGATCTTAAAAATAACTATATTCCTAAAGACTTAGTTCCTTTAGAAAGATTGTTCGATAATAATGATGTTTATCTCAAGCCTGAAAGTAAATTTGATTTGGAGAGTACAATAGAATGTAACATTGGCACAGAGGATCAGCCAAAATTAGTCAAACTGTCCAAATTCCTTTCTCTTGAAATTAGAACAAAATATATCAATCTGCTGAAAGAATTTGATGATATTTTTGCATGGTCTTAAAGTGAGCTGAAAACTTATGATAGAAGCATAATGGATCACAAGATTCCTTTGTAAACATATGCAAAGCCTATAGCACAAAAAATCAGACATATCAATCCCATACTGCTCCCAATCATTGAGAAAGAAATCAAAAAATTATGGGAAGCAAAAATAATTCTGCCTTTGAGATTTTCTAAGTGGGTAGCTAATATAGTCCCGGTTTGAAAAAAGAATGGAGAGATAAGAATTTGTGTCGATTTTCGCAACCTGAACCGATGTTCATTAAAAGATAACTATCCACTGCCCAAGATGGATTATATTTTGCAGAAGGTTGTAGGATCCAAAATATTGTCAATGATTGATGGATTTTCAAGCTATAATCAAATTTCAGTTGACAGGCAAGACAGATAAAAACCAACATTTACCACACCCTGGGGTACATTCATGTACAACAAAATTCCATTTGGACTAATGAATGCAGGCACAACTTTTCAGCCGACAATGGATATTTCCTTTGCAAGAGAAAAAGACCAATTTGTAGTCATCTATTTGGATGACATCACCGTCTATTCAAAATCTGATGAAGACCACTTGAAACATTTGAAACAAGTTTTTGACAAATGCAGAAAGTTTCGTTTTTCCTTGAACCCAAAAAATTCACCCATTGTTGTCCAAGAAGGGAAATTATTGGGACATATTGTAACAGAAAGTGGCATCTGTATTGATCCGGGAAGATTAGAAGCTATTCTGAAGATTGGTTTGCCAAGGAATGAAAAAGAATTGCAGTCAGTTTTAGGGAAAAACAATTTTATGAGGCATTTTGTTCTTAACTTTGCAAAGATGATCAAACGCATAAATGTCTTGCTGAAAATATATGTTGAATTTAAATGGCGAGATGAAGCAAAGAATTTATTTTCAGCAATCAAGTCTTCCTTGACTGAAGCTCCAGTTTTGATTAGTCTTTATTTTGAAAAAGATTTTCTCATATTTTCATATGCTTCAAAATAAAAAATTGCAGATGTTTTGTTACATAAGAACAAAGAAGGTTTAGAGCAGCCTATTTCATTTTTCATTCATGCTTTAAGGGATGTTAAATTAAAGTACAACTTTACTGAAAAACAAGCATATGCACTAGTTAAGGCTTTGAAGTCTTTTCGATTTTATGTGTTGCATTCAAAAATAGTTGCTTATGTGCCCAATATCACTGTCAAAGATGTTTTACTGCAGCTAGATAGAGTTGGAAGAAAGGGACGATGGCTGACCAAAATTCTGGAATTTGATATTGAGATCAGACCAACTAAATTGATAAAAGGTCAAGGCTTGGCTCACTTGATGGTTGAATCTAATTGCAAGGCTTTAAATATGAACGTAGAGGCAGCTGAAGGAGAAGATGGAGAAGGTATTTCTAATTATCCTGAAATATTTCATTCAGATTGGTACAAGGATATAGTATACATTTTGTTAAATTTCAACTGTCCCCCTAAAATGGAGAAGTCAAGGAGGAGAGCTTTCAAATTGAGATCTGTTAAGTATTGCATTGTGGAAGACCATCTTTATAGGAAGGACCCTATTGGAGTCTTATTAAGATGTGTAGATGAAGTTGAATCCCAAGAGATTATGAGAGAGATACACGCAGGACTGTGTGGAGGGCATTTTTATTGGAAATCCACTGCAAACAAAATCTTAAGAGCTGGCTATTATTGGCCAACTCTTTTCTTTGATGTTTTTTCCAAAGTCAGGAGTTGTGTTGAATGTCAGAAATTTGTTGGTAAAAATAAATTGCTACCATTACCTCTTATTCCTATTTCAGCAGATCTTCCTTTCCAACAGTGGGGATTAGACTTCATCGATGAAATTCATCCACCTTCATCAGGACAGCATAGATGGATTCTCACAACTACATAATATTTTACTAAATGGATTGAAGTTGCACCAACTAGGAATGCTACTGATATGTTTATTATCAAATTTCTATTGGAAAACATTATGCCAAGATTTGGTTGTCCATAGAAGTTAGTAATTGATAATGCAATGGCCTTTAAGTATACTAATATGTACAGATTTTGTCAGCAATATGGAATTGAATTTACTCATTCCACGCCCTATTACCCTCAAGGTAATGGATTAGCTAAGTCATCCAGTAAAAGTTTGGTGAGGATCATTAAGAAAATGATGCCTGAAAATAAGAGAAATTGGCACACTCAGCTGGCACATGCTCTTTGGGCAGATAGGGTAAGTGGTAAAAAATCAATTGGAATGTCTCCATTTCAGCTTGTATATGGTACCGATGTCGTAATTCCTTTGAAATTAGCTCTTCCTGTGATGAAGTTTCTCCAAGATGAATTTGATGATGAAAATCCAATCCAAAGGAGAATGTTGCAGTTGATAGAGGCACACCAAATAAGATAATCACTGATGGATAAAACACAGAAGTATCAGACTAAAGTCAAATCTGCTTTTGACAAAAGAGAAAATCAACAGTTGTTTCAGGAGAATGATTTGGTGTTGCACTGGATTCCAGGAGAGAAGACAATGGAAAGCATGGTAAGTTTTACAATTTGTGGTTTGGACCATTTAGAATTGCTGAAGTTTTGGAAAACAATACTTTTCTGCTCAAACATCTTGATGATAATCAACTGACTGGAGGCCCATTCAATGGTCATTTTCTTAAAAGGTTCTTTGTTTAGTAAGTTAGTTGAGTCATTCCATTGTAAATATCCGGTGTGATGTGTCAATAAAACTCCATGTCCAATGGTACTTGTGTTTGTATATATGGTCAATATCGAATACAGTCAGTCAATGATCAGTCTTAGTCATAATTTCCAAGAAGTCTTTTGAGTTTAAAGAGTTTTTAAGGCACTGATTATACAGTCCTTGAAGACTCACAGGGAGGACTTCATCCCCAAGAGGAGCCACTATTATCACTGCAATTTTTTAAATATTTTAAAATTCTGGTCATCATTCTCCAAGGAATCAATCTGCCTTTTCAGTTTGGTTGTAAGATGAAAGTATCACTGTCAAAGTGTAGTGGTGAGAAAATTTCATTTCTACCTTAATTAATTTCATTTTCCCTCTTTTACCTTTAATTTTTCCAAAAAACCCAAAGTCCAGTGTTTCATTTCTTTCAAAACCCCTAAGCTCTTATAGTTAAAAATCCATTTTTTATAGTTAAAAAGAAGCTCTTCCCACCCACTAACAGCCATATCATGTTTCCTTTTAAACTTACCATATATTTCTTTTATCGTAGCTCTACCGCACCACAGCAAACCTTAGTAATATCATATATCATATGATATAACTTACTGCACTTAATAACATTGTGGACCCCTTACCCTTTCATCGCAATCGGCTTATTGCAATTTTAACTTGCATTCATGTTACAATTGTCGTCTACTACAAAATTCCTGATTCCCCGATTGCGATGTAAATGGGCCCCACCTTCCATTCGCATCACACATCGTAATTCGTGAATATTAACCTTTAACTCTCGTTCCTCATAACAAAAATCCCTATTCGTGATTTACGGTATTGTCTGGGCCCCACCTTCCCTGCCACGTCACCCTCCGCTCATCACACGTCGCCCTTCGCAATTTTTAACACTTACCTCCCATTTCTCATAACAAAACTCCTGATTTGTGATTTGTGAGCGGCCCCACCTCCTTGCCTTGTCATCAACCCCATCAAAAATTGTGTTCCCTCCCACTTGTGTCTTATGTTTAAACGTTTTGACCCGGATCTACGATTTCGATATATGTATAAAGGGTTTTCTCCTCCTTCTCATCTAATAATCTCTCCCACTAATAAAATGAAACTCCGCTATCTCTTTTAATCCGCCTTCATCCCTATCATGATAAACAAGAAACCAAAGGAAAGGAACAGCAGCAGAGTTTCTTTGAAACAGATTTCCCCCATTACTCTCAGCACCAGCACATTTCCGCTAGGCACCAGGCAGCATTCAAGGAACAGTGACACGTCATTTTCACTATTTTTTACACTTTTTGTGGAGTTGGTTGCACCATAATAGAGGAGGAGTCCTCCTATAAATTGCCACATCATAAAACCACTTCTAATTGTTAGCCTTGATGTTGTTTATTTTGATTATGTCATAGCACTTTGTATTAAAGTTTTTGGATAAGCCTCATCTCTTGCACGAGATGGTAATAACTTTTAGGAACTAATTTACTCCTTTTGTGGGGATGACAATTTTATATTTTTGTATATATGTGACAAACTGCTATGAAGTAAGGGTTCTTGGTTTTAGAATATTAACTCATATGATCAGTACTCTTTTAGTGAATGAAATAGACAGAAACTTCTGAGGACTTATTACCATCTAGTGTGTGTATTGTCAATTTCCACTTGTGTTTCCATATCTTATTATCTTCAGTTACAGTTTGAAATTCCTCATGTTGTTATGAGTTTTTATCAGTATCTTGACATGTTCATGTGTTTCATCAACTTTTGTTAGTCTCACAAAGTGAGCCTTCTTGGTAAAATATATATAATAACAGTGCAAAGAGCATCACTCATGACATTTATCTTTTATAATATTTTAGTGAGAATATTGTAAGACTAGAAATAGCTTTCTCTTGATGAAATATTGTTAAACTACTACTTGTGTTAATTTATACCAAAGTCAGTAGATTTTTGCTTTGCAGACCTATTGTTTCTTCTCTCATTTTACATTTTCTTCTCCTCATACACTACAAACTCACTCTTTGCTACCACATCAGGATCCAATACCCTCAATAGTAGAACTATGGATTTGATTGAAATCTCTTTTCAGTGAATGAGAGTTTAAACCACCTACCAATCTTATAAAAAAAATCATTAAATTTCCTTAGAGTTTAGGATGTGTCTGGTCAGGCGCTTGTTGTTGTCCAAGTGTTGATTCCAGTGCCAACAGGTGCCACTTGTCATATGACCTTTAGAAGAGATTTGTTTGAACAATTAAGTGACAATATTGATGAAGTAGTGTTTTTTGTTGATAAGTCTCAAATCAAACCATTAGGGATTGGTTTTATTCAGTTAAAAATTCCTTGACTTTTATATTATACTTTGAATGATGTTCTTTATGTTCCATAGTTCCAAAGGAATTTATTATCTCTTGTACAAATAAGACAACAGGGAAATTCCATTCACATATTTGATGGTAAAGTGGAAATTCGAAGAGCGTCTTACGATAAAACTATAATGAATGGTGTGGAAGAAGATAAATTGTTGAAGTTGAAAGGTATGTCACATGTTGCATTGAACACTAATTATTTGGTTCAACAAAATGATACTTTGTCATCATCTTTATTGTGGCATGCATGCTTCGGTCATCTTAATTATGAAATTATTAGAATTATGAGACAACATGGGATTAAAATATTTCCAATAGTTTCAAGAAAATTGACCCCTTGTAATACTTGTATATTGGGCAAGAATCAAAAACAGTATTTTCATAATTCTACTTCTAGAGCTACAAGAAAATTAAGTCTCATACACTTTGATTTATGTGGACCTATGCTTATACCAACTGCGAATGGCAATAAATACATACTGACTTTTATTGATGATTATTCGAGGATGTGTTGGGTTTATCTGCTTAAAGAAAAAACATAAGTTTTTGATGTGTTCAGAAATTTCATCTCTTGATTACAAATGAAGTTCAACTTAATATTGGTACTATAAGAACTCATAATGGGGGAGAATATACTTCACATGTTTTTCAAAAACAATTGCAAGAGAATGGCATCAAACACCAAACCACAATACCATATAATCCACAACAAAACGGTGTTTCATAACGAATGAATAGAACATTTCTTAATATGTTAAGGTCAATGGATTTTTTTCAGAATGTAAAATTGATGTTTTGGGGAGAAGCAGTGCTCTATGCAGCGTATATTAGAAATAAGTACCCTTCCTTTGTCATCAACAACAGAACTCCATATGAAATGCGGTATAATCGTCTTCCTGATGTTAATGTTATGCTTTTATTCCTAAACAACAAAGAAATAATGAGTGAAAGAAGCTAAAAATGTATATTTTGGGGGTATTCTATGACTTCTGGGGCATAATGATTGTATGATGAAGAAAGCAAAAAGTTTATTTTGTCAAGAGATGTAATTTTTCGTGAATTTGATAAAGATTCCCTCATTGTTGGTAGACAACTTAATCAGATAGAAAATTTTGTGCCTCGAAATTTTTATTATGAATCATATAATATTCTTCCACATCCTAAAGGGGGGATTCCTATATTAGGTCATTCTATGGGATTTCCTTCTCTCAATGATGATAATTCTGCTATTGAAGAGAAATTGGTTGATGATAATTTTGCTAATGAAGGAAAATTGGTTGATGCAAGTGTTTCTACAAAGATGACAAGGACAAAGACGACAAGAACTGAGACAGATGAAGAATATTAAATTCCTACACAACCTTTGTGAAGATCAAATCATATTAGAACATTTCCAAAGAAATATGATGAATTTAAGACAAGAAGTTCCTCAGGTAACTATTATCATTGTGAATTTAAATTTTCTGTGGATTGTGAACCTACTTGTTTTGAAGAAGTTGCTAGTTATGATTAGTGGAAAGATGCAATGCAAAAGGAATATGATGCTGTCATAAAAAAATCGCACATGGATGTTGGTTATCCTCCTATTGGTTTCAAATGGATTTATAAAACTAAGTATAAAACTGATGGTTCACATGATAATCACAAGGCAAGACTTGTAGCAAAGGGATATGCATAGAAATATGGTATTGACTATACAGAGAAATTTTCTCCTACAACTAAATGAGGCACTATTATATCTTTGTTTTCCATTGCAACTCAAAAATAATGGAAAATTCATCATATGGATGTTAAAATTTCCTTTTTAAATGGAGATTTGAAAGAAGATATTTACAGGTTTCAACCAGAAGTTTTTTTTGTTATAGGGAAAGAAAAAAAAGCATGCAAACTAATGAATTATTTGTATGGCTTGAAACGGTCGCCACATGCATGGTATGAGAAAGTAACTAGACATATTCTTAAGTTAAATTATAAGCATTTTGATCTAGATGATGCAACTTTTTTCGTTAAGAAAGTTGGAAGATCAGTTGTATATCTAGTTGTATATGTTAATGATTTTATGATCACAGAGAACAATGATGAATATATATCATCTATTAAGAAGGAATTGAAAATGGTTTATGATATGACAGATTTAGGTTTACTTCATTATTATCTTGGAATTGAAATTGATCAAAAACCACAACATATTTTCATCTCTTAGAAGAAATATGTTGGAAAGTTATTGAACATATATAATATGATGGATTGTAATCTTGTTTCTACTCCAATGGAGTAGAAGTTGAAACTCACTTCAGAAAAAGGAAAACAGTTTGAAGATCCAACAAAGTACAGACAACTTGTTGGAAGTTTGATTTATTTATCTATTATTTTTCCTGATATAACCTTTCTTGTTGGAATAATTTCTATATTTATGCATCATCCTTGTGAGGGGCATTGGGTAGCAACAACAAGAGTTTTGAAATATTTAAAATGAACCCAAACTTATGACATCAAATATTCCAAAGTTTTAGACTTCCATCTTGCTGGTTATTCAGATTCAAATTTTGAAGGAGATATTGAGAATGGAGTCTCTACTTTTGGTTATTTGGTGAATCTTGGATCAACAACCATCAGTTGGAGATCACACAAGCAATTTATTCTTGTTGATTCTACCACCGAAGACGAATATGTTGCAATAGCTCAAGCCACTAAGGAAATCAATTGGCTTCGGAAAATACTTCAAGATTTGCAAGAGTAACAAAAAGCTTCAACTCCTCTATTTGTGGACAACTCTTATGCAATTCAATTGGCCAAGAATCCTAAGTTTCATGATCGAACCAAACATATCAACACCAAGTATCATTTGATTCAGCATCATGTAGAGGCCAAAAAAATTCATCTGACACATTGTCCAACTTCAGAATAAATTGCATATATATTTACCAAAGCATTGGGGGTTGAAAAGTTCGAAAAGTTTAGATCCTTAAAATTTTAGATGTCCCTTCGAATTAAGGGGGGAAATGTGGTAATCCTTTGGGATTTTGTATATAGTTAGGTATATATTTATAGATTAGGTATTTCCAGTTACTTATAGTTATGGAGACATAACTATCTCTTTCAATTATAAATATAATCTATCTTCAGTGATTAATCATCATCCAAGAACACAACATTTTTATCATGGAATTCTCCAGACTTTATAATAGTTCAATTATAAATGTAATCTACCTTCAATGATTAATGATCATCCAATAACACAAAATTTTTATCATGGAATCTCCAGACTATAACTAGTGACAAGGAAGAGATGGAGATAAATTGAAGGAGAGGGGAGAGGAGGAATGAAGAGAGACAGAGGGAGAGGAGTGAAAGAGGTAGAGAAGGGTAAGAGAGGGAGAGAGAGACACAAAGATGGAAGGGGGAGAGAGAGAAGGAGAGAGGGAGGGAGGGAGAGAGAGAGATAGGGGAAGAGAGAGGGAGGTATGAGAGAAAGGGAGAGAGAGGAGGAGAGAGGGAGGGATAGAGAGATGGAGTTAGAGGGGGCGAGAGGGAGGGAAGAAGAAATACATACAGAGTGAGAAGTGGAGAGAGAGAGGAAGTGACAAGGGAGAGATAGAGGGAGAGTGTTTTGCACTAAAAAAGAGGTTTGCACCTCGAGAGATTTGATCTCTCTCCACACTTGATAGATCCTAAGTTAAGATGGATCTAGGTTGGTATGAAGATGATATATTCTTTCAACCCACTATGTATTAGAAATTGTCCAACCCCCAATTTTATTGTGAAATTTATGAAATTTTGTTACCGATATTGATCATTCAAATTAAAGTTGATCGCCTCTTTATAATATCTTTTTTTTTTCTAATTATTTGTCACATTAAAATTTCTTCTTAAATTAATGTAATCATATTTTCAATATTATCATTATTTTACTAAATAATTACTTCCTTTATTCCTTAAAAATTAAATATCTTTATGTTATTCCCCATTCGATATTAAATATTTTTTTTATTAAAATTCAAAATAATTTTAAACAACTTCTTTATCTCCCCACACATATATTAGTTAAATACCTAACTATAAGTATATTTTCAAATTAAAATTAACCAAATATTTATTTTTATGAAATTTACGAAATTTACGTAATACTTTAAATTAATAATAAAGTTATTTCACCGTCATATTGTTGTAAAGTTGTTAGCACCATTCTATTATTTCACGTGTACACCAAACCCACCATCTTCTTTAACATGGCATTTATAAAAATACACTACAAGAAAAAGGCACATTGGTGAGGGGCGAAAATGGTCACCATAAGCTCATTGGTGAGGGTCAAAAGAGCCTTCGTCACCAAAAACTGAACGTCACCAAAGGTGGTGTCGCCGAAAGTATAGGTGTTGTGGTGACATTCAAGGTCAGTCACCAATAATGATTTATAGTGACGAATAGTGACCGTCACCATTTCGCCTCAATGGTAGCGGACAACCTTATAGTCGCAAAAAGCAAACAAAAGTGGCGTCCAAAAGTATAGGTGTTGTGGTGACATTCAAGGTTCATCACCAATAATGATTTATAGTGACGGATAGTGACCGTCACCATTTCATATGAGCAATGGTGACGGACAATAGCCTCTGTCACCAAAAAACTTAACGTCACCAAAGGTGGCGTCGCCGAAAGTATGTGTTGTGGTGACATTCAAAGTCTGTCACGAATATTGATTATAATGATGGATAGTGACCGTCACCATTTCATATGAATAGCAACGGTTTTTTGTGATGGACCTTTCATGACCATCAGTATTGGTGCATATATATGGCGACGTTCATTGACCGTCACCATAAACTCATTGGTGACATCAAGGTCCGTCACGACTAATGACTATAATGACAGACAGTGACCCTCACCATTTCATATCAACAACAACAATTTACGGTGACAGACCTTTAATAGTTGTCACTATTGGTGCGTATATATGGTGGTGTTCATTGACCATCACCATTTCATATTTTGGCGAGGGTCGAAAAATGTCACCATAAGCTCATTGGTGATGGTCAAAAGAGCATCCGTCACCAAAAATTGATCTTCGTCATTCCCTATATATGAATATCAGGGCACGATGGAATCGAACCACCAACCTCCTGCTTGTAAAGCAGGTGCTCTTCCACTGAGCTAGCACCCTTTAAAGAATTAGACTTTAAACTAGCAATTGCCCCTAAAGGTGCAAAGATACACAAAGGAATAAGAACCAGGAAAACTGAAAGAATTCAGTGTCCTTGCTCCTATTTTTATTCTACAACACTCTACAAAGTATGATCTTGATCTATGACGTATTTGTGCCAAGTGGTTCTAATTTAATAGTAAATGTTATATTCAGATAAAATAAATGAATAACTGAGAGGCCTTATGGACTAATTTTTAATCCTTACACCAAAATCTCTTAATATTCAAGTCTATGGAACAACTCGTTCAAAGTTCAAACTGAAGTAGATTTTAAATGGAAAGCCTAAAACCAGCGAAGTAGTTTACAAGTTAACATTTTGGATATAACTTATGTTCAATTTATATGACAAGTTATGCCATAACCTTGAAACCAGTTTCTTAGCTAAAAGACTTTCTTAAGACAACAATGACAAAGAAAGATAGTTATGGCAAGCAAAATTCTCTTGTTTTTTCTAATGAGGGTGCATGTAACTTGATGAAGGTTGTATGAGAGTATCAAACCATAAACAATTTCACTAAAACATGGAAATGACAAAGTCTTGTTAAGTAACAAAAGTTTAGTTGAATATATGAAAAGCATCGACCTAAATGATATAATTAAACTAAAAGTAACTGTAAAAAAATGAAATTGCCATCATATACCATCTGGTTTGGTTAGTTCTTCAGAAAGAGAAGTGAAATTGCATGATCCAGCTCCTCATCTTGATTATGTAATGGAACATCCTGAACAAAAATGTCCACATACAACAATCAATGTTATTGTATTGGTAAGACTTTTGATATAATCTATCAAAACATGTACTATGTAGGAGAATAACTGGAAAGCACAACTAAGAATTTGAATCACAACATAACAATATAAAAAAACATGCAACAGGAAAGAAACAACTCCACAATTTAAGAAATATGCAACATATAACTGCTACTAAAATATAGTCGATAAAATTAAACTAAACTCACCTAACACTAGTAAATTTGGCCCAATTTCCGACAGCCAAATTGTCGTTATTCCGACACATAGTCGTCGCAAGAGCGACAGTTTGAGGTTGGACAAAGCATGGTTAGCCATAGAGTCGCAATTCTGACACTTCAATAAAGCGTCAGAAGAGCTACACTTGTTCTGATGCTTTATTGAAGTGTCGTAATACCAACGCTTTTAAAGTGTCGCAATACCGACTCTTTGCAAAAGTGTCGCAATACCAACGCTTTGCAGAAGCGTCGCAATACCGACGCCGGGAAGAAGTGTCGCAATACCGACGGACATTTAAAAATTTAAATAATAAAAAATAAAACGTCGCAAGACCGACAAAATTTAAATATTTTTTTTTTTAAATGAAACTTTAAAACTGGACTCGCATACAGACCAATATGTGCAAGTTGGCAATCCATGCTCTCCACTAATACTTGGTAATTTAGTGCACAAGGCATCAAGACAGCAATAGACTAATACTTGGTACATGATTACAATAATATTTCCTCAATTAGCATCAAGAGAGCAATTAGAACTTGCAAAACGAGAAGGGTAAAAAAAATCATGATTACGGAACCACTTCACAACAACATTTGCATTCAACTAAAGTCACTGAAATGGAAATAGGGTAAAAAGTGGATATACATTAGAAATTCTTGTGTGTTGGTTCAATTTTTTTTTTTTTTTAATGAAACTTTAAAACTGGACAGGAAATTGAATAGTACAAGTATTAATCATACTTAACAAAATAGTGCCACATGAGCTTTTCACGTAATGTGGGAATATGGTTGATCAAGCCTTGACTATAATGATGAAAATTAGCTTCCGTAATTGTTCTGAATATATAGGGGAAATTTAGACAAATGAACGAAAACTCCCTATCCTACATTAAGTACAGGCAGGCAGACTTACCCATATATCATATGCAATGCAGCCAACACTAAGTACTTGCAGACTGACATATACATGTTATCATGTCAGCATGGCTACTTTCAAGCATGGATGGAAGAAGGATCAAAGCCTGGAAGACGAATTTTAAAGAGGGCTAAAAGGTAAACCGAGGTGTGAACTGAAAAAGATCACTGAAGCCCTCTTTCTAAACAGAATCACAAATATACAAACCCACATATATTGCATGTTATTACTTATTAGTGCATGCATCAAATGTTTCCATCAATCATAAAACTGAGGTTAGATGAACTAAAACTCCTTAACTATTTAGCCACATCACTCGGAGCAAGGAAAAGTCTCTAGAACTGTGACAGCATAGATTTAGCTCTGGCAGGATTGGCATCGTATGACAAAAAAGCAGTTCAACAGAAAAATTTACACAGATCTACTGTAGAAGGGAACTTTGATATGGAAATGGATGTGCATGTTATATTAGTGTCAAGACTATCAATGATAACGCAAAACAGAGCACTGAAAAAAGGTAAAAACAGAATGTTGCTTTCTTAAGCAGAGACTCTGCACATTCCATGCAGGTATTGAAACCTTGTTTTCTATACACATCTAGATACCTATATACATTGCATGCTATCTATACACATCTAGACACCCATATGGCATAGACATTGTATGCTATCCAGAACATACATCAAATGCCTCTGTGGATTTCAAACCTGTGACTAACCTCAATAAACCAAAACTGCCTAGTTATATGGGACCCATGACCTGAACAAATTAACGTGTTGAGACCTGAAAGAAAAATTGAGCTTTTGTAGGGAACCTTGACATCATAAAACATATGGCAATCCAAAGCAGAAGAATTCATAATTTCAACCACAAATTTATCCTAGTAGGGAACCTAGTTATAATTTAATGTAAATGCAAGAAGTTTCTACTCTGACACCAGTACTATCTTGAACAACTGAAAACAAAGGACTGAAGAAAGGTGAAAATAGAATATCAGTTTCTCAAGCTAAAGAAATTAGAAATCCCATCACAGTCAGTTGAAAACTACTAAAGGTAACAAGTTAAAACAGAATGCCGCTTTCTTAAGCAGATTTCATGCATACACCAAAAATAAGAAAAAAACTAACTCCAAAAGAAACCACATACATCTCGACTCGCATACAGGCCAATATGTGCAAGATGGAAATCCATGCTCTCCACTAATACTTGGTAATTTAGTGCACAAGGCATCAAGAGAGCAATAGACTAATACTTGGTACATGATTACAATAATATTTCCTCAATTAGCATCAAGAGAGAAATTAGAACTTGCAAAACAAGAAGGGTAAAAAAAATCATGATTACGGAACCACTTCACAACAACATTTGCATTCAATTAAAGTCACTGAAATGACATTAGGACAAATTTAAGGAGTTTTTCAAGAAATTTGAATTATGTACCACCTATGGGATCCAAGCATCGTATACATCTGTGGGTGACCAATATTATGTTGCCCTTCTGATAAATAATTCAAATTGATTGAAAGCCTTCCTACGGCCTTGTTGGGTACCTCATAGTGAAGTTACAAAAGGAGTTGATTCCCTCTCAAACTCATGGCATTTGTATCTTTCAAAGGCATGCCTTAATGCTTATGCATCCAAGAAAAGAAGTCGAGGTTCCTACTTCAGGCATATCCTTGATCAAGTCAAACAAAGATACAAAAGCAGTCATTTTGTTTTAAAATATGCTTTGCAGACTTATGTATTTGCAGACATGTAGTACCATAGAATATCTGTTCTAAGAATATATATATGGTTTAAAGGAGCCGACCTGTGGAGATACCTAAAATGATTATCATTCTTAGAGTCATAATCCTAGTATGATGTGACTCAATTTTTGGACACTTTTATTTATTCATTATCTCAGCAGTAAAGTTTTTATTTGGCTAGTTGATCCAAGTATTTGGAGCTTATCCCTCATGGCCAATTCTAGAATCTAAGGTTGGTCGATAATGTCTTGAATAAATACAAATGCTCTAAGTCATATCTGTGGACATATTGTTTCTCATTTCTGCAATATTACCTTGATGCAATTTCCCTGACTCTCAGTCGTGACATAATGCATGGAGGATGTGGAAGGTGTCCAGGCGGTAATGTCTGTTTTGGAGTGCAGTTGTGGATAAGGCAGTTGGGGATTAGTGCATTGCAGACGCTTATATCTTTAGTTGATTTTTTTGTGCATTTTTGTGAGGTTTATCTCTGCTATAGACCGCAGGAAGAAAGCCACTACCGCAGCCTGTTTTTAAGTTGTTTGGAGGGTTTGAAAGCATGGTCAACCCTCCTCTGCTTTCATGAGTTTGGGGTTGTTTATCTTGCCACTCATTCAGGGTTGTTGAAGGGAAGGGATTGCTAAGGAGGAGCCTCAAAGCTCTATATCAGAGATTAAATTATGGTACATCACTGTAATGGAAAAGAAAGTTGAATCAAGCAACCCTAACTAGTGACCCAGATTGCCGACATCAGTCCTTGAAGCTATCTGTGTTCATACCCTAACCAGTATTCATAATAGCAGTTTCATTGAGCCTAAGAGCTTAGAGGTCAGATCTTCTATTTGGCAAGTCAGTATTGAATTTAAATAATTGTACTCTCTCTCTCTCTGTTGAACATTAGAATATGAATAATAAGAACTGATCAAGAATTTTTGCCGTCTTGGGGTTTTTCCCTGGCTTGAGCCATACTCATGTGTCCTCTTGTCTTGGCTCTTATCCTCTACATTATTTTCTTATGTTCTTTTATCAGTTACAGTCATCATGATTTTAATTGATGTGGTTGCTATGGATTGATAATTGGGCTATATATAAAAATTGGTGTGACTGTCCTATGCTAAGAACATGTTAAGCTACATTTAACATGGTATTAGAGCTAGGATGAGGACAAGCCTAAGAAATAGGGAAAGCAATCACTAGAAATGTTGTCAAATCTTCATGGCCTCTTTCGCCCTCAAAGGATCAGATAGTATGAAATTATGATATAAATTTGGTCCATCAAAGTGACCAGCCCACAGTTTTGTGGATAAAGAGAGAAATTCATTTTTGAAGATCATACAAGACCTGGTTCAAATATCATGATTAGAAGAGTCCAGTTCTGGGCACATAATATGAGGTTTGAGATTTCCAATCCACTGATCCACCTCAGAATTCGGTGAACTTGAATGACTAATCAAACTCTTGACAAAGTCAACAAAGGGACCCATCATTTAAGGAGTTTTTCAAGCAATTTGAATTATGTGCCACCTATGGGATCCAAGCATCGTATACATATGTGGGTGACCGATATTATGTTTCCCTTCTGATAAAGAATTCAAATTGATTGAAAGCCCTCCTAAGGCCTTGTTGGGTGCCTCATAGTGAAGTTACAAAAGGAGTTGAGTCCCTCTCAAACTCATGGCATTTGTATCTTTCAAAGGCATGCCTTAATGCTTATGCATCCAAGAAAAGAAGCCGAGGTTCCTACTCCAGGCATATCCTTGATCAATTCAAACAAAGGTACAAAAGCAGTTATTTTGTTTTAAAATATGCTTTGCAGACTTATGTATTTGCAGACTCATGTAGTACCATAGCATCTTAGTTCTGAGAACATATATATGGTTTAAAAGAGCCCACCTGTGGAGATACCTAAGATGATTATCACTCTTAGAGTCATAATCCCAGTATGATGTGACTCAATTTTTGGACACTTTTATTTATTCATTATCTTAGCAGTAAAGTTCTTTTTTGGCTGGTTGATCCAAGTATCTGGAGCTTATTCCTCATGGCCAATTATAGAATCTAAGGCTGGTCGATAATGTCCTGATTAAATACAAATGCTCTAAGTCATATCTGTGGACATATTGTTTCTCATTTCTGCAATATTACCTTGATGCAATTTTACCAGCTCTCCAGGTCTGTGACATAATGCATGGAGGATGGAAGGTCTGTCTGGGTGGCGTATCTCTCTTTTGGGTGCAAATTTTGTGTTGGATAAGAACCACAGTTGGAGGATAGGAAGTCTATGCAAGGCAACGTATCTTTAGTTGATTTTTCTGTGCATTTTTGTGAGGTTTATCTCTGCTATAGACCACAATAAGGAAGCCACTACAACAGCCTGTTGTTAAGTTGTTTGGAGGGTTTGAAAGCATGGTCAAACACTCCTCTGCTTTCATGAGTTTGGGGTTGTTTATCTTGCCACTCATTCAGGATTGTCGAAGGGGAGGGATTCCTGAGGAGGAGCCTAAAATCTCTATATCAGAGATTAGATTATGTTACATCACTGTAATGGAAAAGAAAGTTTAATCAAGCAGCCCTAACCAGTGACCCAGATTGCCAACATCAGTCCTTGAAGCTATCTGTGTTCATACCCTAACCAGTATTCATAATAGCAGTTTCATTGAGCCTAAGAGCTTAGAGGTCAGATCTTCTATTTGGCAAGTCAGTATTGACTTTAAATCATTGTACTCTCTCTGTCTGTTGAAAATTAGATTATGAATAATAAGAACTGATCAAGGGTTTTTGTCATCTTGGGGTTTTTCCCTGGCTTGAGCCATATTCATGTTTCCTCTTGTCTTGGCTTATCCTCTGAATTATTTTTTTATGTTCTTTTATCAGTTACAGTCATCATGATTTTAATTGATGTGGTTGCTATGGATTGATAATTGGGCTAGATATAAAAATTGATGTGACTGTCCTATGCTATGAACATGTTAAGCTAAATTTAACATGGTATTAGAGCTAGGCTGAGGACAAGCCCAAGAAAGAGGGAAAGAAATCACTAGAAATGTTGTCAAATCTTCATGGCCTCTTTCGCCCTCAAACGATCAGATAGTATGAAATTATGATATAAATCTGGTGCATCACAGTGACCAGCCCACATTTTTGTGGATAAAGAGCGAAATTCCTTTTTGAAGATCATACAAGACCTGGTTCAAATATCATGATTAGAAGAGTCCAGTTCTGGGCACATAATATGAGGTTTGAGATTTCCAATCCACTGATCCACCTCAGAATTCGGTGAACTTGAATGGCTAATCAAACTCTTGACAAAGTCAACAAAGGGACCCATCATTTAAGGAGTTTTTCAAGAAATTTGAATTATGTACCACCTATGGGATCCAAGCATCGTATACATCTGTGGGAGACCGATATTATGTTTCCCTTCTCATAAAGAATTCAAATTGATTGAAATCCCTCCTAAGGCCTTGTTGGGTGCCTCATAGTGAAGTTAAAAAGTAGTTGAGTCCCTATCAAACTCATGGCATTTGTATCTTTCAAAGGCATGCCTTAATGCTTATGCATCCAAGAAAAGAATTTGAGGTTCCTAATTCAAGCATATCCTTGATCAAGTCAAACAAAGGTACAAAAGCAATCATTTTGTTTTAGAATATGCTTTGCAGACTTACGTATTTGCAGACTCATGTAGTACCATAGCATCTCAGTTCTAAGAATATATATATGGTTTAAAAGAGCCGACCTGTGGAGATACCTAAAATGATTATCACTCTTAGAGTCATAATCCCAGTATGATGTGACTCAATTTTTGGACACTTTTATTTATTCATTATCTCAGTAGTAATTTTTTTTTTTGGCTGGTTGAT
This sequence comes from Pinus albicaulis, assembly GCA_034641835.2. Lineage (NCBI taxonomy): Eukaryota > Viridiplantae > Streptophyta > Pinopsida > Pinales > Pinaceae > Pinus > Pinus albicaulis. Next base: position 25,857,052 of record MU968480.1, read on the forward strand.
CCAAGTATCTGAAGCTTATTCCTCATGGCCAATTCTAGAATCTAAGGTTGGTCGATAATGTCCTGATCAAATACAAATGCTCTAAGTCATATCTATGGAAATATTGTTTCTCATTACTGCAATATTACCTTGATGAAATTTTACCATCTCTCCAGGTCTGTGACATAATGCATGGAGGATGGAAGGTCTATCTGGGTAGCGTATCTCTGTTTTGGGTGCAGATTTTGTGTTGGATAAGAGCCACAGTTGGAGGATAGGAAGTCTATGCTAGGCAACGTATCTTTAGTTGATTTTTCTGTGCGTTTTTGTGAGGTTTATCTCTGTTATATACCGCAGGAAGAAAGCCAGTACAACAACCTATTTTTAAGTTTTTTGGAGGGTTTAAAAGCATGGTCAATCCTCCTCTGCTTTCATGAGTTTGGGGTTGTTTATCTTGCCACTTATTTAGGATTGTTTAAGGGAAGGGATTGTTGAGGAGGAGCCTCAAATCTCTATATCAGAGATTAGATTATGGTACATCACTGTAATGGAAAAGAAAGTTGAATCAAACAGCCCTAACCAGTGACCCAGATTGCCGACATCAGTCCTTGAAGCTATCTTTGTTCATACCCTAACTAGTATTCATAATAGCAGTTTCATTGAGCCTAAGAGCTTAGAGGTCAGATCTCCTATTTGGCAAGTCAGTATTGACTTTAAATCATTGTACTCTCTCTCTCTATTGAACATTAGATTATGAATAATAAGAACTGATCAAGGGTTTTTTCCGTCTTGGGGTTTTTCCCTGGCTTGATTCATATTCATGTGTCCTCTTGTCTTGGATTATCCTCTGCATTATTTTCTTATGTTATTTTATCAGTTACATTCATCATGATTTTAATTGATGTGGTTGCCATGGATTTATAATTGGGCTATATATAAAAATTGATGTGACTGTCCTATGCTAAGAACATGTTAAGCTAAATTTAACATGGTATTAGAGCTAGGCTGAGGACAAGCCCAAGAAAGAGGGAAAGAAATCACTAGAAATGTTGTCAAATCTTCATCGTCTTGTTCGCCCTCAAAGGGTTAGATAGTATGAAATTATGATATAAATTTGGTGCATCACAATGACCAGCCCACAGTTTTTTGGATAAAGAGAGAAATTCCTTTTTGAAGATCATAAAAGACCTGGTTCAAATATCATGATTAGAAGATTCCAGTTCTGGGCTCATAATATGAGGTCTGAGATTTCCAATCCACTGATCCACCTAAGAATTTGGTGAACCATAATGGCTAATCAAACTCTTGACAAAGTCAACAAAGGGATCCATTATTTAAGGAGTTTTTCAAGAAATTTGAATTATGTACCACCTATGGGATCCAAGCATCCTATACATCTATGGGTGACCGATATTATGTTGCCCTTCTGATAAAGAATTTAAATTGATTGAAAGCCCTACTAAGGCCTTGTTGGGTGCCTCATAGTGAAGTTACAAAAGGAGTTGAGTCCCTCTCAAACTCATGGCATTTGTATCTTTCAAAGGCATGCCTTAATGCTTATGCATCCAAGAAAAGAAGCCGAGGTTCCTACTTTAGGCATATCCTTGATCAAGTCAAACAAAGGTACAAAAGCAGTCATTTTGTTTTAAAATATGCTTTGCAGACTCATGTAGTACCATAGCATATCAGTTCTAAGAATATATATATGGTTTAAAAGAGCCGACCTGTGGAGATACCTAAAATGATTTGATGGTTTGGATTGCAATTTTTTAATTTTTTTTTTAATTTTTTTTATTTTGTTAATTTCTATGTTGCATGGGGACCCATCTCCCCTAAAAAAACTCACTTCCCTGCATTCCTGCATTCTGGGGACTCATGGGACACTTAGGCAATGTCCCCAAATTGCTGGGGACTTCATCAGGGACTCGTGCACTACTGTCTGTGGATTAGACAAAGCTTTGATACCACTTATGGCTTACATTATGGTAGTCACAGTGTGGCATAGGCATTCATAGCTAGAGGCACCAGGCCATATAGTTGGAAGAACAGGAATAACTATATTAAATAAAAGAGTTCACACATTCCAGGGACTTGTGAACACTTAGGAGACGTCCTCAGCTTGCTGGGGATTGTAGCTGGGACTCAGTGACTTGCTGACTGTCTCAAAGATGATCTGGGCAGATTTCAGGGGTGTTCCAAACAGATTTCAGGGATGTTCTTTGCAGATTTCAGGGATAATCTAGGCATATATATTCAGTTTTGATAGTCATGAACATTGATGATTGGACAATGTGATCATTTTTTTAACTGTAATGGTTAATTTTGGTTGTATTATAAAAAAAGTCTGAATTCCTGCTCAGCTGCAGTTACAAAGTTCTTGAGAAATTCAAGGTCTGAGTGGTACCCACTCATGGATATAGAAACCCCATTACATGCTGTAGATGAAAAAATTTTCAGGGTCCCAGCAGTTCTCTTATAATCCTGCTGCTATAGATTCTACAAAATATGTTCATATTTTTTTTACAGAAGCAATACATACAGAGTTTTGGAACTATGAGCATCCATTTGGTCGATGGCTCCCCCTGACGCTGATTCGATTGGCACGGCATTGTTTCCATGGATGGTGGATTCATTATGGAATGGGATGTAGGGAAACCTCTGCACAGGCCGGAAACTACTTCACCCAGATTCAAACGCGAAGGTTTGTGCTTAGCTCCCATATCATAACTAAGCATCATGGACATACCTACAGAACCGGCTATCTCCCTTCTCTTACCAGTTTCATTGCAGTTACCAAAAAATAATTAAATAACGATCTGGAATCGCTTATTTGATAAAATTTGTTGCAGGAGCTGCCGTTTTGATATAGAAACCCCATGACTTCTGATTCAATACATTCGACTCTTCTTATTAAATAATAAAAAACATGAATCCATAGAAAACTGGAACAAACAAAACACAATCCATAAAATACAAAACCCATATATTAAACCCAGGGTAAACTCTAATAACACATAAGGGAAGAAAAGAGTTTGACATTTCTCTGGAAAAAAAAATTGAAGAACAATAGCCTATCGGGCATCTCACCTAAGTATTACATTTTTTCAACATACAGCAAGGGTTTAAGAGTGAAAAGGAATTTATGTCAGTAGACTGAACCTTGAAAAGAATTATACCTCGGCCTCTTCGTTACCGGCGCCTTCCTTCAACTTCTTGGGAGACCCTCGATCAAATCTTTGGCCTCTAGTGAGCGAGTGGATAACCTTGATTACGGCAATTCAAGCGCTTGTCCAGAAGTATTATCAAGTTGCGAAGAGAGATGGAGGATTTACGGATGGGCCAGCGCCCCCAGGCTGGGGAATATTGTTCAGATTCGTTCTGATGAAAGGAATCACCGCAATTGAGGCAGTCGTCCTCCTCTTTCTCTGGACAAAGCAGCGGGAAATGAAAAACAAAAATGATATTTGAATTTTTTTTTTATATTGTGACTCTCCAATAAGAGGGAAATGAAAAAATTGGGATATTTTGATATGAAATGCGTGTTTTTGTTTTTTTTTTTTTTTTGGGTCACAAAGAAGACATATATGAAGGATAGAATCCAACTTAGGGGTGAGTAGGAAGGCAGGACCATTTTTTATAAAGTTTTAGCATGAAGAAAAATTCAATTTTTAAAAAAATATTAAATTATAAAAGTAAATATGTAAAAGGTTGAGTATATGAGGTTAAAGAGTCATCTCATATGTTTTTTGCACCTAGTTTTCTAGATAATTTGTATATCTCTCTAAAGAAATAGACTTTTTGTAGTCTATTTGTGTGGTGAGTGGCTTATAGTTGGTAAATTCTTTATTATAATTTCGAGTTTTTTGAGGACGTCACTCTAGTTTCCTATATATGCAAGGTCTATAACGTACATAAATATATTCAATATTAGGGAGAAGTTGTAATGCGGTTGCATTTGTTATTAGTTTTTTGGTGTTCACTCTACATTATAGTTAGGTAATACTATGCATGTTATTAGTATAATGGATTACTATTCTACCTATGTGTTTGTATTTGTACTATATTTGGGTGATCTATGTTAGTTTTTATTCATAATGATGTTTGTTATAGTGGTTTAAATGGATGCTAATAATATCATAATGAATGTGATCCCCACTCAAATATTTAACATTTTGCACGTTACTTATTGGGAATTATTATATGTGTCTCAAGTGAGACCTTCTGGCCCCTATAAGGTGGAATATAATAGGACATTAGACAACAATAGGCCATATTTAGAAGCATTCCATTAACCTTGAGTCTATGATAAATCCAACACTCAATAATGGGAAATAACTGTCTAAAATCTTTGAAATATGGTAGATGAGTTAAATTAGGGTTTAATTACCAAGGGTGTTCGGTTTAACCTACAAAATTTCTTCAAGCGACTTGATTGTTTTTAACCATGACCCTAAATTTCTCTTAAGCTTATTTAGGATGCAATTTATCCTTGTAAATGTGTTGGGAAAGGTAGAAGGTGGCATTTGGAAGAGGTGCTTGAGGAAAAAAAGTCATTTTATTGGCTCTTGGGAAAAATGGAAAAGAAATATTGCTTTTAGGACTTTGTTTTTTTATGTTAATGTATAATTTCTATCTCAGGATAGATGAATTTGTGACTAAGGCATTATGGCAATTGGATTAGTTAAATACTACTCAAGTATTATCTAAGTGGATAGAGGAGGATATGGTATATTTAGCCATATTCGGGTTTTAAGCTCCCAAGCCAAAGAACTTACAATTACAAAAGTACTAGACTAAGTTTGATATTAGAACAATTGATGACATTGTTGGGTAGAGTATAGTTCTTGAGTGAATCTTCAATGAGTTTAAATCGTGTGTTCTAATTGAGATAAATCATTTCTTGGAGGGCAAAGAATATTTGAAGGTGTACCTGGTAGGGATGAAAAGCAGGTCTTTTGTGTGATTTTCCCACGCAATATTCCATTCGTACAACAAAAACATTAATATGCCCTAGTCTTACATTGATCATTTCTTTAGGAGATGGAGGTATGAAAAGGAATACACGAACAATTTTCCTTGTTGGCGCAAGGGATGTTGTTAAAATGTATGTTTCTAGGATTTCATGTGGATTTGATTAGACAAATTGTGTGACAAGAAACAATCTAGAAAAAAGTGCTATAGAAACTATCTTTTTCTAGATAATAACCATAACCATTTGACCTTCATTATTGTAAGCATAGAAAATATTGTTTTTACTTCTTAGATGATTACAAAAACAATTAATTTCCTCATACATAAGTCCTCACCATAACCATTGAAATATTCAAAGCAATGTCTTACAGTTTTTGTTGTAGCTAGAGCAACTTCTTCAATAAGGGACCCACTAGGACCTCAATGTTCAGTTCCTATTACATCCCAAACTTGGAAAACAGAAGAAATAAATGACCACTTGTTATTTAATGATGAACTTTACTTTCAAAAAGAAGATTTAAAAAGAATGAACTTAAGAAAAAATAAATGCATTTCCTCCACAATAAAAAAATGTCATTTCGAGCACAATAATTTTAATTTAGTCTAGGTTTTAATGATGTCAAGCCAATGTATGGTTGCAATTCAATATGTAGACAAGTGCAGAGACCATTTCATGAATATATTTTATATTTTTGGTGGTGATTTTTTAAAGCTCTATTAACATTCAACGTTTCTTGAACAATGAGATGAAAATTTGTATTTCCTTTGTTTTCAAACTCTAATTGGATTAGGAAATTAACTATGGGCTACGTTACTATTTTGGTCACTGGTGAATCATCTAGGAAAGCTTAGTTTGTTCTCAGAAGAACTACCTTGAAAGGTATGGCATCTGGTCCTCGTAGAGGTATAGATACGCTCAATGTTAGAGTCATGTCTACATTATTTCGAAGGAATTTATCTTCTCTCGATTGAAGATGAGAAAAATAGATGAATTTCAAAAATGGTTTGCAGTCTTTTATTTTATTTTGTAATGCTTCTTTTTATATATGACCATTTTGTGCAATACAGGGTGTCTTGTGAATATTTCGTTCCACGTTAATGCGGGCTCAAGTACTTACTAGAGGAAGCTCCTTATTGAATACGAAAATGGAGATGCAACCTAAACTAGGTGGGTGCTTTACAAAGTTAATTAATTTCCCATTGTATAGACTACATTGATTACTGCAATTATATTATGCAAGGGTTACAAGTTTATATAGCATGTTTTTGTTTCACATCTCTTTAGGGAAACCTCAATACATGGAAACCAATGCAACAAACATGGGGTGCAAATTGGGCTTTGAATAGTGGCCCTTTATGTGTTTTGTTTTAAATTTGCCTCACAACCCTCTTAGCAAGGAAAATTCTCATTATAGATAACGTTATTCTAGAGAATTGGAACTGAAATTCTACATACAATACCAATGCCAACAATCAAGCACTATAACTCTCTTTTCAAAGTCCTTTTCATCTTTTCCTCACAATACTTGTTTGTTATCAGTATCTTGTCCATATTTAGCCTTGGACTGAATTTACCACCCAATTAGGGTTACATTCCCAAACAACTTGACTCATCGACGGTGTCACATGGTCTTGCTCTGATAGGTTAGTCACCCTATCAAGTTCCCCATTCAAAGGGACTTGGGCCTAGTATATTCAAAATAAGAGTTGATCACCCTACAAATGGCCCTTAGTCAATCTTCAAATGGGTCTAAAAAACTAATCTTATACTGAATTACCCTTCACACAAACTAACAATTCCACCCATCCACCATGGATCCAACATCCTCGAAACCATACAAAGGCAAAGCCCCTACGAGGGAGCCGCATCAATCCCCAAAACAAGTTTTCATTCAAATTTCCTCCCACTAAGGTGTTCTTGATCCAACATAATACTCATGTGTTACCAGGTGTGAAAACCAATAAAAATAACAATCAACCACCCTATAATTGACCCATGACCAATTTTTAGGTGAACCCAACTTCTAGCTCATTATAGAGTCACACTCTTTGCACACACAACCAATTTCCATCACCATTGAAAAAATGTGGTTGTGACTCTTCACAACATTCCAACTAATTTCCAACTAACAAAACCGAACTAGCAAGAAACTCGGGTGAAAAATCATCAAGACTGCATAGAGAGGAAGCACCTGCAAGGGAGACACAACAATCCCCCAATAGGGAGTTCCTATTCAAAGTGTCTCCCACTAAAGCGGTGACCCAACATACCACGTCTCATGTGTTACCTTTTCCAAAATTTCATATTAGTGCTTATGTTAACTCCATCAAGTAAGATTTTTTTTGGATTTATGAGGCTTGGTCTATGTTATTCTTCCTTCAATAGACAAAAAAAAACTCTAAAATTTATGCTTCTTCCTTGATTTTTCATCAAATATAACTTAGATCATCATCATGGAGAGTCAGGTTGTTATTAGCTTGTATCATAATTCAGCTTACAATAACCTCGATCATATTGGCTTACATTCATATTTGTGCTCAGAATTGAGATTTTCCTAATCTCGACATGTTCTACGCTTGTAGTAATAAAACAAGACCCTTGGTCCTTCTATTATAATAGATATATTCCGACCCTAGTAGAATAGAGATAATTTTAGACATGTTAGAAACAATGCTAACGAATTCTAGAGTGTTAGGGAGGCATGCGGTCAAGATGTGCCAACGCGTGCAAGGAATGTTAACTAGGAGTTGCAAGGAAACACAAGGGATCACTACATCAAAATGCGTGGAAATTAACAAATAAGAGTTTGTGATTGGAAGTGTCAGTGAGTTCCACGTGTGCTAAGGAGGGAGTGACAAGGTATGCTAGGAAGTGTTAAGGCATGCTAAAGGCCAGGGCAACATGCCAAAATGTCTTAGGTGCTAGGGTGTACCAACACGTGCCAAGGAGTGTTAAGGAATCTTATGGATAGACAAGGGGGCACTATTTAAAAATGCATGGAAATGAATGAATAAGAGTTTTTTACTGGGAGTTTCAAAGAGCTATAAGTGTGCTAAGGAGAGAGAGAGAGACAAGGTATGGTAGGTAGTTCTAAGGAATGATAGAGTGCTAGGGAGGCATGCCACGATGTTCCAGGTGTTAGGGTGTGCCAATGTGTGCTAGGGAGTGTTAGGGAGTGTCAGGTAAACACAAGGTAGCACTAGATCAAAATGCATGGAAATAAATGAATAAGAGTGGGTGATAGGGAGTTTCAATGAGTTCTAGGTGTGTTAAGGAGGGAGTGACAAGGTTATATGCTATGAAATGCCAAGGTATGTTAAACTACCAAGGTGAGTCAAGAAGTGTTAGGATGTGTTAGAGAGTGTAAAGCATGTCAAGAAATGTAGGGGATGCTAACACATGCCACATAATGCCAAGGAATTTAAGACATGTCAGGTGTTATGGCATGTCAAGATGTAAACCATGTTTCTTAATTGTTTTACGACCACAGTTGGATGTGATGAGCCTTGTCTTGGTAACTTGTTAAGTGGGACTAGTTAAGATTGGACATGAGTAGTATAAGATGAGTTACATGTAGTTCTTAGGTGAACAACGCATATGTTTAATTTCCATGACACATGAGAATTTGGGTTTGGTCTTAGAATCTTTGATGAAAACACGCTCATGTGCCACAACACATCTACTTTGCACAAAGAAATCTACAAACATGAGGGAATCAATCAGTTCAGATGAAATATTTTAAAATTTTCAAACCGTTCTTCGTTAAATTACAAACTATAATAGAACAGGCTATAGCTCTCGTACCAGGGATCATGGCCCTTTACAATCACACTGATACAAGGAATATAACTAGGGCTTGGTGTTACTCCTTTGACAACCAATCTACCTCGAACAAGACAACACTTAACCCACTTTTTGATGGTGGACACACATAGCCCTTTCAATCCACATGTCTTGAACACATCTGGAAGGTCCTCCTGCCCTCCATTATGCAATTCCTCAATCTTCCTCTACCAATGAACTCAACTCCTTTGGGTTACTGAACTCGGCTCAAAAAAAATTTCCCTCTATCTACCACTTTTTTCCTTTAAGGTTTGCAACAATTAGGGTTTTCGTTCAGCTATTCACAACTTCGTTTTGAAGAACTCTTTGGTTTGCCCACTTTTTCCATACTGCTACTCCAAGATGACAAGTCTATGGATATGGAGGTTTCCATTTTTCTCAATGACGCAATCCTCTACAATATAGTGAACTAGGGCTAGTTGGCTAGCCCACTTGACTACTACTTTAGTCCTTCAAAGTTTACATGTCCTTAGGCACAATACACCTACCCTTCTACCAGTCTTGTTTTCCTTCACAAGTACATGAATTAGAGCCCTTCTTTGGCAGTCACCTAAAAACCCTCCCATTGTACTTGGACCACCATCAATTTTCCCAACGACGGTCAATTATTTTATTGATATAGTGCACACAACACTTGCCTCATCTGGGGCTCTTCAAATATGCCACCTAATAGTGATTTGAGTCCTCTCAAAATCACTATTCTTGTGTACCAATTTCTTTGTTGTCAAAGCTACGAACAAATATGAACTACTCATCTTATCATCCTTCTAACAATTTGTAGATGAATGAAATAGGGTCACAAATCATCCATTAACAGTCCATTGACTAAATGTTTATAGGCTGCTTCAGATATTTGTCCAAAACCCTATGGACTGTCCATGAAAATCAACTCCTCTTCATGTCAATCCATTCCTCATATGGCACATTTCTTCTATGCCATCTTCTACTCAAGTCCCACCTTACTTTGGATTTGCTATCTCTGCACATACTTCTTGAAACCATCTTCCAAAATTTCCGTATATATTGCAGAGATAAACCTCTCTCTAAGGGTCACAACCCCTTTGATTCTATGCAGATCTATCACAGTCTTAATGGCATACTTTATGGATTTAACATGCTAGGAAACCTCCCTAAATATGGAGTTATACTTCTATTTTAATTGATTTAGAACAAACCCTATCCACCCATAGCAAAAACGACGACTCTTTCCTTTGTAAGAGACTCAGCCTAGCTCATATGGATCCATATATTATGGGAATTTATTTGACTGAATCTTGACCTAAACTTTAGATATCTACGACCCTCAAACTACGATTACCTCAGTCAATATTACACCTACGACTACTTTTTTTCTAGCCCTAAATTCTAGTGCAGACCCTCCTCCATTTGTGTTGGTCTTTATCACAAACCTTGCAACCTACTAACCACCACAAGGTAGGGTCTCAAACCTCTCTACTATTTCAAAATTTGATGCAGCCTTCACACAGAAACACCACTGGAATCACATGCCCAAATTCTCATGAGTCGCCACTCTTGAGCTTGATATTTCATAAGAGAACCAACAAGATGCCATCCTACTTCCTATCTTGAACCCATTAAGGTGTGTGACATTCTTGTGAACCCTCACATGATTATCTCACCCTTGGTGGACGATCATGGCCTCCCTTTAGAAACGCTTACTCATACCTCTAACTCAACCTATTTTAGGACTACATATCTCCTGGCCTCCTTGATGAAATGAGATCCTTCTCACTTGATGTTCTTGCCTTCATACTAAGGCCTCCTTAAATATCTTTTCCTAGCTAGGCATCTTAAGAATTCTCTATAACTTACAAACTTTATCCACTTAGACCTTAGGAAATATTATTTTTTCTTTAAATTTTCTTTTAGATTTTAAATCCCATCTTAGGTCCAAAGCCCCTTCGCTTGGGTTATTTTCTTAAAATCTGTATGTGTAGGTTGCTAGTTGTATTTACTATTTACTTCGCTAATTTATTGAATATTTCATAAATTAACTTGTAACTTAATTCAAGTAGGAGAATTAAATCAAGATACCGCAATAGGGTTTCTTAGATTAAGAAATTTTCACATTCCCTAGGTCTAGCCCCATTAGGTCACCTAGGGCAACAATTTCCCAGAAATATAACTAGAGGAAAACTTCTATCTCCTAGAGGCAGCTGTGTTGCTGGGTGCCCTCACTCTCCTCAGATTTTGGGCCAATTCCGACAGTGGAATCTCCAGATACCTCAAGCCCTAGCTCTAGGATCAAGTTTTTCCTAAGTGTTCCCAAGGATAGAACCTAATAGGATCAATTTGACCTATCGAAGTAAAAACACTTGTCTGATCCTTTCCCATCACCTTGTCCAGGATAGGAACATCATTGGTTGCTAAATTCCATCCCCGAACCTGGGTTGGGTCCACTTGGCCCCGTGTGGTCCCATTTGGTGTCAAAGGCCTTTCATCAAGGACCATTTGGGAATCCAAGTTCCCAAAGGATTTTAGGGATTGAGAAATTCCTTCATAAGTATTATTCTTCTCCCTCAACCCTTCAATCCCCCTCCTCTCTCCCTAGAAGATAATTCCCTTGCTTAAAAGGAAAGCAAGTCCCACTCTTTATTTTATCTTAGGGAAAGGGTTTCGAGGGTCACTTCCCACCTATTCATTGACCTATACTCTACAAGTGACTTCCTAAACTACCGGGACTCCACCCATCGGTGAAATTCCATGAAGAGCAAGGAGCCTTAGCCGTGGTGACAATGGGCTAAGCTTCCATCGTTTCCCTTGCAGTTTCCCTCTTAGGAACCCCTTTTAGATCCACTACTAGTTTGAGTGGTAACAAGTTGTTCACAATTCCATTTGTGAACAACTCTTTGGTATGCCCACTTTTTCCATACTACAGCTCCAAGATGAGAAGCCCAGGGCTATGGAGGCTGCCCTTCTTCTCACTGAATCAATCCTCTACAATATAGTGAACTAGGGCTAATTGGTTGGCCCACTTGGCTGTTACTTTAGTCCTTCAAATTCTGCACATCCTTAGGCCCTATACACCTGCCCTTCTACCAATTTTGTTGTCCTTCACTAGAACAAGAGTCAAGGCTCTTCTTTGACAGTAACCTAACAACCCTCCAACTGTACTTGGCCTACCATCAATCTTCCCAACAAAGTCAATTCTTTTTACTGATCTAGGGCCCACAATATTGTCTTCATCTAGGGCTCTTCAAATCTGCCACCTAACAATGGTTTGAGTCCTCTCAAGATCACTGTTCTTGTGTATCAACAATTTGATCTTTGTTGTCCAATATATGAACAAATATGAACTACTCCTCTTATCATACTTCTAATAATCTGTAGATGACTGAACTAGGGTCACAAATCAGCCACTAACAGTCCATTTACTAATTTTTTATATTTTTCTTCAGATCTTTGTCTAAAACTCTATGGAAAGTCCACCAAAATAAACTCCTATGCATGTCAATCCATTCTTCATATGGCACATTTCTTCTGCATGCTCAATCTTCTGCTCAGGTTCCACCCTCCTTTGGATCTGTTGTCTCCACACATACTGAATCTGCAAACCATCTTCTAGAATTTTGCTCTTTATTGCAAAAATAACCTTGCTCTAAGGGTCACAACCCATCTTCTTCTACGCAAATTTGTCACAGTCTTAAGGTCATACCTTATGAAATAAACATGCTAGGAAACTATCCTAACTAGGGCATTATACTTATGTACTTGTAATTGTTGTAGAGCAAACCCTATCCACACATAGAAAAAACACGACTCTTGCCTCTATAAGAGAATTGACCTAGCTCATATGGATCCATAGATTCTGGGCATTTCTTTGACTGAATCTTGACATGAACTTCAGATCTCAATGTCGACCCTCAAACTAGGGTTAACTCAGTCAATATTACGCCTGCGTTGACTTCTGTTATGGCTCTAAATTACAGTGCAAGCCCTCCTCCATTTATGTTGGTCTTTATCACAGACCTTGCGGCCTACTAACCACCACAAGGCAAGATAGTATCAACCCTTTCTTCTATTTCATGTAGAAAATCTAACCAACAAGATTCAATCCGATCTTGTAATCATGTACTAAAACAAGATACCGAATCCTTCCTACAATTTGTGGAAACAAAACACAATCGCACAATCACATATAAGCAAGAGAAACAATTAGTTATCAATCGCACAACACAAGATGTATCTGGGGAAGCATCTGCTCAAAACCCTCTATCTCTATTTTGTATTAAGTCAAGGAATCATGAAACAACACAATGCTTAATCTCTCTTGAGATTCTCCAACACTCTGCCAATTGTCTCCTGCTGATCTAGGAAAAATCGGTCTAGTACTTAGCCAATTCTCAACCTTCCTTTAGCCTGCCTTGCTCACACAACTCCTATGGAATTATCTCCATATTAATTAGGAAAATCAACCTTCCTTGATTGCGCAATCCATCATGGCATCCCAATGACTTTATAATTGCATGTGGGAAATTTTCTATAAATACAACTAATAGTTATGTTCCTCTGAACTGTGTTACAATAAGGATCAAGGGTCTTTTTATTATTTAAAATAAGATAAAACCCTAAACAACCAAAACCATATCCTGAGGAGATGTAACACCAAGATTTTATGGGCCTCGTTGGGGTTAATTGGGCATCCAACTTCTCGGGGTCGTAACTTGGTCATATGATCTTTGTTTGACGCACATGATACCTCGTTAGAAAGATCTCTCCGAGGACTACAACTGCTAATATGATTTATATGAAATCACCAAACCTTTCATGCCCAGAAAACATCGTTTGGGGCCTCAAAACAGCTTAAAAAGTTCAAGACCTGAAAAACTCACAAAATAGTAAATTGTGCTATAATTAAGGAAACTGAAAAACTGAAAGAGACAATGGCGAGGGCCCAAGTGGAATAGGCGGGTGGCCACCAATATCCACCTCTATCACCTTAAATCGAATTTCTTGAGGTAACTCAATCATCATGACTTAGTTAATTGACACAAGTTGTTATGAGATGAAATTACAATTTATTTAAGGGAAAAATAAATTAGACGCCCCACATTCCTCACTCCTGGTACATCAAAATTCCTCACCAGTGTGGCTGCATTTTTTTTGTCCTTTCTAGTCGCCAATTTCACTGTTTCTTGTTGCAAATTTCAACACTCCCTCTCAACAAGAAAGGAATTCAATTTATCCCCATCTGGTACCTTTGGAATGTTCAACATGCTACACTTCTCTAGTGTTGTTTGCACCTGCAAATCTTGAAACTGAATAGCCTTTGAACAACTGAATCAGTATAATTCATCTGTCATTAGAGTCTTCTGACTGCTGCTAGCTACTGCACCTGTCTAGTACTGGATTCTCTGCATTGCTGCTGACATCTACATCCGTGCCCTTTGAGTTGTTGCTAACTCTATTTGTGCTCCAATATTTGACATCTGTCACTTTGATTTTTATCTTGCTGACATCTGACTACATCAATCTAACTAATCCTTCCTACTACTGTTGTATTGTGGGCTCCTTGTAGCCATGTTCAATCCATGAGACACGCCATCTCAATGGAGCTTGCCCAAATTTCTTATCTTGGGATTATGTCTACACATAACCCCACCTTACACCTCGAGGTATGGCTGCTCCCTCTTCCCATTTGGCTCAAAATTTCCCCCTCATGGAGGTCTCTGCTTGAGTGGACGCTTCCACTCGGTCTCCTCTCTGCTTCACCAATTGTGGCAGCTACTCCACAACCTTCTGAGACTGCTTCTCATGAGGATGCATGTTGAGAGGTAATTTATGCTCCCTCTAAACCACCAAGTCTCTAACTTCTGTCTTTCTCCTCAAAGTTTTGCATGCATCTGGTACCTCAAGTGCATATAGGTTCTTGACTCACGCACAGTGTAATTGTCCCAAAGTTACAAAAATTTTCTAAAAAAGAGTTGATTTTAAATCGATGATATCTCCCTCATCCGAGATCTGATTTGACCGATTTTTTTTTTTGGGTAGATTTTCGCAAGGAATCCAAATATTCTATTTGTTTTCAAAAATTTTACACCAAAATCTTCAGATATTCTCTACAAACTCACCACCCAAAAAATTCCTTCTTTGATACCATGTAGAAAATCTAACCAACGAGATTCAATCTGATCTTGTAATCTACTAAAACAAGATACTGAATCCTTCCTACAATTTACGGAAACAAAACACGATCGCGCAATCACATATAAGTAAGAGAAATAAATTATCAATCGCACAATCACATATAAGTAAGAGAAATAAATTATCAATCGCACAACAACATGATGTATTTGGGGAAAGCAACTAATCAAAACCCCTCTATCTCTATTGTGTATTAATTTAAGGAATCATGAAACAATACAATGCTTAATCTCTCATGAGATTCTCTAGCACTCTGTTAATTGTCTCCTGTTGATCTAGGCAAACTTGGTCTAGCACTTAGCCAATTCTCATCATTACTTCAGCCTGCCTTGCTCATGCAATTCCTAGGGAATTAAATCCTTATTAATTAGGAAAATCATCCTTCCTTGATTTCACAATCCATCATGGCATCCTAATGAATTTATAATTGCACATGGGAAATTTTCTCTGAATACAACTGATAGTTATGTTCCCTTTAACCTCTGTCTCAACTGGGTATTCCTCGAAACTTACATGCATGCAACTATTAATAGTGAATTATCAGTTATCTAATCGATCACTCATTGTGAATTAACTCTAATTTAATTCACTGGACCTCTCACTAGCTCATCACTCAGTTAGAAATAGTTAAACTAATTTTAACTCATTTAACTGAGTTAATTACACTTGCACCCCACTAATGCATCAACTTCAACTGGACCCCAAAAATATTAGAATCCCTCTAGATGCCTCATATTAGACCCTCAACTCGAATTTCTTGAGCTAACTCGGTCATCATGACTTAATTAACTGACACAATTTGTTATGAGATGAAATTACAATTTATTGTCCAATTTATTTAAGGGAAAAATAAATTAGACGCCCCACATTCCTCACTCCTGGTGCATCAAAATTCCTCACCAGTGTGGGTGCATTTTTTTTTTGTCCTTTCTGGTTTCCAATCTCACTGTTTCTTGTTGCAAATATTAAACATTTCATAATTTGACGCGGCCTTCACACAAAGACACCATTGAAATCACATGCCCAGATTCTCATGAGAAACCTCTCTTAAGCTTGATCTGCCAAAAGAGAACCAACAATATGCCATCCTACTTCCTAACGCAAACTGACCATTAAGGTATTCAACATTCTTCTAAACCCTCACATGATGATCTTGCTCTTGGAGGATGATCATGACCTCCCTTTAGCAACCCTTACTCGACCCTCGTACTCGACCTACTTTAGGACTACATCTCTCTTCACCCCCTTAATGTGCCAAATAGTGGGAATACATGTCAAACATGCTAAGATGTGCCAAGTGATAAGGCATGCCAAGATGTGCAAGGGTGTGTCAATGCATGTCAGGGACTATCAAGACAACAAAAGGGAGAAAAAAGTTAAACTACAAGGAAATGAACACATAAGAGGGTTAATAATTCATCAATTTACCTTTTCCAAGAGGGGCATGCTAGGCACACTAACACTAGGCGGCAATAGGTGCCAAGTGAAAAGTCTTAGTGCATTCTAAGTGCCGAGTATTCCTTTGTTGCTTCTCATCTACTTTCCAACAATTGATCATCACAAATAAATTTAATATTAAACCACACTAAATCATACCAAGGCATCTCAACGTATTCCATACATGATAAGACTTTCCAAGCGCCAACACGTGCCAAGCGCCAATATGTTTCAGGGACTAGTGTTGTGCATGTTATGAAGTGGAAGAGAATGTTGAAGAGTGCTAAGGTGTGCTAGAGAGTGATAATGCATGTTGATGAGTGTTAAGGAGTACTAGGAAAAAACATTAAGGGAGCACTAGGTAAAAATTCATGGAAGTTAATGAATATGAGGAATGTGTACTTCCAAAGACTAGTGTTAATGGTCAGTGTTAGTTGTCATGCCAAGGAGGGAGTGACAAGGTGTGCTAAGCATTGGTAAGGCATGCTAGGGAATATTAAAGCATGTTAAGAATTCCCAAAGTGTGCTTGGGAGTTCCAGGGTGTGCTAATTATATCATGTGCCAATTAATAGTGCTAAGATATGCCAATACATGCTAGGTGTTAAGGATGTGGCGCAGGGTGCCAAGGTATGTCAATATGTGTCAAGGCAACAAAAGGAAGAACTAACAAGAGGGTTAATAAGTCAGGACTTTATCTTTTTGAAAAGGGGCATGCTAGGCACACTGATAATAGGTCCCAATACATGCCAAGTGGCATTGTGTACCAAGTTCCAGGGCATGCTAGGGACTATATGCAGCATTCCAACACATGCCAGGAGAGTTCCATGTTGTGCTAGCGCATGCCACCATGTGCTTGGGCGTCAGTGTCGTCACAAGATGTTCTAGGTACAAAGATGTTCTAAGACATGTGGGGTGCTAAGAAATGTTAGTGTGTCCCAAAGCATTAATTTAAGGTGTGCCCAGATTGTTGAGGATTTTTAGGTCTTTCTCATTAATAGAATTGTCAGAGCTCAATTATGTATTAAATAATATATTTACTACACACAATAGTGGAACTTTATCTAAATGGAATTTTCTAGATAATAAACTTAATAGATATGAATCATGTGTTGACTCTTAGGAAATCTCTATTCAACTAGTCATTACTTGAGGGAAATGATACACGCTTATTACTTCTTAAAAAATTGACTGACCCTAACCACTATGGCCTTGGACATATTAAAAAAAATGCTCCACAATAATGGTATTAAATTGTTATCTTTTGAAAAAAAAAATATTAACAGGCACATAGTGTCATAAAAAACTCATTGGAATGATCAATGATGATAGACATTTTTTGATCGTCACCAAAAGTAACAAAAAGAGCATTGGTGAGGGTCATTAAAATTTCATCACTAGAAGTGTCATTAAAGAGAGAATTAGTGATGGGCCTTTAACGACCCTCACCAAAAGTGAAATGTCTTTGGTGACGGACCATAAAGGACCATCACTATATACACTTACAGTGACAGTTTTTAGTGATCAATGATGACGGACATTTTTTGACCGTCACCAAAAGTAACAAAAAGAGCATTGGTGAGGGT
Source organism: Pinus albicaulis (assembly GCA_034641835.2). Lineage (NCBI taxonomy): Eukaryota > Viridiplantae > Streptophyta > Pinopsida > Pinales > Pinaceae > Pinus > Pinus albicaulis. Next base: position 25,875,032 of record MU968480.1, read on the forward strand.
CATTAAAAGTTCATCACTAGAAGTGTCACCAAAGAGAGAATTAGCGATGGGCCTTTAACGACCCTCACCAAAAGTGTCATTGAAAATGTCTTTGGTGACGGACCATAAAGGACCATCACTATATACACTTACAGTGACGGTTTTTTAATGACCGTCACCATATGTGACATTGGTGACGGACCTTAAAGGTCCATCACAAGCATGACCCTCACCAATGTGCTTTTTTCTTGTAGTGATATCAAGTTGAACATTACAATATCATATTGGTATAAAGTTGTTACACCATTATACTATTTCATACGGACACCAAACCCTTCTCCACATTCTTTAAGAAAACATTTATTAAAATATCATATGATATAATATTCTTAAGATGTAACATAATACACGATAATTTGGGAGGTATGGTATGATGTAATAGTTTAGAAAGTATCTTATATAATATTCATCTTAATATAGTGAATTAAGAAAACCACTGCTCGAGTTTGGAAAAAGTACCCACGTTACATCGTTGCTGGTTTATATATATTTTTTAAATGGAGACGAAACATGGCCTTTAAATAATGCTTTGTTTATTGTTTATTTGTCAAGATTTCAGATTATATTGCTTATATTAAATGGAAAATTTCAATGCTGCATCCCTGGAAAAGTATGTTGAATATAATATGATTAAGATTGTTTACATATTTCGAAATTATTTTTTTTATATTAAATAAAAATTCAAGATTATATTCGATAAAAGTATAATTAAAACATTAAAAAATTATTATCCATTAAATTATAAATAAATTAGTTAAATATTTTTTATTTATATATTTTAATACGATAATTTTATGCTAGAACGAAGATTTTTGCGATTTATAAAGTAGATAAGTATCTTTAGGATTAATCACATTATTAGAATTTGGTCCGAAATATAGATCACTGATGAGATGTTAAAATATATTATTAATTTTTTTTAATTTATTTTGATTATTACGAGAAAGTGATTTAGATATGATATCTCACAATTATAAAAGAGAAATTTTAAAATATTTGATAGAAATGTTAAATGTTATAAATATTTATAATTTATTAAAATATAGAGATGAGATGTGTTATATGTGAGCCATTGTAAGTGGAATTTTTTAATAAGTTAAAGTAGTGAAAATTTTGAAGCTTTTCACTTGTTGTGAGTACTTGTAATTTAGGTTTTCTATATTAATTTGGTGTTTGATTTTATTATGACTTTAAAATTAAATTATTTTTATTTTTATTATTAAATTAAAATTGAAGTTATAAATAAATGGATGTTTGAGACATCTTGTGAGTAAATTTAACTCTCAAAATTTATATGAATGGGATATGTCATAATTTTAATATTATGAAAACAAATGCTTAATATATGTATTATGGAATAATAATTAATTTCAATAAATTGAAATAAAAGAATTGATCTATTTCACATATATTGTTATGTAGAATGTGTGTTAGTTATAATGGGCAAAAGCATAAAAAATAAATTAGAAAACAAATTAATATTCAATGTTATTAATTTTTTTACCAAATGGGTGGCGGAGCATTGTTATAATGATGGGACAAAGGTTGGTGAGTGCACCATTGCCTTCAATGCGGATGGTACATGAATATGTTGTGTGACAAGTGTGGCACATGGATTTGAGGTTCTAGAGCCTTCAGTGATTATGGTAAATATGTCATATCCTGACAAGGGGAAACTTTGTGGTGCTTAGTCTCGTTGATGGGCATTGCTGGTAGTCATAAGCGGTTGGATACAAGTGCACAGACTGGCTTCTTGTGTACTCTAGAACAATGCAACTACATTGCAAGGCTTGTGTCTATGCGATGGAGCTTCACTTTTGTGTTGGCTTGGGTGATTTTATATTTCACGGTTTGGGACCCTGGACATGGTCCAACACAAGAAAATTGGCAACTTCGTTGGGAATTGGCGTACCTTGTCCTAGATTGTTCTGGTCCTGTCAAGAATTGTTCAGTAAAGGCGGTTTCTCTTATGGTCTCTAGGGTAAGTCCATATTTACCTCTGCTTTGGGTTTGTAGTTGGCAATGGTCTATTGTTGGGTTCATTCTGATGTTGGCTCTAGTATCCCTTATGTTCTTATGTTGCCTCGCTGTCAATTTTGAGTGAAGGTTTGTTGGTGTTGAGGTGCTTTGGGTCAGTCTAGCTTTTGTTTGGGTCACCAGCGAGGCTTTGTTGGATTAGTAGTGTTGGAAGCCAGAGTTGTTGTTGAAAATGGCAACAAGAAATCTTGAATATGGCAACAAGAAGAGGCTTCTAATTTAATTTTCCCTTAATTAAATTAGAAGGGAATTGTAATTCCACATCACATGACAGCTTGTACGAGTTAACTAAGTTAGGAAGAATTAGTCAGTTCAGTTAATTTGAGTTGAGTGTCAAATTAAAGGCATGTAGAGCATATCCTAAATTATAGAAGCTCTGGTTGAGTTCATTTTGAGTTTTAATTAATTAACTCAATTTATTTGAGTTAAAATCAGTTTAACTAGTTCTAACTGATGAAGGAACTGGTGAGATGTCAAGTGAATTAAATTAGATTTAATTCACATGTAGTGATCAATCATATAATTGATAATTCACTCGTAAATAACTCGTGCATGTTAGTTATGAGAAAGACCTAGTTTAGATTGGAGTTAAAGGGAAGTGTACTATCAATTGTATAATCATCCAATTGAATAGGTGGTGCATGGAGTCAAGGGAATAGCCTTGATGTACTGCGAAATCATTATTGGGTAATTTCCTTGTTAATAGGTGCCTAATTCACTAGGAAATTGCACAAGGAAATATTGATCCCAGAGGCCAAGAATTTGGTTAATTATTGAGCCAAGCTTGCCTAGGAATTAGTGAGATAGATAGAGATAGTCCAAAGGTTTCTCAGGAAGAGAAATAGCATTGCAATATTCTCATATTCTTTGACTTATGAAATATACAGATAGCAGGGGTTTAGTTGAGGCTTTCCCTATATAAATCTTTGCGTTGTGCTGTTGAAATTCTCTCTTTCTTGTTCATGTGATTTTGCGATTGTAATTGGTTTCCGCAATTTGTAGAGTAGATTCAAGTATTTTGTTTTATCATATTACAATTATCAGTTAAATCAACGTGGATTTTATACATCGTATCAGAGAAGGAATCACTATAGAAGAGAAGAATACGATTTTATTTTGAGCACATGAATCGAATTTGTAGATCTACTCTTCAGGACCAACAACAGGATTATGATGTCTTTTTGTGGATTGAGACTTGAATATTCCCTTGAGGGTAGTCCGATTACATATCTTAGAAGGAAAATATGGAAGAAGTTTTGGAAGATAATGGGTTGAATGAGTTCATAGAAAATGATATTCCTAAGCCCACAATAGTAGATGCTCAAAATCTAGCAGCATTGAAGAAGAATGTAGCAAAGGCAAAAAGGATTCTGTTGGAAGGAATTCGAGATCATATTGTCTCGAAACTCCATGAAAAGGAAACTCCATATGCTATTGGAAGGCCTTAACAGATTTTTTTCAGAATAGAGGTGACCATGGGAAGCTGGCGCTGAAGGACAAGCTCAGAAAAATCAAGATGCAGAAGGGTGATTCAATGCCAAAATGCTTGATGAATTTCACTCAATGTTGAGATGAGCTTGGAAGTGTTGTTGTTCTAGTTGTTGAGGATGATCTAGTGAGCCTAGCACTTCTAGGCCTTCCCAAGAGTTTGCACAACAAGTAGCATTCGGTGAATGGGAGGGAAAAACTACCAAAGTAGGAGCGATTGTGGTCCGACTTGGTACAAGAAGATATCGGCAGAACACTAGAGATGGATCCTCATGAAAGACTGATGATGAGGAGAACTCTGCCTTGGCTGGAAAGACAAATAAAGGGAAAGGGAAGGCATCCCATTCCAAATCAGATTCTAGTTAGGCAGGCAAGAAGAAATACTTGTCCAACATCAAGTGCTTTCACTATCATGAGTTCGGGAACTATGCCATGAAGTTTCCACATAAGAAGGCAAGCAAGAAAGAGCCTAAAATTGTAGCAATAGGTGAAGCACTAGCTTCACAATTCGAGCTTAATTTTACTCTCATTTCATGCATGGCAAGCACAATAATGGGAAGCATGTGGTATCTCGAAAGCAGTGCCTCGCTCCATATGAAGAGGAATAGATATCTCTTTAGTGACTTGGAGGAGAAAGACCTTAAGCAGAAAATATATTTTGGAGATGATGGAAGGTATAGCGCGATTGAAATCGATATTGTTACCTTTCAGAGGAAGTCTGGGTCACCTCTCAGACTCACAAATGTATTGTTTGTTCCAGGACTAAAGAAAAATATCGTTTATGTCGCAGTATTGGAATACCATGGCTACGATGTGATATTTAGCAAAGGAAATATTTTCCTTAGACACATCGCCATGGGACAGGTGAAGCAGATCGGTGTGCGAGTCAAAAACTTGTATGATCTCGAGGTCGAAGATTTATGCAAAGCTTTGAGGAGAAAGGAAAAGGTTAGAGACTTGGTGGTTGAGAGGGAGCATGAAGTACCTCTCAACATGCAACCTCAAAAGCAGTCTCAGCAAGTTGTGGAGCATCGACAATTGAATATTAAAAGAGGAGGCCGGGTGGAGACATCCACTCAAGCATAGACCACTAGTAGGAGGAAATTTCTTGCCAAGTGGGTAGAGGGAGCACATGCAGCCATACCTCTAGGGGAGAGGTGGGGCGATGTGAAGCAATAGTCTCAAGAGTGCACAAATTTGGGCAGGGTCCATTAAGGTGTTTTTGCCTCATGGATCATTACCCTTGCTACAGGGGCCCACAGTATTCAGTAGAAGGAGGACCAATGTCAGTCAAATACTGAGGAGTGAAAAGCAGTGTTGACAACAGAGAAGGAGGCTCAGTAGCAGATTCGACAGCAACATAATTTTTCCCAATAGATAGTTGGAGACACAGGTGATTCAATTTATTTTATTTTTGGGTGTTTTTTCAGTTGCAGATGTCATAGTCGCAGCAACAACAGAGAGAATTGTTGCATGCATAACATTCCAAAGGTATCAGATTGGGATAGATTTGAATTTATTTCTTGTTGAGAGGGAGTGTTGAAAATGGCAACAAGAAATATTGAAAATGGAAACAAGAAGAGGCTTCTAATTTAATTTTCCCTTAATTAAATTATTTCACAAGGAGGGGTGGTCTCAAGATTTTTCACAAGGCCTAGGAATCTCGGGATGGGATACACAGTAAATCCTGGTTGTGAACACCTTGATTAAGCCTAGGAATCTTCGACTAGTGAATGGCGGGATACACGGTAAAGCTCAAAGGTGAATACCCTTGATTCAACCTAAGAATCCTCGACCATTGAATGGCGAGATACACGGTAAATATTAAAGATGAATACCCTTGATTAGGCCTAGGAATCCCTTTACTGATAATGGCGGGATACATAGTAAAACCTAGAGGGTGGAGACCTCATAGGCCTATGAATCCCTTGATCGATAATAGCGGGATACACTATAAAGTCGAGAGGTTGAGACAGAAAAATTTGTCACAGTTTAAGTGGATAGATCTAGACGCATCCATGTTTTTTTAAGGCTTAGTGATCTGGTGGGGATTTCGGTAAAGCCTGGTTGTATTGATAAGGGTTTGGGCCTAAGAATTCCTTGGTAGGATATACGATAAAGCCTAAGGAATCCCTAGATGGTTTTTTGTGAGTCCCACATTCATGCTTGGAATATGTCACGGGGGTGATTGGCTTAAAGAAAGATTTGGTTCAGCCCAATCTATGGTTGAGTGGTTTGTGGATGTCTCAGACTTGGTTGGCTTATGCATTCATTTATAAGAGCTCCTTCTCCTTGGTATTTCATGTGTAAATGTATTGCTTTATATGTGGTTTTTATGGCTGTTATATCTGTTACACCAATTTTTGGTCATCTAACCTGTTACTATTAGATGGACCAAAGTACACCATGTAGGACCAATTTTACCCTAAGTAAAATTGCTTTCACTATGGAAACCACATGACGAAATATTGAATAAATCCATATTTGTTTGATTTTCCTCAAGGAATAATTAGTTAAACAACAGTTTAATTAATATTCCTGGTCATATTTAACCCAAAACAAGAAAATTATTAGATAAATCATTATTTATGTCATTATTTTCTAGGAATAATTATTTAAAACCTTATTTAAATAATATTCCTTGTTAAATTTGACTAAATCATTTATAAATAATTGAATAAATCACTATTTATTTAATTATTAATCAAGCACATCCTTAAAATAATAAATAAATCTTTTGTTTATTTATTATTTACAAATAAAGGGATGTGACCAAATTCAAATTATTTTTCCCTCCAACAAATATAATAAAATATTCCATAAAAGTTGGATTTAGATTTGGTTAATAATATTTTAATTATGCACCAATATCTAGACTAACTCAATATTTTGTTATAAATAGAAGGGATTGTCCATTCATTCACTACCTTTTGGTGCCAAAAGATCACTATGGATCTATACTCTTGGTCTTAACTTTGATCCGCCATCATTGTCATACTTTGCTACCATTTTGCTTGTGAGCTCCCTTTGAGTTCCATTTTTGTCTAGGTTTTCTACACCATCAAGAGAGAGAGAGATCTTAGATCTGAAGTGCTGAGGACATGCAAGAACCCATCCCATTGAGGGGGACTGGTAACAATTAGGGGAATTTTGAGGTCTAAAATGGGCATCTTAACGAAATAATAAAATAATAGCTAAACTAATAAATTAATATTTATGAATTTGCAATTCACCTTTTGCACCACAATCCATGTAACCATAGATAAATTCAATTCAAAAGTTGTACCAAAATAAAATTAATAAAAAAAATAGTATTGATGTGACTATAAATAAGAATGAGATTTTCAAGAAAAAGTCATTATCATTGAATAACTAATGCATTTGTCCTTTGTACTTAAATAACTTAAAATAATATATAGCTATAAATTTATAAATTCTTAATTATATTATATGCTATTAATTAAAATTTATATTATTTAAATTGTATAATAACATGTAATTAATATACTATATAAATATAGTAAAATATAATATAATATAGTATAATAAATGTAGAGATATATGCGTTGTTTTTTTCAAGAAATATGAAATGACAATAATATATTTTTATTCAAAAAGTGTGAAATGAGATTCATTATGAGTACTTTACTTTGACTTTAAAATTACTTAGAGCACTACCATGGTTAACCATGAGTCTTTATCCACCATTGAGAATGTGACAAGTAAGTACCTTTAACTCAAACAATGCCACCTCAACCATTAGGGATGGTGTCATCCCCTAAAATGTGATTGGTTCTCATAAAGTGAATTTTAAATGTACATTTTCTTTAGGAGGCCCATTTTAAACCTCAAAATTCTCCTAATGATCTTTCTATGTTCCCTTCCCAGGTGTCATAAATACAACAATTCTTTAAAAATATTATTGCCTTGTCTATAGGATGCATGGAGCAACTCTTGCTTTTATTTATTGATTAATGTCTTTTACTACATAGATCTGGATTTTATAGCATTTGTCTTGGTCAACTAACTGCAGATCTAAAGAAATTGGCAGCCATCTTTGATGTTAGGGCTATTTGTTATGCACAGCTAAAGTGAGTTTCTTTCGTACGCTTGCGATCAAAATTCATCCTAACAATATCCTTGTTATTTCTATTGGTTATAAGTTGTCTATGAGTATGTTTTATGACAAACTTGATGTATAGCTCTCACCATGTTTTGATTAGAAAATGAATGTACAATGGATATATGACCTAATAGATGATAATGCAGCTATTGTGATAAAGCATCAATGATTCTTTAATATTCTCAGATGAGTATGAGACCCCTATGTTCAGATATGTTGTTATTACTTGTAGATTACATATTTGTGACGTGTTTGACGAAATTCCTGTCATGGCTAGTAGGGGTCCAGTGAAGTCCTTGATCAAAATATAACATTATTAACCTTATTCCATTATTATTTATCATTTTTTGAGGTTTCATGAAGTTCCAGGTAGTGGCCTGATTCCTGGCCTTGAAAAAGTGGCACAGAATCTGAGGTTTCTAGCTAAAAAATGTCTAAAAAAATCCACAGTCGTTGGCATGCCTTGCTGTGGGAGTGGCTGGAAAGCCTCAGTCGCATACATGGCTTGTCATGGGAGCGTTTGATTTTCCATATCAGTAAAATGACAAGTTGTCTCAAGGGTTAAGCACCTGGAAGGGTCGGTTTCCTCTTAAAGGGTCTATAGCTCCTGAGGAAGGTAAGATTGGTTTAGTTTTTTCGGTTCCACTTCCTTAACTATACATGGGGAGTTGAATCACATCATGGTAGCCTCTCGTCACATGTTTATTCCAGTGGACTGATTAACTTGGGTAAATGTGGGAGGAGGGTGTTACAGAGTGGTATCAGAGCATGGTTCACCCCTTGGATTGGATGGGTAGTGTGTTAGTCATGCATACATGTCGGTTGCATATGTGTTCTTTATGCTTGTGGTATATGTGCTTGTTGTGTATGCATTGTGGTATTCATGGTTGCAGTTGTTTCACCATGTGAAAGTTTATGGTGTTGACATTGGATGTATTTATCATGAGTATATGTCGTTTATGCATTGGTCATGCATGTTAATGTTTATATGTTGTTGTGCATACATTGGCATGGTGATAAATGTCATGCATGAGGTCATTGTATGTAGTCATTATGGTCGTGCTTTGATAACTGGATGATAGTTGAAATGATGTTTATATGTTGCTATGATTATGTTTATACATGTATTGTGTTAATCTAGTTGATCTTTCAAACGAGGTATCTTCCCCTGAACTATACTGAGGTATGTTTATTATTTTATGTTTTGGCTTTAGCCAACATGGTATACTTGCTGGAAAGAGATCAAAGATGACTAGCAAGATGGTAGACTAAAATTCACGAGATTCTTACTATGGGTTAAATGAGCAACGTTGTGGTGGGCACTCTTCTGAATTAGCAGACACATTGACAAGCTTGAAGGAAGAAATAAGAAGTTGCAAGGAAGATAATGACAGTATCATTCAGGCACAAGAGAAACAAGTAGAATTCAATGCATCCTTCAAAGTTTATCAGAATTGTTGAGATAGGGACCACTTAGGATCAGTCATGGGCAGGACGATAAGACTAATGGGGCATATGGAAATAGATCTCATGGCAGTGATAGGTCAGATAGGGATGACACGATCAGAGATGATAGGCTCTTAGATACTCTGGAAAGGAGGGGTGATGGAAACAAGTTCTATTCTAGTTCTGGTTATGATAGACACTATGATCTTCATCGTTATCATCCTTACATGAGGAGTGACAAGGGATATTTTTCTATATGAGTTCAAGAAAGAAAAACCACCTACTTTTGATAGGGATTGGAAGAATCTGGAGGATGTGGAGACATGGTTACTTGGGATGAAGACTTTCATTGAGATGCATGAGTACACAAAGAATATGAAGGCCACAATAGCTATCCTCAGCCTCAAAGGAAAATCAAACATCTAGTGGGAAGATGTGAAACAATTCATAGACATCAGGACAAAAGACTTAAGTTGACATGATTTCAAGAGACTTTTTAGGAAGAAATACTTGTCAGATAGGTACTATGACAAAAAATTTAAGGAATTCTATGAGCTAAAGATGGAATCGATGACAGATGAGGAGTATACGACCAAGTTTCTGGAATTATTGAGGTATGTATTGTATCTTAACGATGAAAAAAATAAAGTTCAGAGATTTTTCAGTGGATTACCATTAGCATATAGAGATCGGATTGAGTATGATGAGCCTCGGTCGCTTGAGAAAGTTATTGGGAAATTGAAGCACTTTTATAAGCAGTCAAAGCGTAAGACAAAATCCTAGCAAGGTTGGAAATGGAAAGACAAATATAAAGGTAAATGGAAGTAAAAAAAATAGGGCATCAGGATGCAGGTGAGAAATAAAATGTTGCACCTTATAGGAAGTTCAATGTAGTTAGACTAGGACATGGGTCACGGCCTGGAGGGCAGCAATATATAGGTGATGAAACATGACCGTTGTAGTGTTGTATATGTGGAAAGGAGCATCTTAAGAGTGATTTAACACATAATCAGGGTGGTAGGCCTCATATTTACAATGCACATGATGCGCATACAATTGGGGATGTTGGCTAGAGCACTCCTCGTATCTATGCAACATTGGATAATAGACAAGAGAATCACCAGGAATCTATTATCGAGATGGATGGTAAACTTTGTGATCAAGTTGTTCATTATAGGAATTTTGAGGTCTAAAATGAGCCTCCAAAGGAAATTATAAAATAATAGTGGAAATAATAAAATAAGATTAGATTACATCATCAAATTTTAGATGGAAAATAAATAAAACTATTTTTTCAACTTGTATTTTCAACTTATCGCCTTATGGATTTACTCAAAATTCGAGCAGGAACACTCGTTGGATGCAGAATTTGATTCCTCATCTAAAGAGTACCCATGTTGCATACTTTCGATGGATCCTGCTACATGAAAAATGTGACTGCAATCATTTTTTTATCATGTATTTCTCATTTTTAATGTAGCAGAGTCCATTGAAAGTATGCAACATTGGTACTCCTTGGATGAGGAATTAAATGTGACATCCAACGAGTACTCCTTCTTGAAATTTGAGTAAAAACTTAGGGAGATAAGTTGAAAATACGAATTGAAAAGGTAGTTTTATTATTTTATTATTTTTTACTTTTTTACTCCAAAAATGTTGAATCATCCCCCATGGTTGACATCATCATCTTGAATCCTATTAGTTCTTATAAAGTTTATTTTGATTGTACATTTTTCTTAGGAGGCCCACTTTAGACCTCAAAATTTCTCTAATGCCTATTTTGATTTACTTTAGATCTAATTATAATTATGTTAACCCTCACTTGGTGGATAAGTATGGTTTGAATAAAGAAGTGCATGCAGAATCTTGGTTAGTGTAGTTGGATGGACATACGAAGAAGAGAGTTCATCATTGCGTAAGAACTTGTCCATTTGAGTTGAATGGTATGCCTACATCGGCGCATTTGAATGTATTATTGTTGGGATCATATAGTATGCTTTTGGGTACGATTGACTATATCTTCATAGGACCAAGGTGGATTTTTATGACAAAGTTATTGAGTGTTTGGATGATAATGGGGAACAAAAGACTTTTTAGGGTAAGAAGAAGGCAACATTAGTTAGAATGGAGACAACTATGTAGGCAAAGTGCAGTCGCACAAAAGAGTTTATGTTATTTGTAGTGCATATTTCTATTGATAAAGGTAAGGAGGAGGATGATGCAGAGATATTAAGTAGGTACCCAATCTTGCAGCAATTTCAAGATGTGTTTCCAGCAAAGATTTCAAAGTTTCTGCCTCACAAAGAAGTGGACTTTTCCAATGATTGGGTACCAAAGGAAGCACCAACATCAAAGGAATCATACAAGATGAGAACACTAGAGTTAGTAGAGCTGAAGTTGCAGCTGAAATAAATTCTTGAAAAAGGATACATTAGGCCAAGTGTATCGTCGTGGGGTGCACCCTTATTGTTCGTGAAGAATAAGGTTGGAACTCTCAGGTTATGCATTGATTATAAGAAGTTGAACAAGGTAACAATAAATAACATGTATCTGTTGTCGATGATTGATGACTTGTTTGATCAGTTGAAGGGAGTAGCAGTGTTCTCAAAGATTGATCTGAGATCATGATACCATCAGGTACACATTAAAGAAGAGGACATTTACAATACAACTTTTTGGATCATGTATGGGCATTATGAGTTTGTTGTAGTTCCATTTGGTTTTACTAATGCTCCAACTACCTTTATGTGCTTGACGAATAGTGTGTTGCGTCCTTATCTGGACAAGTTTGTTATTGTATTCATTGATGACATCTTGTTATATTCTAAGAATGAGGAAGAGCATGCCAAACACTTAGTAGCAATATTTAGATTTCTAAGAGAGCAACAATTATATCCTAAGCTCAGCAAATGCAGTTTTTTCCAAACAGAGGTACATTACTTGGATCATGTTGTTTCCAAGGAAGGTATAGCAGTGGATCTAGAAAATATAAGGGCTATCATGGAATGGGAAACTCCCAGGAATGTAAATGAGGTATGATCATTCATGGGACTAGTAGATTATATAGGAGGTTCATCAGGAATTTTCCCCAGATCGCATATCATATTACATCACTACAGAGGCAAGGTAAGAAATTTGAATGGACAGAGGAATGTGCATCTAGTTTTGAACAGTTGAAGTAGTTGTTGATGAATTTTTCAGTGTTAAATATTCCAGATCCAGACAAATAGTTTGTGGTGTGTATATATGCTTGCAAGAGAGGACTTGGTGGATTCCTTATGTAGGAAGTACATGTAGTATGATATGAGCCCCAGAAACTGAATGAGCACAAGAAAAATGATCTAACACATGATATTGAGGTGGTAGCGATCATCCATGCATTGAATATGTGGAGGGACTATCTTCTTGGAAGGAGGTTTGTATTGATGAGTGATCACAGTGGATTGAGGTATTTATTTGACCTACTGAATCTAAATGTTAGGCAAGCTAGATGGTTTGCCACAATTAATGAGTTTGACTTTGAGATTAGGTACATCAAGGGTAAAGAGAATAGGGTTGAATATTATTTTAACAGGAGGATACATGTGAATCATATAACAACCATGAGTTCTTATGAAACATACTTACAGGACCATATCTTACACGCAGGACAACTAGATGGCAGGGACATGGGGCTTAGACACAGGTTAAACTAGGGTATAGGTGAGCAGGATGTGGACTATCATCTTACATAGATGGTTTGATCAGATTTAGGGACATGATATATGTGTTGAATGACATTGGGCTCAAGAAGATTATATTGTGAGAGTTTCATGCAAAACTATATTCAGGTCACCAAGGATACCAAAATACATTGACAGTAGTGAATACTTTCTATCATTGATCAAATCTGAAGAAGGACGTGGCAGAGTTTGTGGCTAGATGTTTGGACTGTCATTAGGTGAAATAAAAATGTAAGTATACAGGTGGACTACTACAGTCGATTATGATTCCAGAGTGGAAGTGGGAAGTCATTTCCATGGATTTATTTACAGTTTTTCCAAGGACATCTAGAAAGCATGATTCCATTATGGTTTTCATAGACAGGTTAACAAAGCTAGCATACTTCGTTCCAATAAATTCTACTTATTCATCTAACAATGTAGCACATTTCTTCATCAGAGATGTAGTGAATTTGCATGGCGTTCCAAGGAATATTGTTTCAGACAGGGATGCTAATTTTACTTCCAAGTTTTGGAAGGAGTTGTTTGTAAGTTTGGGGACAAAGTTGGCCTTCAACACAACTTATTATATGCCGAAATATGGACAGCCAGAGAGGGTCAACATGATATTGTAGGACACGTTGAGCATGTATGTGATGCATCAACAGAGGAGATGGGATGAGTACCTTCCGTTGGTTGAGTTTGCTTATAATAATGGTTATCATGAGTCATTGAGGATGAGTCTGTTTGAGGCACTCTATGGGCGAAGTTGTAATAATCCCATCAGTTGGAGTGATCCACTGAATAGGGTGTTCATATAACTAGACATGTTGGCAGAGATGGAACAATAAATGAAGGTAATCAAGAAGAATCTAAAGGAAGCACAGGGTAGGCAAAGAAGTTATGCAGATCGGAACAAGATGTTTAAGGAGTTTCAAGTTGGGGAACAAGTGTTCTTGCGCATCAAGCCAAAGAAGAACTCCTTGAGGATTGTCTCATGTGCCAGGCTGGCACCTCGGTTTTGTGGAACTTTCAAGATTCTTGAAAGGATTTGACCAGTAGCCTATAGACTTGCATGACCTCTGACAGTGAAAGTCCATGATGTTTTCCATGTGTCATTTCTTAAGAAGTATGTTAAAGATGTTGATCATGTGATTGACTGATATGTATTGCAGGTGGAACCAGAAGGAGAATTCCCGCTAGAACCTCAGTGTATTTTGTAGAGAAAGATGTTCATGCTCTGAAACTGAGAAATCAAACAATTTAAAGTGCAGTGGTAGCACTTTAGGCCTGATGAAGCTATATGGGAGATTGCGGATCAGATGTGGGCTATCTATCCTTGTATATTCGTTGGTTGAACGAATTTTTTTGGTATATGTTTTGGTGTGATGTTTGATATATGTGCATATGTATATGGACGTAAATATCGCTATGAGTTGTGTTACAAAAATCCAATACGCGGTATGGGTGTCATATCATTATGTTTGTCATGTTGTTATGTTTTCATGTTGGTTTGTTTCTCAGCAGGTTGATAGTTGTAAATATTGCAACGAGCTAAGTTATAAAGCTCCATGGGAAGTATGTTTTGCTTTTCAATAGTCTTGTTGGTTGTAGATGTCAATGTGTTATGAAACCAGCTCCCAAAATAGAATAAAAGAGAGCTCAACGCCTTATAAATCAGCCACTTCGAGGGGGAAACCTCCTTTACATTACATAAATGAACAATTCTTCGATGATACAAATGAAAAAAAATCATTTATGTATATATATATGAGTCGATGGGGTGATAATATAATCCTAGCCGACCTAACAATAATAATGTAAGGGAACAACAATAACAATAGTGGGTTATTTATGGGGTACAATAATAACAATATGGGGACTACATGGGTACAACAATAACAATAATGAGGCTACACTAACAAAAATAAGGGACTACACTAGTAATATAGGGCCCTAACATGCCCCTCTCCTTCAAAAAAGTGTTGTCCTCAATGCTTGAGTAGTTCTGGATGCTTCTATATAAAATTCTCATCCTGATCCCATGTGAAATATTCGGTAGGTAAGTTCTTACACTTGACGAGATACTCTAAAATTGATCGATTCCATAGTTGTCAAGTTCTTATTTCCATGGCTACTTCAGGTTCCAATATTATTTTTCCTTCATCATCAAGTTCTGGCAATATTGTTTGAACTGGAAGTTTTTCACCTATAACCTTCTTTAAGCATGAAACATGGAAAACTGGGTGCACTCGGGAAGATACATGAAGCTCCAATTTGTATGCCATAGTACCAATATTTTGCAATACCTTGTAAGGATCATAATACTTTGGTGATAATTTATTATCCTTCTTAACTTGCTTTAGGGACATTTGTTTGTATGGTTGTAGTCGTAAAAATACTCAGTCTCCTACATCAAAACTTCTCTCGCTACGATGTTGATATGCATGTCATTTCATTAAATTTTGTGCCAAATTTAGGCCATCCTTTAAGAGTTGGAGAAATTTTTGTTGATGCTCGATGTGATCTTCCACTACTTGAAACTTAGAATTTTCTCTTAAAGATGATGGGATGGACAGTGGATGATATCCATAAAGTTCCATAAATGGGGTCATTTTTGCTACAATGTGGAAGGGAGTGTTATACCACCATTCAGCCAGAGGTAACTAATTGACCCATTGTGTTTGTTTATCAGATACAAAGAAACGAATATATCCTTCCAAACATTTGTTCACTATGTCAGTTTTCCCATCGGATTGAGGATGATAAGATGAGCTATGAGCTAGTTGAGTACCCAAACAAGAAAATATTTCCGTCCAAAAATTTCCAGTGAAAATGGGATCTCTATCGCTTACAATAATCTTTGGGTTTCCATGTATCTTTTGAAATGTTTCCATAAATGCAGTACCAATTGTACTCGCTTTAAATGGATGAGATAATGCACAAAAGTGTGCATACTTGGTAAGTCTATCAACTACCACCATGATGACACTCTTTCCTTTGGACTTAGGTAAACATGAGATAAAATCCATTAAAACCTCCTCCCAGGGTTGATTTGGAATGGATAAAGGCTATAGCAGTCTCGGGGTCTTAATTTTCTCTACTTTATTTTGTTGGCAAACCAAACATTCTGCCACAAACTTTTGAATATCAGATTTAAGGCCATCCAAAAAAAAAAATTCTTCACCCTGTGGTAAGTTTTTAAAAATTCTCGAGTGTCCTCCTAAGGGAGAGGTGTGCGATTCCAAAAGCATATTTTGTTTTAGTTGTGAATTCTTAAAAAGATATAAGCGATATTTTTACCATAAGGAATCATTTTTCCAACTAAACGTATCAGATGTACTAGTATCTCGCTGCAACATTTGAATGAGTGTCCATACTTCTTCGTCATTCTTTCATTCCTCCCTTGCTTCGGTTATTCAATCGGGTTAAATAATATAAATGTCTCAAAGAAATGCTTCCACATCCTCATCCTTTCTTGAGAGTGCATTTGCAACACCATTCTAATTTTGTTATAAATATAAAGTTTCAATGCATACCTTTTATGTCTTTTGTGTATTATGTAGCTCAAAGTATTTCTTCATCTATAGTATCCAAGTTATCGGATCCTTGCCATCAAACTTCCTCATATCTATCTTTGGAATATGGTGGGTCTTAAATCCAACATTAGAGTATGTGTCATCATGATCGACATTTCTTTTGTTCTCATCATGAGTTTCCTCTACTATTTTTTCACCATTAGGAAGTTTTTCTTGTAGAAACTTTACCAAACCTTCCTTCAAACCTTCCATGTCTTTCTTCAAATCTTCCATGTTTCCTTCTATATCATTCTTCAAACCATCCATCTTAGCTTCCACACCCTTCTTCAAACCATCCATTTTAGCTTCCATGTTGCCTTCTATACCATCCATCTTAGCTTCCAAGCCATCCATCTTAGCTTCCATGTCTTTCTTCAAACCATCCATTTCAATTTTTGTTATTTTTGCGAGAGCGAAATTTGTTGCACTTGTTCTTGTAAGTTTGATATATCATGTTGCACTTCTTCTGCTTCATGAGTCATAGTAGAGCCTTATGAGGGCTTAATGGGTGTTTAATTATTTTTAGGGGTCATTTTCGAATCCAATACTGATATTTGTGCTTCAATATGCCCTTGGAATCCCTTCAAACTGATTTTTCAAACAAGACTTCTGCAATTTTAAAAAAATACACACATTTTTCTTGCGTTTGAGGAGCTCGATATTGAATCTGATGTATCTCTATGATTTGGATCCCCAATATTTTATCTTCAGAGCTTTATTAGCCCTCTAAAGCTTCTTTCCAATACCACTGGTCTGACCTGATTTGGATTCTTCAAGGCAAAGTTATGCCTAATCTCCCACAATGTCCTAATTATGGACTGGTTCAGTATAGAAAACTTGTACGGCATGCCACGTGTCACTGTTTCCTCCTTCGGCTCTGAAATTGATACACATGAAACTACAATCCGTGTATTTTTGCCACCTTTTACATAATTCCAATTTGATGCTTACAGAGAGATTTATGACGATTTTCCCAAGGTCACCTCTTTGAGATGAAATTCGGGAGCTTGCAAAAACCTTAACTTCCACATATATCTCCGAAAATATTGCGAACCAAGATCAGAAATTTCTTCAGGATTTCTTCAGGATTTCTTCGCAAATGGGTTTTTTTTTATAGCGTTTGAACCTTCGTAGAAAAAACGTTATAGCGAAAATGGCATGATGACTTGTTTGAAGCAGCGAAACCCTAGAATCCAAAGCTCTGATACCAAATGTTATGAAACCATCTCCCAAAATAGAAGAAAAAAGAGATCAATGCCTTATAAATCAGCCACTTTGAGGGGGAAACCTCATTTACATTACATAAATGAACAATTCTTCGTTGATACAAATGACAAAACCTTCTTTCTATATATAGGAGTCCATGGGGTCACAATATAATCCTAACTGACCTAACAATAATAATGTAAGGGCACAACAATAACAATAGTGGGCTATTTATGGGGCACAATAATAACAATATGGGGATTACATGGGTATAACAATAACAATAAAGGGGCTACACTAACAATAATAAGGGACTACACTAGTAATATAGGGCCCTAACACAATGAACATCAAGGATGGTGTTCCCACAAAAGGGAAGGTTTTGTAACAACCTTAGTCAAAATTCTATGTAATAAAAGTTAATAAAGACAAAATAATAACCAAGGTCATGGAACACGTATTCCAAGCTGAATTTTGGGAAAAAACATCATAGTGTGGGTGTTCATTTGGTTTATTATGGCTAAGGAAATTGACAAAGATAATGGGAGAGGCTTTGGAAAGGTATGAGGCATTAATTAGCAATTTATTTATGAAAATAATGGAAAATAGGAGAAAATGAAGGTGAAAAACCACAAGTTGCATGTGAGGAGAAAAATGAAGGAAAAATAATGAAAAATGAAGAAAATATAGGCCTCATTATTAAAAAGGCTTATGAGGGTCAGTTGGTACCTTTTGTTAGTTCACTTTTGGAGCTCTCTCTCTCTCTACTCTATCTCTCTCTTTCTCACCCTTGGACACTTAGAGCATTCTTGGAGCACTCTAGCATTAGATCAAGGAAACCAAAGGAAGGACAAAGAAGACAAAGGGAAACAAACATCAAGCAAGGAAGCGCAGGATCAAGCGGCTACAATGAGAATACTTGCAGGTATTGATTTGCATATATGGTTTCCTTGCTAGATGTGGCATGCATGGTGCATGCATGTGTGTTCTTGGTTCTCATGTTGTCATTGACATGGGTTTTGCCAGGTGTGATAGTGTTCTTCAGCCTTTCCTTGCCATTTCCAGATAGCCATGGTGTGGTGGGTTCTCTTGTATTTGGTTGAGTTGGATTGTTGAATGGATATGACGCTGAGTGGGGTGGTCTCGGGATTTTTCACAAGGCCTAGGAATCCTAGGATGGGATACAAGGTAAAGCCTAGTTGTGAACACCTCGATTGAGCCCAGGAATCCTCGATCGGTGAATGGTTTGATACACAATAAAGCACAGAGGTGAATACCCTTGATTGAGCCTAGGGATCCTCGACCGGTGAATGGCGGGATACACGGTAAATATTAGAGGGGAATACCCTTGATTGGGCCTAGGAATCCCTTAACAGATAATTACGGGATACACGATAAAGCCCAGAGGGTGGAGACCTCGTACGCCTAGGAATTCCTTGACTGGTAATAGCGGGATACACGGTAAAGCCGAGAGGTTTAGATAGACAAATTCCTCACAGTTTAGGTGGAGAGGTATGGAGGCATCCATGCTTGTTTAGGGTCTAGTGACCCGGTGGGGATTGCGATAAATCCTGGTTGTATTGATAAGGGTTCACGCCTAGGAATCCCTTGGCGGGATATATTGTAAATTCTGAGGAAGCTCTGGATGGTTTGTTGTGAGTCCCACATTTAAGCTTGGAATATGGCATGGGGGCGATTGACATAAAGAAAGATTGGGTTCATGCCAATCTATGGTCGAGTGGTTCATGGAAGCCCTAGACCTGGTTGGCCTATGCATTCATTAATAAGAGTTCCTTCTCTTTGGTATTTCATGTGTAAATGTATTGGTTCATATGTGGTTTTTATGGTTGTTATATCTTTGTTATTTATGTTGGTTATAGGTTGCTTATGATTATGCTTTATTACATACTTGATGTATGGATCTCGCCATGTTTTGATTAGCAAATGAATGTACAATGAATATATGACCTAATAGATAATAATACAACTATTATGATAAGGCATCAATGCTTCTTGATGATTCTCAGATAAGTATGAGACCCCTATGCTCAAATATGTTGTTATGATCTGTAGATTACATACTAGTGACATCTTTGACGAAATCACTGTCATGTGTAGTAGAGGTCTGGTCAAGTCCTTGATCGAATGATTGCATCAATAACCTTATTCCAATGTTATTTATCATTTATGAAGGTTTCATGATGTTCTGGACAGTGGCCTGAGTCCTGACCCTGTAAGAGTGGCACAAAATCCGGGGTCACTAGGTCAAAACTGCCTGAAAAAGTCCACAGTCGTTGGCATGCCTTGTTGTGCGAGCGATTGGAAGGCCTCAGTCGCATGCATGCCTTGTCATGGGAGCCGATGAGGATGCAGATTAGTAAAATGACAAGTTGTCTCAGGGGTTAAGCACCTAGAAGGGTTGGTTGCCTCCCGAAGGGTCTCTAGTTCCGAAGGAAGGTCATATTGGTTTAGTTTTGTCGATTCCGCTTCCTTTACTGTACATAGGGAGTTGAATCACATCATAGTAGACTCTTGTCACATGTTTACCCCAGTCGACTGGTTAGCTTCCAGGTAAATATGGGAAGAGGGTGTTACAATCATGTGGTAATTAAATGTGATTGATGTGTTTTTCAATCCATACCTTTTGGGCTAAAAACTTGATCAGACATCGCATTAATGCATTCCTTGGCTAAGTTAAGTGGCTTGTGTAGCCCAATGGTTTGCTTCAATGTTTGACATCGAAAAAAGATTTTAGAGAAGTAGCATTTTTTTTTGCTTGAGCAATGATGAGAGCTAATTTACTTTCTAAAGGGGAGGATCATTGAGTTTAATGACTATCATTAAGTCTCCAATGACTAATAATGCTCTATGGCTTCTTCGGCGAAAGTAAGACCATGCAAAAGAGCATATGTTTCTATGTGGTTATTTGTAGTTTGACCATGTCCCTATGCTAAGGGTGCTACCATTGTTCTTTTAGGATCATGAAGCATCCCCCTTGCTCTTGCCACCCATAAGCATGATATTAAGTAGAAATGAGAAGAAAGATTATTGTCATGGGGATATGATTAGGGTGAAAAGAGGTAGAATTGCAAATACTGAAGTAGATGAGGAGATTGGGAAACTTGATTCCAAACACTAGCTCCTCTAGAAGTAGGGAATGAAAGTACACTAAAACATTAAGTCCTCATTGAGATATCAAGGAACTCAAGGAACTCATTGCATGCAGAATTGAGAGTAAAGGGATTTTAGAGTATGGTTCTTTGAGATTTTGAACTTGGAAATGATGTAGCAATGAGAAACAAGAGATGAGAGTTACTCCAAACAACTTCAATTTATTTGAAATCCTTTATAATGTAAGGCACTTGCCTTCTATTCTTTTTTATAATTACTTTAATCATAACTTCTATAAAAATTTATTTAAATTAAAATCTCAAAATCAATATATATCTTAAAAAGTTTAATATAATAAATTTATTTACACATTAAAAATAAAAAATGAATTAATATTTTATAAAAATTATATTTCAAATTTTCTTTAAAACAACTTAACCATCAAAAATTTTCTTTAATACAACTTAACCATCAAAAAAAAAATATGTATATATATATATAAAATAAAAATTTATGAATATTTTATAAAAATTATATTTCAAAATTATATATATATATGGAACAAAATGCATTAACCTGGTCAATGTCTGTAACATGTAATGCATTTATAACAACAAAAGTTTACATCTCATTTCTTCAATTAACCCCTCTTAATACAAAAGAAATTCAAATAAAATGTCCTAGTTTTAAGTGATTATATAAAAATTAAGTGTGGCGTTGTTCAAATTTAATTCAGTGTGTGACAATCCTCGGTATCACTTTCTCTGGTCAAAAAAACACAAAAGTGGGCCATATCGAATGCAGCGAACGCGGAGTCTTGTGTACAATGTTCGGTCAAGATTACAACGATAGCACTACAATATAAAATTATGCTAGTTTCAACTTGTTAAAGGTTTGTTATATATATATATATAAGCTTTTGAAAATGTTTAATTTATTTTTACGATTAAAATTATAAATTTAATAAAAATATATTATTTCAATTATTTTTAATAATTCAATTTTAATAAAATTGAATAAACAAAAATATAATTTTTGTAATTTTTAAATATAGATTTTCATAATTGTGAGACATAATAAAATAATTTCTAAACTCAGGTTAGAAACATCCTATCAATGATATTATTAATAATATTATTATAATAATTAACAAAAACTGTTTCACAAAAAATGTAACTTTCAAATATTTTTATTTATTAAATTTTTATTACCGTTACGCCGAATCCAAAATTCAGCGACTATAATTATATTTATATTAGTATGGAATTGTTTCGTCCCCTTCTGTTGATTTTTATATTTTTAAAATTACCGATACATTGAAGCCCTAATTCAGCGATTATAAAATTTTATTATAGATAGCAAATCGATTGCTGAAATTACAAAGATTTTGATGATTATTTTCGATATCCAAATGTATCAAGACATTTCATACCAAATTTGAAGTTCTAATTCAGCCATTATAATTTTTTATTATTATAGTGATTGAAAGTGCTAACTGAAATTACACAATGTAGATGCTTCGAAATATTTTGCTGTTTATTTCACAATAAAATTATCAACATATTTTAATCAGCATTCTTTTATGCTGATTATTTATCTGTTAACTGGCTTGAAATTTGTAATTAGACTTACTAAACATTTTTCATAATGCTGAATATATTTATATATTTAAAAATCTAATTTAAATAATAAAATTTTATAATTTCACTTCTATCTATAATATAAAAATTAAAACATAAAACAACTAAACTACACCTTTATTAACTTAAAATAACTAAACTACATCTCTATTTTATACAAAACATCTCATTAAAAAAGGCAGTCTAAAAAATATGGTAAGATTATGAAAATTTCGGCAAATATTTTTGAAAATCTAGGTTACGGTAGTTAAATTTCGGTATTTTGGATGCCTTCAGGGTTTTTGATGGTGCTGAATCCATTTCCATCATCAAAAATGCAAATCAAACACTCCAAGATTTTTTAATTTTTTTTTACAAGATTCCAACAACAAAAAACTACCTTCCAATCTACTCTGTTGCATCAGTAAACAACTCCATTAAAAAAAAAACCAAAAACTTTAACAGGTTATCCATCTCCACTCATGCTCATTGAATGCTAACATAATATGAACTAAAAATAATAGCACTTTGAATGAATCATTCAGCTGTCAAATGTACAATAAATTGCTTTTATGGCTTGTTTTCTTATGTAGAAATATCCAGCCTTCACAGTGATGGTTACAGATTTAGATTTAATTATGGCTTTTTTTCATCTCTAAAAATATCAAACTTTCACAGTGATATTTACAAATTTACCTAGAGAATGCAAAAAGAATATGTAAGCGAGCAAAGAAATCATTTCTGCAGGAAAATCCAGGTTCGCAACATAGAAAGTTCAACTGAATGGGCCATGATATAAAAGGAAATTGTAAAAGGGTTGAACAGAAACCGGCCCGGCATTTATGGACCTCTGCAATAAAGATGATACTTATTACGTTCCATTAATCATGTACAGAAAAAAACCGTAGTCATTTGTGCCAAGAAAAATATAGTTGAGTTCCTTCTACATTGTCCAGGTTTCCACCGGAGTGTCATCCCCTATTGATAATGCGTCAACGGGAGAAAATTGCAGGACACAGGTCAGGATTACCTTTGATTTTTGCATTATTTAGATGTTATTTTTCTCTTGTTATATGGGTCCTTGAATACCTCGAGCAGACTACCCCTCACAGCAAGCCCTGATTTCATAGAGTATCCTCTGACAACACCACTTTAACATCTGCAGCTCTACTGAGACAATAAATCTGCCAATTACCCTAGTCTATGAATCTAAAAGTAGAAGCTGCCTAACTGACACCCTTGTTTACATCGGTTGAATCTATAGCAATAACGTAGGTACCTTATACCTTGGTTTGGCATTTTGATTTGAAACCAATATTCATAAATAGTTATAGTTGGCCTTGACACATCAAGGGCCAACTGCAAGCTCTTTGAAGCCCCATTCATTACCTGTCCATTAATTCTAGCTTTGAGCTGGCCAGGCTTAGCCCTTGAAACATAAATCCAAGCTTGTACAATTCAATAGAGAAGCTTTCACGAGTAGAAAACTACCTTCCAGAAGAGAGTATCTCCTCCGTATTCTTTTGAGAATCTGAACGCTCAAAGGCATACCTAGAAGAGGAAGAAATCAATGGAGAAGGAGAAGTTGCAAGGTCAGAGGTTCTGCTATCACTGGTGTTGACACTGACACTGACACTGCTTTGATGTCCATCAAAAGATTTAGGGGCTGGTGGTCTCTCTATAGGCAAAACACCCTCAAGCATCTGAACAACCTTTCCCATTGAGGGCCGCCTAGAAGACTGCTCTTGAATACACCAAAAACTAACTTCAATGACCCTCTGAACCTGACCCATATTTATATTCCCACCAAGCCTCTCATCTACTATGCTTGAAATATTCCCTAATTCAAATTGCTCAAATGCCCATGTCGAGAACTTCCTTCTTCCAGAGGTCGCAGAGATATCAAAGTTTCTTCTTCCACCAACGAGCTCCAGCAAAACCATTCCATAACTGAAAACATCAGATTTGGAAGTGATTGGTAAATTGGCAAGCCACTCCGGAGCCAAATATCCTCTCGTGCCCATAACACTAGTCAAAGCACGATTTTGATGTTCTCTCACATTTATGAGCTTGGCAAGCCCAAAATCAGAGACTTTGGCATTGAAATTATCATCTAACAGTATATTCTCGGGTTTGATATCACAATGAATGATGCAATCTCTGCACTCTTCATGTAAATAGGTGATTCCTCTTGCAGTTCCAATGGCTATGCCGAAGCGGGCGTCCCAATCAAGCTTCTTAGATGAATCATTAGTTGAAGCAAAGAGAAAATTATCTAGAGAAGTATTTTTCATGAACTCGTAAACCAGCAACCTATGCCGTCTTTCTGAACAAAAGCCAATAAGTTTAGCCAAGTTCAAGTGGTGAGTGCTGCCAATGGTCGCAACCTCCATGCGAAACTGTTTCTCCCCTTGCTCAATTCCTTCAAGTCTCTTCACTGCAACTATAGTCTTGTTTGGCAATGTTCCCTTGTAGACTGTTCCAAACCCACCAGAACCCAATTTATCTTTGAAATCCTTGGTAGCTTGCTGGAGCTCTTTATAAGAGAACTGGACTGGAGCTCCAGAGGCATATTCCAGAAGAGTGTACTGGGCTGATGAACTCCTAAGCCTATGACTATTCCTCCAACAGGCCCACCAAAGGCCTGTTTCAATAATAATCAAGCCGATCACAGTACCTGTAACTGCTAGAATTATTCCAAGTGAAGATAGTTTCCTAGTAGTCTTCGTTGTTGGTGGAGAAGGAGATGACAGAGGAGTAGGACGACCTGGTCCACACACTTTTACATAAGAAGTGCTTGGAATAGCCGCTGATTGATAACCACTAGTAAAATTAGAGGTCTTAAGTCGGCAGGTGCCAGAACCATCGCTTAAGATTGTTGATGCGGAACATGAGGGATTATTAAGGCAATTTTGCCTACAATCAGTAAAGCCCAAGAAAAATTTATCAGAACCCGACTCTGGAGGGTAAGACAAGAATTCCGTATGGTTCATCATCACCATGCTCTGGTTGCTGGGACATAAGGTGATGACGTCATTCCTTACGCATCCCTGCATTGGATCCTTAGGATCCACAAAGGAAAAATCCAGAGACGGGCATATGCAATATGGCCCAGTCTGATTGTAAACACATATTCCAAAGTTCCCACACCATCCATACACTTGGCATTGGTCTTCCACAGCACTCCATCCCACCTGCCATGACTGAGTGGTTCCATGCCACCCATATGACCGTAAATTCCCATCTGAATCCAACGTGATTCTTCTCACTGTGACGGAAATGTCTGTGTAATCGCTGCTACGAGTAAGCCAGAGCTGGGCACCTGAAATTTTCTTTTAGGGATTAGTTTCAATCATAATGTTATATGATAAATAAGTCCCAGATAGACCTAATCCTCTTATGCTGAACTGTAATCACTTTCAGAGCTTACAGCTATTTAGAAATTAATGACAAATGGAAAGCATATTGCTGAATGCAAAACCGATAAACATTCCCAAAATTCTTTAGTGGGAGAAGAATAAATGATAAGTATCTGAGAAGAAGATACCATACTTATCTAGGTATAGCAAATGGAAAACATATTGCTGAATGCAAAACAGATAAACATCCCCAAAATTCTTTACAGAGGCAAAGAATAAAATTACGAAGCATTTGAAAACAAGATCCTGCATCATGTAGGAGTGGTAAAGAGAGATTATATTCCTGAATGCAAGACCAATAAGCATACCCCGAATTCTTTCAGCAAGCCCTGACCAACCACACTTGGAGCGATATTATAATTAGAGATATAGTGATGGATATCACAATTTTTGAATTTCAATCCAGATTGGTATTACTGGTACAGAAATTCCTAAAGGGGCAGTTAATGATGCGGGTAACTCGGACGTTAAGAAAATAAGCAGAAGCAGTCGCCCTTCCTCAAAAATATGATGAAATGACCTCTTATGTATTAACACCCAATTGGGGTTTTCAAGTGGTAATTCATAGGAAAAGAATAAATTATCAAGAATTTGTAAAGAATAGAATCTGAAATTCTTTACATGGGAAAAGAATAAATTAAGCATCCGAAAAGAAGGTCTTGAATCCATCCAGGAATGGTAAATGGAGAGGATATTGCTGAATGAAAAACAGATACACATCCCCAAAATTATTTACATGAGTAAAGAATAAATTCTCAAGCATTTGAAAGGATCCTGCACAAATCTTGGAATTAATGGCAAATGGAAAGCATATCGCTGAATGCAAACCAGATAAACACATCCAAAATTCTGGGCAAACAATAAATCATCAAGCATCTGAAACAAGGTCCTGCATCTATCTAGGACTTAAAGGAAAATGGAATGCATAATTCTAACTGCAAAATAGCTAAACATCCCCAAAATTCTTTAAATAAAGGCTAAATCATCAAGCATCTGAAAGCAATTTCTGCATCTATCTAGGAAGTTGTGGCAGATGGAAAGCATATTGCTGAATGCAAAACGGTTAAATGTCCCCAAATTTTTGTATATAGATAAAGAATAAATCATCAAGCATCTGAAAACAAAATATCTGCATATATCTAGGAAATGGAAAGCATATTATTGAACGCAAAACAGATAAAGGTCACCAACATTCTTTACATGGGCAAAGAGCAAATCATCAGGCATCTGAAAGCAAGATCCTGCGTCTATCTGGGAATTAATAGCAAGTAGAGAGCATGTTGTGAAAGTAGAACAACTAAACAGATCTTCAAAATTCTTTACTTGGGCAAAAATAAAATCATCAAGCGTTCGGTTAGGCCAAGAGAATATTTCAAACAGTTGTTGCCGTTGCTGTTAGGTATTTGGCTAGTTTTGTGCCAGCAGGCCTCTGGTTCGAATCTCTTGGATGAGGCATACCAGTCTACACTGCCAGGCTATTAGCATCTGGTTCGAATCCCTTAGATGAGGCATACCACTCTACACTGACAGGCTTAATAGGGATGTCATTTAAAAATGCGGGGAAGCATGCCTTGGTTTGCCCATGTAATTTTCCTTGGATAAACAAGCCCAAAATTCTTAATGGAAAATGGAAAGCATACTGCTGAATGCAAAACAGATAAATGTTCCTAGAATTCCTTTCATGGCAAAGAATAAATTATCGAGCATCTGAAAACAAGATTGGATATCATGGGGGACATGATTAGATGGTAAAGTTGTTTGTTTTATAAGCTAATAAGATTCAAATTTTCAGAGCTACACCTGGATATATCCAGAATCCAGCCAGAAACAAAGGGATTACTGTTACAATAAACCAATAGCAAAACCACTTACCGGTGGAATTGGTGAGGGTGAATATCCCCTGATCATTCAGTGATAGTTGGAGTACGCTGGACGGCTGAGAGAAGCTGACGTTCCAGTATGTGATGTTGTTTTGCCATTTGAGAGAAAGATTTCCAGAAGAATCGAAAGAGAAGGAATACGGATCCATACTGAGGGTTTGCCCCACAGTAAACACCTGGCTAACCAGGAGAGTATCAGTGGGGTGGTTGAAGCTTTGCCACACGTTTCCAGAGCTTCCGTTCTTCAACACGAAATTGCCATCATCTCTCATCAGAGCAGACACCACGCCTTTATTAGCTGTACCACTCTTCCAGACCTGGCTGCCCGTTCCATTGAGTAAAACTAGGTCTCCATCGCTCTGAAACTGCAACTGGGCACCTTGGTCGACTGTGGCGCCTCTGCCTGCAGTCCATACCAAAGTGGTTTCATTTATATCGGCAAAGGCAATCCCCACAACGTAGAGTCCCTTGTTTCCGCTGCTGTAAAATCCAAAGGCGAAGCTGTTGTTCGAAGAAGACCATAGGGACGTACTGTCCGAAGGTCTGAGGATCGATCCTGGATTCACCTCTGCACAAACTACACCAACAGAGATGGCATATAATGTCAGGCAGAGCAAACAATATGGCATTGGAAATTTCATTGTTAGAAAGACACGGAAGCCGAAGCTAATCTCTGTTATAAATACAGATTGGCTGTTACAAATACAGATTGACACACCCAATTATGATTTCAAATCGAATCCTTTTGTGGGTCGGACATTCCCAAATTCAATCCCTTGAAAATTGACCAAACGTGTACCATATGCCAATCAGTTTTTTTGAATATTAAAGTCCCAAAAGGAAGTGGTTGTTGATGATAATTTCCTCCATTTACTTGTGTCGAAATCGCTATCAGAGGTGACTTGCGACTATAGTTTCTAGGGGTGCGAGTCAGTGATTCTAGATAATAGAAAGTTGGAAGCAAAAGTTACTGCACATTCTTCGTGGAAGACTAAGAAATGAATGCCTTTATCGAAGAAAGTTCAGTTAGTACGAACAAAATGAAGAAAACCTGTGGATCGAACAAATCGTCTCTATATTCTGGGTATTTAAATATTACCATGATAACTGTAAAATGCTTGTGTTTGACAGTCCATTACGCGTTTTAAAAGAAAATAATTTCAACGTTAATTTTGAGGTGCAAATTTCAAAGTCAACATACACAACAAAATTCGTGAGGGGAATCTGTTAATCAGAGCTTGTGTGTATCGCATCAATGTGCGTTGTCGTATCGATATCTCGAGGCGTGATATTGGGAATATGAGATACGTGAAACTGTGCCGTGGTAGATATTTTTCCCTCTCGTAATTTATTTTTGTTAAAAAGTGATATATCTAATGGTAAATAGTAATATCTGTGATTTATTTTAAAATTTAATTAAATTGAAATGGACAAGAGTTTCAAGGTTGATTTTCATTTATAAAATGTTGTTATTGATATTGTAAAAATATTGGATGAAATTTTTGATAAAACAATTTAATCTTTATTTTATTATTATTATTATTATATTTGTTGTTATTATGATATTAATTATTAAATTTTGTTTTTATTATGTATTAGTTTGTTTGTGACATTGAAAACTCAATTTATTTATTTATTATTATTATTTAAATTTATTTATTTATAAGGTGATTAGTTGAGACATTATTATAGGTAGTTTAGTAACTTCAATTTTTATTAGTCACTTATTTTTTGTTTTATTTCATTTTTTTTTCCTATCATTTTTATTTTTATGAATTATATTTTTTTATCCATATTTTCAATTTAAGATGACTTATTATAAGTGCCTTACCCATGTATTAAGTATTCACTTTTGTCTGCTTATTTGTTTGTCTTTGACCAAAAATTTATGTAGTTTATACATGTTTAACATTGAGAATTCAACTTTCTTTATTTTATTATTATTATTTAAATTTATTTTTTTGTAAGGTGATTGGTTGAGGTATTATTATGGACTATTTAGTAGCTTCCATTTCTATTAGTTACTAATTTTTTGTTTTTAGGTTTTTTTTTATTTTTATTTAACTTTTTATTTTTAGTTTTAGTTTTATTTTTTCTATTATTTTCATTTTCATGAATTAAATTTTTTTTCCATATTTTCAATTTAAAATGACTTATTATTCTATTATATATATATATATATATGACGACGATGATGATGATGATTAACATCTACTAAGACCAATGCTACCTATAGGACTTCAAGAAAGGAAAAAAATCTAAGTTTGGTTCTTCAAAATCTTGTTTCTATGATCAAAGAAAAGGGAAAGATGATTAATGTCTGCTAAGACCAATTTTGCCTATAGGACTTAAAGAAAGGAAAAACAATTTAAGTTTGATTCTTCAAAATCTTGTTTCTATGATCAAAGAGAAGGGAAATAAGCTCTCCAAGATCGCTATAGGTGGGCTGACTTAATAGGTCAAGAATTTTGGAAGTGTGGTAAATGTTATATATATATGTCAACCATCTTGTCACTCAGAATCATTACACGAGAATGTCACAATAGTAAAGCCGATCTCTTTTGTTGTTTTGTGGAATTTAGAAAAGCTTTCGACACTCTTCCCCGTGATAAGCTTTGGGAGAGACTTGAAGAGAGCATGGTTCCTCCTAAGCCGAGGATTGTTGTGATCCGTCTCTACGACACTGTCACTGCCAAGCTTAAGAACTACAAAGGGTGGTCTAAAGACAAATGCAATATTAGAGTTAAACAAGGGTGTCCCCTATCCCCTACCCTTTTTGGCACATACATCGATAAGCTAGAGGAATGTTTGGAAACTGCGAGATGTAAGGGCACCGAGCTTGCTGGTGTAATCATTACTCTTCTCCTTTACGCCGATGATATCATTCTTCTTGAAAAAAACCATGATGACCTAGACAAACAACTTAAGACTCGTTATGTCTACTTCTCCAAGATGGGTATGACAGTTAATACCGACAAGTCTAAAGTCACGATCTTTAAATACAAAAAGATAACCAATGGTAGTTTCGTTTATAATAATCAATGTTTAGAAAAGGTTTCTTCTTAAAAATATTTGGGTATTGACTTTCCTCATCAACTCAACTGGAATTATAGCATCGAGAAAAGGTTTATTGGAGGCTAGAAAGCTTATTATGAGCTTGAAAACAATTGTAAGTCAATAGATCTTTACATTTGGAGTAAAAAGAGTTTCCTCTTTGAGGCTCTCGTCACTCCTTTTGTCGTATACAAATGTGAAGTTTGGGGTTGTAGTATATCCAAAGAGTCATGGAGGAAGATTGAGATGATTCAAAAGAAATTCATAACCTGCAACCTAAAGATCAAGGGAAATGCTCCCTATCTTATCCTTTTGATCGAAGCTGGTTTGTCCCCCATTGAGAGTACGACTATGTTTATATATATGATGTATAAGAAGAAGCTTTACAACCTAGAATCCAAAAGGTTCCCAAAAATTGCTTCTAACTTTAGTCAACACCCCCACCTTCTCCTCAAGCGTGGGTGGCATAAGGATGTCCAGTCTTGGCTCAACCATTGTAGAATTAAGGAGGAGATCAATATGGGAAGCAAAGATAGTGTCAAAATTACTATTACCTCCAAGTTTAAGGAAAAGTTGTGGGAGGATAAGGAGTTGGAGGGTATCAACCCCACCCTTGATAACCAAAATTATCTCTCTGTGTTGACCAACACTAAGAAAAAAATGAACATCACTAAGATAAGAACTAATTCTCATGAGCTTTGAAGTGAGATCGAGCATTGGTCTATTCCAAAGACTCCCTGGAACGATAAACTGTTTGATTTGTGATACTAAGCAGGTGGAAGATGAAAAGCACTTCCTTTTAGACTTGCTGACTCTTACTCACATCCACTCACAATTCCCTAACATATGCCACACTTCCAATCTTCTTAGCTTATTAAGCCAACCCATTTATAATGATCTTGGAGCGCTTCATTCCCTTCTCTTTGATCATAGAAACAAGATTTTGAAGAATCGTACTTAGATCATTTTTCTCTTTCTTTTCTTGAGGTTCGATAGGCTGCATTGGTCTTAGTGGACGTTAATCATCATCATCATCATCATCATTAACATAAAAAATATTAGTTATTCATATTTCTTAATTTTTGTTGATGACATTCAACAAGTATTTTATTAGTTGGTGATGACATTCAACAATACAATTTTTTGTTAATTGTTTTATTTTTGTGATGAAATATTTATGTTTTTATTGTTTTTAGTTTAATTAAACTACATTTAAGCTAATCCAAAACTACTAGCTGATATGTAGCCCTTGTTTAATATTAAAGCATGAGAAAGACAACTGTAAGTGAAAAATATATTATCCTTATGATAAAGTTAAAATTTTATGTTTAAAATAATTAGTTTAATTAACTTTACAAATTATCAAATGTATGCTACAAGTTTATATTTAAATTGTTTTTTATTAAATTTTATGTATTAATAATCAATTAAGAAGGGAAAATTTTACTATGATAATTCATTTTGAAATTTTATTTTAAAATAGTTATTTTTAGTTATTTTATAAATTAATTGGATGTCAATCAATAATATTAGCAATTGTCCCTAAAGGTGCAAAGATACACTGAAGGAATAGAATATTTGGGAAGATCATCTCGCCATTCACTCCAATGTGAGCATCATTAATTGTTTGTATGAGTAGAGCAAGATTGTTTCTTGATAAGAATATGTAGATGACAGATATATATAACTACTCAGAGATGTTAGAAAGGGGCATACAAATCTCTGAAAAGACTCCACCTGTTAGATTTTAATGACCAATGAGAAAAATTACACTGCTATTTGGATTGAAGAAGGAATTTTTGGTGGGTTGCTATTAGGATTGAAGAAGGCATTTTCAGTATCCAGAAAGACATCATCGTCAATTCCTTCGGTACAATCCAGTTCTGGATCAAGAGGAATGGGATCGACGACAAAGGTGGAACTAGAGTAGAGTGATATTCTTCCAGAAGTGGAAAGAGGGACGCTATTCTAGAAAACACAATCTAATTTAGTTAATCATTTTCTTGTTAAGTTCATTTATGTGCTAGTTTTGAACTTCCAGGTTCTTAGTTTTGTAGATATGGGAACCATGATAATATTAAAGTCTTTTAGAAGAAAAAAATGAAATTCAAGTGAAATGGGTAGCACATCTCACTTATGGTGAAATAAATGGGTTCTAATGTTTACTTATGTCCTCCCCTAAGAAGAAGCATTCCCTTACCTTGTCTTTTTAATCCATCTATTCGTTGTTGATTTCATGCACTTTATGGTAGAGCCTCTCATGTTTAACTATAAAATTCAATCTCAATCACTATTTCTTAAAGGTGTAACTAAACTTTAGAGTTTAGGATATCAAAACTTTCAGTAAATTTGTGTAATAATAAACTAAAATTTTTAATTTTATAATTATTCTCCAAATTTTAATAACATTCTTAAAAAATAAGATAAGATATTTGATTCGAGGGTCAAAATATTGTTATTGATATTATTAAAAATAATATTAAAATATATAATTTCTTTAAATTTAATTAATATTATTTTTATATTAAAATAAGTATATAAATCATTTGGAAAATTTTGCCATGGTGTGCAAAACCTCACCAAAACCCTTTAGGCTTAAGAAGACCTCCATCCAAACAAACAAAAACTCATCCAAATAAACTTAGGCTCTAAATGGAAAAATGTTTAGAACCCCAAACACTTAACTTCACATTAGACACTCTTGTACTTGGAATGAGTGCCTCATGTTAGTCTCCGTCATGGATGGTCTTATTCATTAAGGAAATCATCCAAAATGATATATTCGTTCAAAGTGATCAATTTGGCTTTAGTTGTCACCGTATCTCAAAAGGGTTGATTCACTCAACTTCTTCTCGAAAGCGTTTGCTTTCAAGTTTCACTAATAAACTCTCAATGCTCATTAATAAACATGTAAAGTCAGTGGCCTTAATAAAATGACATTGCCAGATTCGAACTCACAACCTTCCATATGTTTATTAAAAGTTTATTATTTTATCATCCGTTTGTCCCAACAAAGGTATTTTTCCTGAAATTTCATTCATATCTCAATGTTGGTGATGTGTTCTACTTATCTAATTTCCCTATTTAAAGCTTTCAACAGAGTAATATTTTCTCAAAGCAACACTAAGGTTGAATAGAGAAGTCACGCTTGATTATGGGCATTGAATACGTATATACCATTGACTTTGTTGATTGAATAAGTATACGCCTCTGACTTTGACCGTTGTATAATTTACAATGTACACACTCGTGACTTTGATCGATTAAGTATACACCTTTGACTTTTTTAAAGGAATAATTTACATGTTAGTGGTTTTTATGAATGAGAAAAACTTACCCACGTTGGTTTATCTACACCCTTGACTTTTATCATCGATGAACACAAACTTACCATTAGTGGTTTTATTGCTTGTGGTTTCCCATCATTTATGGATATCTTATTAAGTATTTCCTAATATATGAAAAAATCTCGTTTCTAGTGAATGGTTTACAGTTTAAAAATCAAAACATCCTATGATAATATGACTTTCATGAGGATATTGTAAGTTCTTTCTCTTGTATGGAAAGAATCCCATAACACGTATCTTGATGGATCAGATCATAAAGGGCTTGTGGGGTAGCTATCTCTAGCAGACCCATTCCACAACAACCTTCTTTTACTTCTTCAAATATTTCCACAACTTCATTTATAAACAATTACCAAGCTCTGCACATAAATTTCCTAAAACTTATTGAAGAGTGAAGGGATCATATAGAGATAATTTACAGTATTTACTAGGATTATTTATCATGTCAAGTATTTTATCATATACTTGTTAATATACACCATTTTAAGACCAAGAAATACAAGCTTCAAGGTCTCCACCAAAAATGTAGTTTTTTATTAAATGAGATCGTAACATCATTAAACTCATCAACGCATGTGTATCACTTAATACAAATTTACAGATTATGACAACAAATAAAGGCTTCCAATTTATACACCAAAATGCAAAAAACTAATGATTATGCCATTACTTCAACCCGGCCTTGGAACCATTGCTAAAGAGTGGTTGTTGGCCATGCTCCAAGTTCGCCAAGAAATTTCACTTGGATCTGGCCTCTAGGAGGACCATGATGTCGTGGGGGCACTGGAGAGTGGTCTCCCGTCGTAGATCCAAGAATTTACGAATATTTTTTTGAACACCAATCTGTTGCACAAGAACACATTGTGCTTGTGTTAGATCTTTACTAAGCTCTATACGCAATATCTGCATGGTCCTATTCAGTTCCAGTTTAGTTGTAGATATCACTTTGGGATCTCTGCCGATAGTCAATATCTAATCATAGAAACACTTTTGGTGTAATTAATATTTTATATTTTATATTAATATTTTGATGAAAGTTGAAATTTTATATTCAAAATTAT
Source organism: Pinus albicaulis (assembly GCA_034641835.2). Classification (NCBI taxonomy): domain Eukaryota; kingdom Viridiplantae; phylum Streptophyta; class Pinopsida; order Pinales; family Pinaceae; genus Pinus; species Pinus albicaulis. The sequence continues at coordinate 25,910,141 of MU968480.1, forward strand.
AAATTTGATGAATTTTAGATGCATATGAATTTTATGTTCAAAATCATTTGAATTTTACATTTAAAGCCAATTTTTTAAAGCTAACTTTTTTATAGTCAATTTTATTTTATTAGTATTTTTATTTATTTTTTTAAGTTAAAGTTATACCTTGATTTACTTATTCTTTTCAAAATTTTAATGGTTTGAACCCTCTTAAAGTTGCATAGTTAAAATTCCCATGTATTAAGTTCCACCAAATTTCCTACTCAATTTGGAGAATCTCTCTCTCTCTCTCTCTCTCTCTCTCTCTCTCTCTCTATATATATATATATATACAGACCCGTTAGGTGAGTTGGTAACCCTGATGGAGAATTGATTGGGCCAATGAAGCCTAACTCTCATTTTGCAAAAGGAAAGGGTTGAACAATAGGGTTTGATAGTAATGCAAATATTTTTTCCATTCTAGCTAATCATTGGTAGTTTTCACTTGACTAAATCACTTTGAAGGAATATTTAATAATGGAGAGCCAATAAAAACCTATTTCATGAGCTTGTGAGTAGTGGTTTTTAGTGTTAAGTGTCTGCCTATGTGAATGCATTGATAAAAATACTCCATGAATAGCCTCTAACATCTTCTAGGAGGTGCTTGGGTCAATACAATCACAAAAGCATTCCATCAACACACTTACAAAAAACAAAGTTCTAATGATAGCATAAGTTTTCTTCTTTCATTAAAGTTGAGATGGGGGGGATAGGCATTTACAGATAATATATAACATGGGAGAAATAATGGCATACAACATCAATCTTGTCTTCTACAAGATCAATTATAAATAAGGAAAATAGTCAATAATCCTTATGATATATGTTATGAAACCAACTCCAAAAATAGAATAAAAGAGAGATCAACGCCTTAAAAATCAGCCACTTCGAGGGGGCAACCTCCAATACATTACATAAATGAAAAATTATTGGATGATACAAATGACCAAAACCTCCTTCTATATATAGGAGTCCATGGGCCCACAATATAATCATAGCTAACCTAACAATAACAATGTAAGGGCACAATAATAACAATATTGGGGTTACAGGGGTACAACAATAACAATAAGGGGGCTAAACTAATAACAATAAGGGACTAAACTAGTAATATAGGGACCTAACATGCCCCTCTCCTTCAAAAAAGTGTTGTCCACAACACTTGAGAGCTATGGGTGCTTTTGTATAAAATTCTCATCCTCACATGTAGAATCTTTAGTGGGTAAGTTCTTCCACTTGATAAGATACTCTGAAATTGATCGATTTCGTAGCTGTCGAGTTCTTGTTTCCGTGGCCGCCTCAAGTTCCAATATGATTTTTCCTTCCTCAACAAGTTCTGGCAATATTGTTTGAACTAGAAGATTTTCACCTATAACCTTCTTTAAGCATGAAACATGGAAAATTGGATGCACTCGTGAAGAAACAGGAAGCTCCAATTTGTATGCCATAGTACCAATATTTTGCAACACCTTGTAAGGACCATAGCACTTTGGTGATAATTTATTATCCTTCTTAGCTTGCTTGAGGAACAATTGTTTGTATGGTTGTAGCCGTAAAAATACCCAGTCTTCTACATCAAAACTTCTCTCGCTGCGATGTTGATCTGCTTGTTGTTTCATTCGATTTTGTGCCAAATGTAGGTTATCCTTCAAGAGTTGGAGAACTTCTTTGATGCTTGATGTGATCTTACACTGCTTTAACCTTAGAAGTTTCTCTTAAATATGATGTGATGGACGGTGGATGATATCCATAAAGTTCCATAAATGGGGTCATTTTTGCTGCAGTATGGAAGGAAGTGTTATACCACCATTCAGCGAGAGGTAACCACTTGACCCATTGTGTTTGTTTATCAGATACAAAACAACGAAGATGTCCTTCCAAACATTTATTCACTATCTCAGTTTGACCATCGGATTGAGGATGATAAGATGAGATATGAGCTAATTGAGTACCCAAACAAGAAAATAATTCCGTCCAAAAAATTCCAGTAAAAATGGGATCTTTGTCGCTCACAATAACCTTTGGGTTTCCATGTAGCTTTTTAATTGTGTCCATAAATGTAGTAGCAACTGTACTTGCTTTAAATGGATGAGATAATGCACCAAAGTGTGCATACCTGGTAAGTCTATCAACTACCACCATGATGACACTCTTTCCTTTGAACTTAGGTAAACCTGTGATAAAATCCATTGAAATCTCCTCCCAACGTTTAAAGGTTTTATAAGACCTGGGGTATTAATTGTCTCAACTTTATTTTGCTGGCAAACCAAACATTTCGCCACAAAATTTTGAATATCAGATTTAAGGCCATCCCAAAAAAATTCTTTCTTCACCCAGTGGTAAGTTTTTAAAAATCCTAAGTGTCCTCCTAAAGGAGAAGTGTGCACTTCGAAAAGAATATTTTGTTTTAGCTGGGAATTCTTACAAAGGTATAAGCGATCTTTGTACCATAAGGAATCATTTTTCTAACTAAATGTATCAGATGTACTAGGATCTTGCTGCAAATTTTGAATGAGTGTCCACACTTCTTCGTCCTTCTTCCATTCATCCCTTGCTTCAGTTATCCAATCTGGTTGGATAATAGAAATGGCACAAAGAAATGCTTCCACCTCTTCATTCTTTCTTGAGAGTGCATCTGCAACAACATTTAGCTTCCCTTTTTTGTAGATTATTTGAAAGTCATAACCCAACATCTTTGTGACCCATTTTTGCTGCTCTTCTAAAGATAGTCTTTGTTCCAAAAGTGTTTAAGACTATCATGATCAATTTTTACCTTGAAGTGTCTTCCCATTAGGTAAGGTTGCCATTTCTTTAGTGCATGTAGTATTACTAACATTTCCTTCTCATAAATAACTTTCTGTAAATACTTTCCTTTGTTTGGACGACTTTCAAAAGTAACGGGTCTTCCTTCTTGCATTAAAACAACACCAATTCTGTTTCCTGAGGCATCACATTCCACAATAAATATTTTTGTGAAGTCTAGTGTAGCTAAGACCGATGCTAGGCACATTACCTCTTTAAGATGCTCAAAGGCATTAGTTGCTTTAGGAGTCCATGAAAATGCATCTTTCTTCAATAATGTTGTTAGAGGTGCTGCTATTCTCCCATAATTCTTAACAAACTTGCGATAATACCCTGTTAACCCGAGAAATCCTCGCAACTTCTTTATGGCTGTGGGGACTTTCCATTCCTTAATGGCTTTAATTTTGTTAGGGTCTACTTTAACACCCTCGTGAGATACAATATGACCCAGATATTCCACCTCTTGTACTCCAAAGAAACATCTGGATGTTTTTGCATATAATTGTTTCTCCTGCATTAGTTTGAGCACCCTGTCAACATGTTCAACATGATCCTTCCAAGACCTGCTATAGATTAGTATATCATCAAAAAATATTAGCACAAATTTTCTAAGGAAGGGTTTGAAAATGGAATTCATCAACCCTTGAAATGTAGAAGGTGCATTGGTAAGGCTAAAAGGCATGACCAAAAATTCATAATGACCCTCATGAGTTCGAAATGCTATTTTTGGAATATCTTCAGTCTTCATTCTAATTTGATGATATCCTGAACGAAGATCCAACTTGGTAAAATAAATTGCTCCATGTAATTCATCCAATAATTCATCAATCACAGGAATGGTAAATTTATCTTTAATGGTGAGCTTATTGAGCTCCCTATAATCCGGACACATTCGCCATGATCCATCCTTCTTGTGTACCAATACTACAGGAGCAGAGAAAGAACTTTGACTAGGTTGAATGATACCCGCCTCTAACATTTCTGCAATCATACGTTCAATTTCGCTCTTTTGGAAGTAAGGATATCTATAAGGCCTGATGTTTGGAGGAACACTTCCTGGAATCAAATGAATAGCATGATCATGATCACGATTAGGTGGGAGTCCTTTGGGAGTTTCAAACACCTTGGAATGATTATCCAAGACTTTTTGGAGATCTGCAGAAATAGATGATTTTGATGTTGGAACTTCTAGTGAGAATAATTGTGCAATTACACCTCGTTGTTCTTTCTTCAGAAGCTTTGTCATGACATTAGAGCTTATTATCTTTCCCAGCTTCCTTGTGATACCTCGTAATTCGAATTCCTTTCCTTTTGAAAAAAATTTCAAGAAAAGTTTTTGAAAATTAAAAGCTACCGTCACCAAAGATTGTAACCATTGTACTCCTAGTACAACATCAGCACCTCCCATAGGAATGGAAAGCATTGGACTATTCAATACATATTCCCCCATGGTTAGCTTGATATTATGGCATTTTCCAGAGAAATTTATAGTTCCTCCATTTGCAACCATCACTTGACATTCTAGTGCCGGGTATAGGAAACAATTCAATTCCTTGGCTACCTTACAATGAATAAAATTATGGTACTACCTGAATCAATCAACACTATTACCTTTTTCTTCTTGATGTGTCCTTTTGTCTTGAGAGTTTGAGGAGTGGTAATTCCTGCCAATGCATTACACGATATGGTCAGACTCATTTCTTCCTCTTCTAGGGTTGGTTCTTGGTGTATATCCTCTTCTTTTAAAGATTCTTGTTCATTTTCCTCTTCCTCTTCCTCTTCACAATCTATGTAAAATAATTTCTTCTGAGCACACTTATGACCTTTAGTGTATTTTCTATCACAACTATAGCAAAGCCCTTTTGCTCTTTTTTCTTCCAATTGTTGTGGTGTCAAACTTATAGGTTGTGGAAGTCTAGGAGTATAAACACTTCCATCTTTATATATGTGAGTGGTAGGCTTCCTTGTCACCATAATTTTACATTCAATTTTTCTTGTCAACCTGAATGCCTTTTCCAATGAATCAGGTTCTCAAACACAAACTTCATGTTGGATGTTATCCTTTAAAGTCCCTATGAAGACATCAATCCTTTGTTCCTCTGGAATATCAATTACCCTTATATTCAATTTTTGGAAGTCCTCAATGTGCTCCACCACTGAACCCTTTTGTTTGAGATTTATCAATTGGCTAAAGAAGGTGTTTCTTTTTATATCCTCATAATGTGTTATCATTTCCTCTGTAAAAATTGACCAAGTGACAATTTTTTTACAGGAGCAAAGCCATCGATACCATACAAATGTATTTTTTTCTAAATGTTAAGTTGCAATGCAAACCTTTTGTGTGTTTTGAACATTATTGAGATCAAATTATTGCTCCATCTGTAGTATCCATGTTACGGGATCATTGCCATCAAACTTCCTCATATCCATCTTTGGAATATGGTGGCTCTTCCATCCAATATTATAGTTTATGAGATCATGATTAACATTTATTGTTCTCATCATGATTTTCCTCTACTATCTTTTCTCCATTAGGAAACATTTCTTGTATCAAGTTTGTCAAACCTTCGATGTCTACTTTTAGATCATTCTTCATGCTTTCCATTTTTTCATCAATCTTAGCTTCCAGAATCCATGTCATCCATCTTAGCTTCCATGGCAACATCCATGCCATCCATCTTAGCTTCCAAACCATTCATATTAGCTTCCATGCCTTTATTCAAACCATCCATCTTAGTTTCCATGTCTTTCTTCAAAACTTCCATTTCATTTTTTGTTGCTCTTTGTGATAAGTGCACTTGCTCTTGTAATTTTGATATCTCATGTTGCATTTCTTCGATTTCATGAGTCATAGTAGAGCCTTCTAAAGGCTTAATGGGTGTTGAATTATTTTTAGGGGGAATTTTAGAACCCAGTACTAATATCTATTCTTCAATATGCCCTTCGAATAAATTCAAACTAATTTTTTTCAAACGAGACTTATGTAATTTGAAAAAAATACACACATTTTTCTTACTTTTGAGGAGCTTGATATTGAAACTGAATTATCTCTGTGATTTCGGATCTTCAATATCTGAAATTCGGCCCTAAAGTAGCTATTTGAATCTTCTTTTGAATGCCACAGGTCTGACCTGATTTGGATTCTTCAAGACAAAGCTACACCCAAATTCCCACGATGACCTAATTATGGACTGGTTCAGTAGAGTGAACGTGTACGACTTGCCACGTGTCACTGTTTCCTCCTTCATCTCTAAAATTGATATAACGGAAACTAAATTTCATGTAATTGCGACCAATTTTTACAGAATTCCATTCCGACACTTAGAGAGAGAGTTATGATGTTTTTCCCACGGTCACCTCTTTGAGATGAAATTCGGGAGCCGAAAACAATAATACATTTCATAGATCATATCTCCCAAAATATTGTGAACCAAGATCTGAAATGTTTACAGGAGGTTCCTCAGGATTTCGGCTACGTACTGTAAAAATTTCAGCTTCTGAAACTTTGTATACGAAAAGTTATAGCGAAAATTCCACGATGACCTATTTTAGTTGAAATTTGGGATCCTGAAAAATCCATAACTTCCCCAGATCATATCCCTGAAAATATTGCGAACCAAGATATGAAAATTTTACAGGAGTTTCCTCAGGAGTTCAACTTCATGCTATACAAATTTCAGCTTTTGAACCTTGGTAGAAAAAAATTTATTGCATAAATGTCACGATGACCTGTTTGGAGTAGCGAGACCCTAGAATCCAAAGCTCTGATACCAAATGTTATGAAACTAGCTCCAAAAATAGAAGAAAAGAGAGATGAACGCCTTTGAAATCAGCCACTTTGAGGGGTAAACCTCCAATACATTACATAAATGAACAACTCTTGATGATTCAAATGACCAAAACCTCCTTCTATATATAAGAGTCCATGGGCCCACAATATAATCCTCGCCAACCTAACAATAACAATGTAAGGTCACAATAATAAAAATATTGGGGCTACAGGGGTACAAAAATAACAATAAGGGGGCTACACTAATAACAATAAGGGACTAAACTAGTAATATAGGGACCTAACAATCTATTTCATTAATGGATTCAAAATTTTGGAATAAATGGAGAGTGAAGTTGCTCGGTCTTGCAAGTCACAATCTTCAAGTCATGCTCTTCAATGTTAGCCAATAAATGAGCTAACTTCCCTGATGGTTGAGTTTGAGAGGATAGAAATATAATAGCAAGGGATCTTTTGTAATTGCATGCTTTCCTAAAATAAAATGTTAAAAATTCTCAATGATTTTCACTAGTATGCAAGCATGCTTTGCACTAATAAAATATTTCCTCTAAAATTCACTAAGACTTGTTTCATATAATAAATAGGATTTTGAAAGCCTTGATGATTGAGTTGTATCAAAATTAACAAACTTTGAAACGAGAACAAGTACGAGTACTTGTTTTTTTGAGGTAGCAAAAAAGTAACCCAATTTTGAAAAGTGTTGATTCATAATACACTTACTTTTTTTTGAGCATTTTTTTGACATTTTAAATTTTCTTATGTATCATGGATAAACATTATTTTTAAAATGTTAGCTATTTTTGTGCTGATTTTGAAAAGTGTTGATGCCAACATCAACCCCTTTTTTTAGAAGACTTATTTTTTACTTTATTTTTTCTAATGTATTAAATGTGAATAATTATTTTCTAAATATAACAAGTTTTGAAGTACTCGTCTTCTTCTTCTTCTGTGACATTTTTTTTAAAAGTGTTTTTCCAGTTTGTATATTTTTTTTGTTTTTTTTTTTGGTAGTGAGATCTTTGAACTTTTGCATAGTTCAAAAAAATGTCGAAATCTTAAAGTTTCAACCTTTTATATAATTATATATTGTTAATTAATATTTCAATGCACATCAAATAATTGTCACTAAAAAACAATATTTTTTTAACAATTGACATAAAAATACACATTTTGAATATAGATATAATAGAAAAAATACACATTTTGAGACTTTTTTGCTAAACGTGACATGTCAAATAAATGATTTTTATAGGAAAAAATTAACAAAAAAAGTTAAAAAAAAAATAACAATTTTTATGAATTTTATGTCAAAAATTAATAATAATCACAATTTTTTTCAAAAAGTAAATCATTCACATAAAAATTAAAGTGAAAATCACATAATACAAATATTAAACATATAATAACAATAAGTGAATACGATTTCTTCTCGTAATATCTCAAAGTCAAAACATTACAAGTATAACTAAATATTAGTTACAAAAAATGAGCTTCATTTGGAACATAACTGGAATTTAATCAATAATATCATGTAATCCATACTCTTCATCTTCTAAAGTTTCATTATTGTCTTCTTCCATAATATTTTTTACTTCGGTTTGGTCATTTTCCTCTTCTTATGGATCTCCGATGTCTGTGAATCTCCCAAAGTATGTATTTCCAATCATTCCATCTAATGGTGGTTAAGGTTCCTTTGCATTTTTTGTGACACGAGATTCATTAAAAACCCCTTTCCTCAAACCAACTTCTTGCATTGCATCTGGAAGAAATTGAAGAGCATTAATTCTTTGTTGAATAAATTTGCATTGTACTCGGTGAATGGAAATGCAATTTCTTCCTTTTGTAGGCAACATGCTAGTGTTGTACCTAATAATCAAGTACAAAAGAAATAATTAAGTAAATTTGTATAAAAACATAAAAATTATAAAAAAAAATATTGAAATTCATTTTTATATAATAAAACTTACCTAAGCCTAAGAATAAATCCAAAACCCAATCTCCTTCATTTGAACACAAATCTATAAGATAGTTAATCAATGACTGTGGTTTTTTATATATGTTAACTATCTCTCCTTTTGCTTCTTTATCTTCATATGTAAGTTTTTTTACAACAACATCATGAACCAGTACTTGGCTATGAATCTTTCCATCCACTCGATTGAAAAGCATAGACTTATAACTATCATCTTTTTTCCAACTTTCATCATGAATGAACTCATAATATGATCGAGGGTCATATTGGTGGCCACTCGCCTATTCCACTTGGGGCCCCACCATTGTCTCTTTTAGTTTTTCAGTTTCCTTTTATAGCACAATTTACTATTTTTAGTAGTTTTTTGGGTCTTGAACTTTCAGAGCTGTTTTGAGGCCCTACACAACGTTTTTTGGAAAAACCGGGAGCAACATGGGTCCATGGACCGATGTTTCTCACTCAAAAGTTGCATTCCTAGGATAGATATTTCTAATGAGGTATGGTGTGCATCAAATGGAGATCGTATGCCAAAGTTACGTCCCTGGGAAGTTGATGTACCAATTTACCCAAACGGGGCCCATAGTTTTGGCGCTTCATCTCCTAGGGTTAGGTTTTTGGATGTTTAGGGTTTTCCATTGTTTCTCAATAATAAATAGGCCCTCGAGCCTTATTGTAATATAGTTCATAGGCCTATAGCCACCAAATATCTTCTTAGAGATAAGCTACCAGCGCCCTAGCTAGTTTATTCCATTATGTCTGTAAGCAAATTTCAGTTCTTTGATATTAATGAAATGAAGTGTTATTTCGGCTGCATCTTTGTATTTATGGTTATATGTGTATTATTTTGCGTGCCTACATAAATTTAGATCAGTGGTATCAGAGCGATCTTATTTTTCTCGATCCTTCTTTGCATGTCCCTAACGAGGTCGTGGTATAAGGAGTTAGGGCTCGATCTGGTTGAACCTTTGAAATATTAGCCTCACAAACCTCGATGACTGCCCATGGGAGATGAAAAGAAAGATGAGAGAGCAGGAGATCCTATAAAAATATTTCTCGAGGAGGCCCTCAAAAAAAAAAAGGAACATGATGATGGATAACTTTTCCCAGATCCTTCAATGACTACCCACCGGCGGCGCATCTGAATCCAGTAGCCACTCTGGAGGCGCGACTCCCTTTAAGCTACAAGTAAACTTTGACATTTCCATATTTGAGGGCCAAATAGATGCAGAGGTCATAAATAGATGGTTGAATCTATTAGAAGGACACTTCTTAGTTCATGACTTTTCCGACTAGGAGAAGATTAGTTTTGCACTCCTCAAAGCTACCTCCCATGTCAAGGACTGGTGGGAAACCTATTGTGAGAAAAAGGACGAGACATAATCCTCGGTCGTATGCACTTGGAATTATTTCCAAGATGCCATGAACAATACTATCCCATAGGGAGCTATGGAGACAAGTACATACAATGGACCACGTTGCGGCAACAAAGGGATCAATATGTGCATAAGCTGATGAATTTGTTCCATACCCTACGCAAAAATTTGGGTATCAAAGATTCACAGAAACATTTGGTGCTAAAGTATCGCAGTTTTCTGCACAGTTAAATTTAGGAGGAAATGGAGTTCCTCAACATCTCCTCGCTTGGTACGACATACCGGTATGCTGCCAAGATTGAGTAGAAATTCAAACAGAAGAAGTGACACTTTGGATCTGTGAATCAAAAGTAAGGGAAAGATGCCCCCAAACCACATAAAAAAGGAAAAATCCAAGGCATGGTGGCCCAAGACAACCTTCCAAAACGTCAAGAAAATAAAAACACTGCGAAGCCAAAGAAGGAAATGGGAAAGTGGTGTGAGTTCCATAATAGCTCCACTCACAACACAAGTGAGTCTCGGGCCAAGTAGTCGCAGGTGGCTGAGATGAGGGCTTCTGAATCAGATGCGTGCTTCGAATATGAATCTGAACCCAACAAGGGGATTGACAAAGGGAAATATATTATTGATGCGGAGCCCAAAGCCACCGTTGCCACTGCGAAGATCCAGAAGGAGGAACTAGAAGATCCAGAGGAGGAGGAGCATATCTTCCACTCCCAAATGCGGGTAAAGGGTTCCCCACTATAGTTCATTGTTGACAGTGGGAGCTAAAATAACCTCATTTTAGTAGAGTTAGTGAAGCGGTTGGGCATGCCAACCACAGCACACCCACAACCATACACTATTGGGTGGCTTCACCAAGGACAAGATCTTCGCTTTAGCCAGCAGTGCCGCCTTCCCTATAGCATCAAGCCCTTCACAGATGAGGTATTATGTGACATTGCTCCTCTTGATGTATTATTAGGCCAACCATACTTGTGGAAGTGACATGCTATGTATGAGTCCCGACCTCGTGCTATTATTTTTACTTTGGGCAATAATTTGTACAGGATACCAGAGGTACCACCGCCTGCTGCTATGATCTGAATGTGATCGAATAAAGTGCTTAAGCAGTTTGATTAGTTTTTCCTTTAGATTGACTGTTAGCTGAAGTATGCTTTAATGAAAAATGACATAAACCAGGAGCATAAATGAATTAAATAACAACAATAATCAGAGAGAAGAAGAGGCAAAAAATTTGATGACAGAGTTCGTCCCTCCTGGACTACATCTCCAGGTCCGCTTTTAAGTGGGCATCCGTTTTTATTAGGATTGATCTTGAAGAATATTTATACTGAAATGGAATAGAATGACTGTGCTCGTAGTCACTTCTGAACCCTGTAAAAAGAAATTACTCTTCCTCGCCTTTTCGACGCCTGTCTCCGTGCTCAATTCTGACCACTGATGGCTGAGAAATGCTACAAACAAAATCGCCTCTAACCTGCTGAAACTGATCTCAAAAAATCAATGTCTTCACAATAATCCAAGGATGAAGTTCATGAGAAAATGTCATGGCTTAAATAAGCTGCATCGATCCTCCATTTTCCTCATTTAGGAGTTGGTTGAAGATTTTAAGTGATAAGGTCTCGAGTTGTTCTCCATTCATGAACCTTAGGGATTAAGTTCCCAAACCATAGCGCTAATATAAATGTTAAAACCCAAATTTAAACCTTATTATAAAAACCTTATCCATTCGGGCTAACAAACCGGGCGGAGGAGATAACTGCTGCATGTGATCAGGAGGACGGTTAAAGATAGCATCGGAAATTAGGCTATTCAGGCGGAAGGATCCCAACGGTTAGGGTAGCTCTGGCGGTCACGGCTATAGGTGTCACATGACAGTTGGCATGCTGCATGGTTTACAACTGTCTTAAAAACCTGATAGTTAACCATAGCCTTATCCATTGTGCTTCATACCTATCACATATTACAACTCTGACGCGGTCTAGGTAGCGGTTAGCGCTGATAGTTTATCCCTTAGCGCTATGGTGGGTTTTATATTAAAGTTTTATCTTAAAGTTTTTTTTCAACTCCCGAATCTTTATTACAAGGTCTATAACATTTGTGCTTAAGGTTTAGGTTTAGGAATAGGTCTTTAGACATGGTTTTGCGCTAGGATTTAGACTTATGGTTTAGGAATTAGGATTTACCATAAGGTTTTAGGATCTAGGAATTTAGGATTTAGATGTATAGTGCTAGGATTAGACCTTAAAATTTATGATTAGGTCTTAGCACTTAGGTTTTAAATGTAGGTTAGATTTTTAACCTTAGATTTTTACAAGTATAAGGTATTTCGACTTTTTAAAACCATTTTTTTCTTAACCCATTACATCACCATGGACCTTAAACCTTTACAAAACATGAACCTGACACTGAACCATGATATTGAAGGACCTTTTCACTGGCGAATTGACGAAACTGCGGATTTGGAAACTGAACTGGACATCGAACATTCTGGAACTGTGTCAATCTTGTACTGATCAAGATCCTCCTGGATCAATCCTCTCCACTTAAAAAGCTTTTGGACCAAAAAAACTTGATCTTAAACTGACAATAAGTGAGAATACAACTCTCTTACTTTCATCTTGACTTTGATGACATACAACCATACCTACTCATTGACCTGAAACTGATGCTTATCATGGCACAATTTGAACCTGAATTGACTCAATGCTTGTCGTGGCGCAGAAGAATGTAAGGCTTGATTGTAAGATTGATGCACAATAGTTACAAATTCATCCCACGTCTTAGGATGTATACTGCAGTTACCTTGAAGAATATGTATCCTGGTTCTCTTCACCATTCTCGTCTGTCCTTGAACCAAATCCATGTTTCCCCATGGTTGCAAAGGAACTAGAAGTGGCATGTGCAAACCAATATTTCGATTGCATGGATTGCTTGTCGAACACATTACACATCCCTTTATGTACTTCATAATTGTTCCATACATATGAGGCCAGTAACAATACCTTTGACTTTGTGTTGTAGTCTTTCTTACACCTACAATCCGAGAAATATGAACTTTGTAAATAACCTGAACTCTTTCTATCTGAGAATTATGAGTTAGTGATTCAAAATTTTCTTCGAAATCATCATCAACATTATAATGTTCTACATAAATTTCATGAACCAATGAACTTTTATACAGTACTACTGAAGCATTCAAATACAACATATCAACTACTTTACTTGTTAAACCTTCCCTATCCTTAATTACTAAGTGAATTTGTTGAAGAAATTCCATCCAACTGTAGTGAGATTGTTGCAACTTAGTATATGACTGAAAGTATTGAAGTAGTTGATAATATATGTGAATCACTGTTTGCATTGCATATCCTTTAGCATTTGTTTTAACTTTATATGGTTGTTGATGATTTATCAATGCTGTGAAATGTTTTTGCTTAAATGAATCAACTTTAACATCAACAGTTATTCCCCATGTCCCATTTTTCTTATAAGCCAAAATTATGGGTGAACTGTATGGAATTAAATAGTGTTGCATTAGTTGTTTTCCAATCTTCCTTGGAGGTTGTTGCTTTTTATGCTCTATAACTGACTTGTGATACATTTCATTATTAGAGGCATCAAACATCAACTGCATCTCATGTGATATTTCCATTTTATAAAGTGGATGTTTTGGTTCTTTAACTAGATCCTGAAATAAATCTACCTTTTTAACCAAATTACCTTCATACTGAATTTCACAACCTGAACAAGTATCAATAAGAACCTTATGTTTCTCTTTTATCGACATGAGTATGTATCTCCTACTTGAAATTATTAAGCGCTTCATCTAATTAGCATTAATTAAATTCAAGTGTTCTTTGTTTTTATGTGCCCGAATGATGTACTTAATCCCATCTTTTATGAGATGATACATATGCTCTTTTCTATAAAATACTGCATCACGATCATAGAGATAAGGGCTACTTAAGACAATTCCACAAATATCTAACGATATCACATCTAGCTCCACTTCATCGATATAGTTAGCTGGGATTGCAAATTTTAACCGACACTGTTTGGCAACATGAATTTGACTTTGTTGCTTTAACCACCCTAAAGGATATGGCTTTGGATGATTATGTGTTTTCAAACCCAATTGTTTAACCAATGACTCAGAAATCAAATTTGCATGTGATCTCGAATCAAACAATGTATCTATCTTAGTATGCTTTGAAGTTACTTTTATATGAAATAGCTCGATTCTTTTATCTTCATTCTGTTGTTTGATGTTTGAAGAAGAAGAAGTACTAGCATCAACAATTTTACCTGTTGTAACCATAGTAGTGATTTTACCTTCATCACCTAAATGAGATCCCAAGTCCAAGCCTTGCTGGATTGTTGTTTCCACCTTCTTTTCACCCTTATTTGATTGAAAATTTTTCGGCTTTGGTTCTGGATGAAGTTTCCAACACCTAGCTTCATCATGGCCGATCCTTTGGCAATGTGTACACGTAGGTATTTCATCTTCCTTCTGAGCTATGGCAGTCTTCTTTCCATTTGACTTGCCCTTCTTTTTTCTGTCTTTAGTTTCCATCTGCTTGGATGTCTTTGGTGTAAAATTGAATGGTCTACCACCTGATTTGACATGAATTGCTTGAACACAAACTTCATCAAAATCATTAGGATTGAACATTAACATTGTATGCTGCAAATATGAGTGCAAACTGCTAATATATTTCAACAAAGTTTCTTTTGTGTCCAAAGAAATACCGAGTGCTAATTCTTTCTTTATGAATTCCTGTGTGAAATCTTGAACACTCTGACCCTTACCTTGTCGCAAGCGCTGCCAATTAATTACAGCTTGCTGTGTGTGACCCGACGGATAGAATTGTTTCTTTAGATCTTTAATAAACTTAGTCCATGAGGTGATAAATTTTCCCTTACACTTTAAATATATTTGTGTCCTACTCTCCCACTAGATCAAAGGAATACCCCCCATTCTAAGAGTAGCTAATTGGATCTTTGTCTTATCATCAGTAATATCTTGAATACGACAATAGACTTCTATCTGTTTTACCCAATTATCTAGTTTCTCAGGGCTTATTTCACCATCATAGACAGGTAATTCAAACTTAACATCAAGTTTCAATAATGGACTCTTAGGTTTCTTTTCTTTTTTCTGATTAAGAACTAGAAGTAGAAGAGGAAGAAGAAGATGATGGAGATAATGGAGAAGAAGGAGATTTATCTCCCTTGCCTTTACCATTTTCCTTCTTTGATGCCTTCGACGATGAGGCTGCATCTCTCGTCTTCTTGTCTTCATATAGTTATGCCAACATTTTCTGCATGTTCAGAAACATCTGGTGGATTTTATTCTCATCCATGGGTTTCCTTTTAGTAGCTTCAAGAGTCTCAACGGTCTCAGTCCCAGTCATCGTTGATTGATGAATGACTTTCCGCTTTTCGATCTCTGGATCAAATTCCTCAAGCTCACCTTTTCCATGTTGTAATCCCAACTTGGTTAACATCTAGTGACAAATAAACTACAAGCACAACCTGCTTTGATACCAAAAATGATTTGAATGTGATCGAATAAAGTGCTTAAGCAGTTTGATTAGTTTGTCCTTTAGATTAATTGTTAAGTGAAGTATGCTTTAATGAAAAATGACATAAACCAGCAGCATAAATGAATTAAATAATAGCAATAATCAGAGAGAAGAAGAGGCAAAAAATTTGATGACGGAGTTCGTCCCTCCTGGACTACATCTCTGAGTCTGCTTTTAAGTGGGCATCCATTTTTATTAGGATGGATCTTGAAGAGTGTTTACACAGAAATGGAACAGAATAACTGTGCTCACAAGAACTTCTAAACCATGTAAACAGAAAGTAATCTTCCTCGCCTTTTCGATGCCTGTCTTCGTGCTCAATTCTGACCACCGACGGCTAAGAAATGCTGTAAACAAAATCGCCTCTAACTTGCTGAAACTGATCTCAAAGACTCAATGTCTTCACAATAGTCCAAGGATGAACTTCATGAGCAAATGCCATGGCTTAACTAAGTTGCATCGAACCTCCATTTTCCCCATTTAGGAGTTGGTTCAAGATTTTAAGTGATAAGGTCTTGAGTTGTTCTCCATTCATGAACCTTAGGGATTAAGTTCCCAAACCTTAGCGCTGACATAAATGTTAAAACCAAAATTTAAACCTTATTATAAAAACCTTAGCCATTCGGGCTAACTAACTGGGTGGAGGAGATAACTGCTGCGTGTGATCAAGAGGTCAGTTAAAGATAACACTGACAGTTAGGCTAACCAGTCGGAAGGATCCTAGTGGTTAGGGTAGCTCTGGCGGTCACGGCTATAGGTGTCACATGACAGTCGACATGCTACGTGGTTTACAATTGTCTTAAAAACCCGACAGTTAACCATAACCTTATCTGTCGTGCTTCATACCTGTCACATATTACAACTTCGACGCGGTCTAGTTAGCGGACCTTAGAACTGATAGTTTATCCCTTAGAGTTGTGGTGGGTTTTATATTAAAGTTTTATCATAAAGTTTTTTTTAAACACTCGAATCCTTATTACAAGGTATATAACATTTTCTCTTAAGGATTAGGTTTAGGAATAGGTCTTTATACATTGTTTTGCGCTAGGATTTAGACTTATGGTTTAGGCCTTAGGATTTACCATAAGGTTTTAGGATCTAGGAATTTAGGACTTAGATGTATAGTGCTAGGATTAGACCTTAGGATTTATGATTAGGTCTTAGCACTTAGGTTTCAAATGTAGGTTAGATTTTTAACCTTAGATTTTTGCAAGTATAAGGTATTTCACCATTTTAAAACCATTTTTTTCTTAACCCATTACATCACCATGAACCTTAAACCTTTACAAACCATGAACCTAACACTGAACCATGATATTGAAGGACATTTTCACTGGTGAATTGATGAAACTACAGATTTAGAAACTGAACTGGACATCGAACAATCTGGAACTCTGTCAATCTTGTACTGATCAAGATCCTCCTGGATCACGTTATCTCTTTGGTTACTGTAAAACAATGCAGTAATCTCATTTCCAAAACTGGGAAATTTTTTTCCTGATGATCCGCCCCTAGGGAAAGAATAATATTGTGGCCATGACCTCTAGAAAGGGCTCCTCTACATGAAAACAACAAATGGACAAGGTCATGGAGGAGTACGGGGACATCTTCACCTCACCCACATGGGTGCCTCTGTATTGTTAGGTCAAGCACCCCATTTATCTGACCCTAGGAGTGCCACTACCCAATGGACTGATCTATCGACGCTTTTTTTTGGAGAACGATGAAATCAAGAGGCAGATTCAGGAGCTGCTGTAGAAAGGTCACATTCGACCGAGTTCATCACCCTGTGGGAGCCCGATCATGTTGGTACAGAAGAAGGATGGGACTTGGATACTTTGTATTGACTATTAGGCATTGAACAAGATAACTATGCGGAATAGGTACCCGATCCCACAAATTGATGAAATTCTGGATCAAATCAAAGGGGCGAAATATCAAGATTGACTTAAAGTCTGGGTATCAACAGGTACTAATTGAACCCTCTGATGTGTGGAAGACTGCCTTCAAAACCAAGGAGGGAATTTTCGAATGACTGGTCATGCCTTTCGGGTTGATGAATGCTCCTACAACCTTCATGAGGTTGATGGACGACATCTTGCGGCTATTCACTAGCTCATTTGTAGGGGTGTACTTGGTGTTAGGAATTTGTAATTTTAGCAGATTGGTGAGACTAAAACTGTAGAAACAACATTGTTTCAACCAACTTTGGGATTCTAGGATCTAGCCCTCCTGAATCCGGAGAGGGATCTCTCCAATAAGTGCAAATATGGATATGTCTTTGAAGTTGGGGGTAATGATATTAGGCTAGTTATGAAGGCCGAGGGTTTTCTTTGTTTTTTAGATGGTTGAGCATGATTACTATTTAAGGTGGAAAGATCTATATGCAAAGAGTTTCAAAGGTGAGAAGTTGCAAGCAAAAAGAATAAGTTTTGGCTAAAAAGATAGAGAATTGAAGGTTTTAGTCCATTGGGCTATGGAGTCATAATAGGGTTTAATTGGAACAGCAAGAGGCAAGAGTGGTCCATGGGGCAAGTCATCTATGTCTAAGGATCTCTTTGAAGTTTGATTTATGGAATGAAATGGTACATCAAGAAGGGGAAATAAACAGATGAAGAAAAAGAGCAGCCCAGGATCTGGTAAGTACTTTGAAACTAGCCAGCCTTTGATACACTTTCAATAGAAAACATTTTAAAACAAAGGGAAACTTGAAGGAAACTATTGGATTAGAAACTAGGGGGTTGGGCTCACCACAAATCCTCTCCTAGCTCTGCTTTACTTGGTTACTTTCAAGACAATCACAAAGATAACATAGAATGGCCTAAGATCTGGTAAGTACTTCTAAACTAGCCAGCTTTTAACACATTCCAAGGGAAACATTCAGACAGTCTTTGGGGATAAAACTAGGACCAGGGCACACCATGTCTTCCATATTTCATCTCTACTTAACTAATACTGAACATAACATTCAAGAATAATATTAAGCTAAGACAATAAGACGAGGGAACGCTAGCATTCCTATGCTTAGACTGAATTAAATCGTTCCTAAATAACACAGATTGAAGAAAAAATTTAGATAAAGATTTTCAGTCAGAGAAGGTTACTGATATACAGTAGGTCCTAACTCTATGCATGCTGTTCTTTATAAGAGAAGATGGAACACAGTGAAAACATAAACAAAAAGACAAGTTACAATTAGAAAAACATCACCTTCAACATAGACCAGGATCCCATAAATCAGCTTGTATTGATGCTCCAAACCAGTTACAATCTTCAAATCCAGTGTTTTAATTCGTCTCTCTTTCACAACCTAACTTATCTGTTACAAGCAGAGCTCCAAGAGCCAGTGAATCACTATTTACAATCAGAAGTCTTTAGCTCAATTACATTACAATGTTCAGCAATTACATCAACAACCAACCCCTCACTCATCTTTTGCAGAAGTATATATAGAAGAATGAGGAGGTGAGATCTAATAAAAGATCTCAATTACAATTAATACAGGTTTAATGGTTTCTTGGCCTTTGGGGGGCTCAATGAAGAAGCTTACAATAGGTGTCCTCTGTATTAAATGTGTACATAAAGATTTAAGCTCGGTGGGAGCTTAATTTTGACCTTTGAGGCTTTGCGTCATGCTAGAGTAACTCTGCAGATGTCTGTCATTAAGTTCCTTGGCAAAATTTACTCTTTGGCTGCGTTTTGAGACACATATCTGATCTTGATCAATAAATTCGGCTCTTGATTGAATACTTTGAGGCACAGGTGGCGTCGTGGTAGCTAGAGGGATCGATTTGCCTCAATTTGTGGCAATGGAGGGTTTCTTGTCGATAAAACACTTTAGATTTTCTTTAAACTGTGTTTTAAATTGGGGATTAGGCTTTTGATAAACATTCTTAGCCATGATCCCCGCAAATCTGTCTTTAATCTTCTGTCCTGGTACATTTTATCTTTGGCACTGATACTCTTTGACTGTGCCTGATTACTGTGTTTTTCAGATACGCAGGGCTGTATAGGGATTGCATGGCATCGATGCCTGATGAAACATCGATGAAACGTGCCTTTTAATCCTGTAAAATGATTTCCTTTGACAAATCAAAGACGGGAGGTTCGTCACCCTCCACCTCTGAATCTTCTTTGAAAATAACGAGAAAATGATTTAAAACCCTGCAAAATATGAAAAATTATTATAAAATCTTGCATATATAGGTTAACTGCATCGAAAGGCATGTGAAGAAAGCATGGCCGTTGGATGGCATCATCCAACGGTCGGGATTAATTGGGAGAGATCGTGGAAAGAGCGAAAAAAAAAGATTAATTCTAGGCCGTCGATCACACAGAGATCGACGGTTGGGAGCGGAGGTTGAAAGTCAAATGGAGGAAATCTAGGCGATGAAACCTGGACCATTGATCTGCAGATCAGATCGACAACGGAGGTTGTTGTTGCCGTTGTATGATAGCCCGGTTATCGCGTGTGTATCTTGGTTAACCATCGGACATCTTCGGTGAGCGATCACCGTCGAATGAGCGAGTTTGGATCTGACGGCTGTGGTCAATATCGTTGGGCATCCTCGTCCAAATAATAATGCGCGATGGACGGCGGTTTTGAAAAAAGTACACAGGACACGTGTCATGCGATGTATGGAATCGCTAGTGATCGGGAAAAAATCGCCCTCGCCCAAAGGCGGTGCGATGAATACTGCGTAGTTTTGGGATGAGTTAGTGGAATGTGGGGACCACCGGGAGATGGGCTCCGCACCATCCGATCTTCAGATCAGATTGACGGTGCGGAACGATTTAAAACTTGTGCTAGTTGAAAATTTAATAAAATAATAAAACGTCGGAATATTAATATAAACAGAGGTTTTATATGTATAACCAAAGGTTTTAAACTTTGGCGGGGAAATATTTGAAGGCTTGGCACCCGACTGCGGGGCTGAGGGTCATATGAAGGGTCATACGACCCGGGATTTATGCGGGAAGGGGCTAAGACCCATATATGTACAAAATGTGGGTTTTATGGTTTTTTAATGATTTTCAAGGGAAATGGAGGGTTCCGATAAGGCAAAGAAGGAATCTTTAAACCTTATAAAGGGGATTTTGATGAAGGGGAAATGGGAAAAACATGAACATGAAGGATTTTCATGGGAAATGAAAGGGTTAAAAAGAGGTTAGTTTGGAAAAGGGGAAAGGGGAAAAATGGTCTCGCAGCAGTATTTGGGCTTTGGAAAATAAGTAGGATTTCAGAGTCTTTTGAGATGTAAATAGCAGTGTAGGATCTGGACAGAGGCATGAGACCTTCAAGAGTCTTCAAGAGCCAACAGTTTTTAGTAATGAAAATTGTTCCTTGAAGGCTCAAAACAGATTTAGCCACCTTTTGGTATAATCAAATTTTACAGGTGGCTAACAGTGGCTCCACTTGGGGATGGTGCCTTCTTGAAGGCATCAAGAATTCAGACTTGGATTCTCTGGGAGGCTGACCTGTGTCTCATCCATTGTTTTTCTCTGGGATGCTGATCATGTGCCTCATCCATTGGATTGCTCTTCTTTTGCTGGATGATCTTGCTTTGCTTTGAAAAATAATAGCAGTCATGAAAAATAATGAACTTCATCAATACAACCTTCTACCTACCCAATCCTAATGATCTAACATTTTTTCTTCATCAGAGTGCACTTGGATTGGCAAACTCTTTTCATAACATTTTATTCTTTTGAAAGCATAAAACTAATCTAATTCTACTCCTTATTTCTCCCTGAACTCAGATTAAACAGTTGAGCTCAGATGTTTCTCTACCTAATCTACTGTCTGTTGGGATTAAACTGTCCAACAGACTTTCATTCTCTAAATTCTACAACAGAAATTTTAAAAAAGCATTCAAGTCAGGATTGAACAGTCTAACTTGATGCTGGTCCATGGTATAAAAACAAGCTGCACATAGACATTATTTTGCAGGAAATTAAATCAAAATGGAAGGCTTAAGATCTGAAAGTTTCTCATCACGACCTTCTCTTTTCTTCACAGCTCTGTTTTGACTCTTGTTTGAGCTGTTTCTTCTTTGTTCTTTGGTTCAGATTTTGAGCTGATTAGAACTAGATTTTTTATCTCTTGACTCAGAAAATAGAACAGTTTTGAGTCATTCTTCTTCTTGGAATTTGAGGTTCAGGTTTTGAACATGTTTGAACCTTTAATTTCTTTCCTAATCTACCTATTGATAAGCCAAGATTAAACAGTTTGGCAAATCACATTCACTATCCTATCAACAGTAAATTTAAAAGCTAATTTAGTCAAGATTAGGCTGTTTGACTAATTAGAAGTGCGTTTTGCAGGAGTGGCATTTAAGCTTGCACACTTTCAAATTTGTTTCTCTTTTTGACAAGGGGCTTTGCCTTTCTTGTTTTCACAATCTACCCTCTTTTCTTTCCTTTCTTTGTTTTTGTGTTTTTGACTTTTCTAACTTTGAATGCAATGGTGGATGAAATATTTATAATGGAAAAAGATAAAAAGGCTTCAAAACATGATATGGATCAAGAGAAATAATGCTTAAGCATCCTACCATTAACATGACCCCCAAACAATTCTGATCCATCCAACTCCTGTAAGAAAAATGCATTGTTACTAGCAGCTGAATGAATAAAGTAAGGGCCAAGCCATAAATTGTCAAACTTTCCATGCTTGCCCTTGTCTTCCCTTCTTGAGTCCCACTTTAAAACTTTTTCCCCAATTTTGAAATTGTTGGACTTTGTTCTTTTGTCAAAGAGCCTTTTAATGCTGTCTTGTTTCTACAATGCTTTGTTATACACTTCCTCTTTGGTTTGCTGAAGATGAATGGTCTGATTTAGTCTCCTGGTCATGTCATTTTCTTCAGTTTGCAACTCTTGAATTAACTTCATCACAGGTACACCAAGGCTGTTTGGAAAAATTGCATCAGTACCATACACAAGCTGAAAAGGTGACATGCCAATAGATTTCTTCAAAGTCAATCTGTCAGCCCAAAGTTCATGAATAAGCTTTGTGTGCCAAGAATTTTTGTTGTCCTCCAACAGTTTCTTGATTATGTTCACTAAGCTTTTGTTTGAAGATTCTGCAAGTCCATTACCTTGAGGGTAATAGGCCGTGGAGTGCCCCAATGTTATTTGATATCTATGACAGAACTCAACCATCTTCTTTGATCCAAATGCTGCTGCATTATCAGTGATGACCTTGGTAAGATGGCCAAATCTGGAGAGAATGTCAGTCTCCATAAATTTTATGATAACCGAATCATTGGCCTGCCTACAAGGAATGACTTCTATCCACTTAGTGAAGTAGTCTGTGGCAGTGAGAATCCATCTATGCTGAGTAGAAGATGGTGGATGTATTTCTCCTATGAAGTCAAGTCCCCACTGTTGAACAGGGGCTTCAATAGTGATTGGATGCAGAGGCAGGGGTAGCAGTTTTCTTTTGCCCTCAAACAGTTGGAATTTATGGCAGGCAATGATCATCTTGTGTATATCATGAAAAAGAATAGGCCAATAGAAACCAGCCCTCAGAATTTTGTTGGCTATTGTCTTCCAGTACAAATGACCTCCACACTCTCCTTCATGGAACTGGTGCTTAACCTTCTCTGCATCTGTTACACAGTAATTTGTCACCATCCCTACCATTTCCCATCCCGCACATTGGAGGGCTCATTCCGTGACCTGTGAGCAATGTCATGTCTTGAAATCACCCTCATTGCACTCCTCTAAACATGAGCTTCATTTTCCCTAAAGACATCTCCTTGAAAAAAAACATAAAAATCCCCCTTTTTACATTGGCGCGAGGAGCCAATTCATTACCCGCGCCAATGGGGTAAATCCTTCAAAGAGGCCGCGCCGACTGGCGCTCTGTCCCAAAGTCGCAGTCATGCCAACCAATTTAAGGAGTGTTTTTTAAATAAGAATGGCGGAAGTTTCGTCCCAACAAATTCACAAACTGGTACCTATCTTGAGTTGGGTGGTTTGGCTCCGGGAATTCCATGTTGGGGAAGTGGTTTGCCACCTCTCATGGAAGCTTCCTTGAGGATGGGGCCAATCCCACAATTATAGGGACCCCAACTCCCCTTCCTCCATCTATAAAAGCTTGCCCATTCTCTATTGCAAGCTAGTCCTGAAATTCCATAATCTTGAATCTCCAAGTGCCCAAGAGCCTTATGCTGCAAGAGTCCTCATTCTCCCCTTAAGGCCAAATCCAAGTAAAGAGACTATCGTCAAGAGATTCCAAGAGAGGCTTACCTCGTCCTTGGTAGGCTTTGAGGGACGTGTTCCACTGGCGACCCTCTCCGAAGGAGACCTCAGCGTCAGAACATTGGTTGTACTCTCCTTTGATTGTTTATTAATGAATGACTACTGGTTATGGTTCCACTCTAGTTTTCATTTATGATAATGATGAGTTATATCCTTTTTGACTGATATATAGTTGCGTACTCTGGATTTTATGCTTGTATTCGTTTTGTTTCTTTCATGTGCAGGTGTCCATCCACGGAGATCGTGAGGATCGTGACTTGCCAGGGCTAAGGAACGAGAGCACCACCTCTTCCATGAATCATAGCGTTGGACTCCAGGTAGGCCTCCATCGCTAGTTTGTTTATTTGCAATTAGGAACTTGCGCTGTAGCATTTGATGATTGTTGCTAGACCCGTTCTGGGCTAGTAGGGATCGCCTCTGTCCGCAGAGGGGATTTACCTCTTCAACAATTTGGCGACTCCATTGAAGATCGTCTAGTTTGTTGTTGTTTGTTTTATGAGCTATAGACGGAGCCTAAAGTGAGCCAGATAGCCTTCGAAATGCTTTTGCTCTGCAATTGTGAAGTGGATCAACACTGCTTCAGTCAATCTCTGGTTTAGTTCGTAAAGCGAACTTTTGGAGCATTGTCTTGCTTTTTCGATTGATTCTCGATTCTGCTTGCTTGGTTAGCCTTTTGGGCTGGGTTCTTGGTTTGTTTTTGCTTCTTGGTTTGCTTGGATATCATTGGTCTGGTTTTGGATTGCTTATTTTTTATTTTGGCATAGAAAACTTGACCGTTGCGGTTTTTCGCGTAAAATTCGCGCCAACGGGCGCTAGTTGTCATTGTACTACTCGTGCCAATCCTAAAAAGGTGCTAGTTTCAGCCTGACAGTTGCGCCAGGCCTGTAGACTGCTAGGGTTTGCTTGATTTTAAGCCTTCTGAGCCTGATATCTGATTTTGGTTACATTTTTTGGACTGCTTGAATGTGTTGGAGTCCTGTTTGACTGGTTTTTGCCTTCGTCCTTTAGTTGTTCGCCATTTTCTATTGATTTCACATTGGAGCCCTAGGGCATCTAGTAGCTTTCTTGTGTCCAACCCTCCTTGGGAGTTTTGGTGTTTTATTAGTCCAGTCAACCTTATGATTGCTCCTTTACGTTCTTTTAGTGGTTGTTTACCGTTTTATTGCGATTTTTGGGTGATTGTTCTCCTCTTCATTCGAATTTCGTTTGGTCTTGCTTTGGGCCCAGATTACACGGTCCATTGGAGTCTTTGGGATTTTTCTTGCTTTTGAGGGACTTTTGGTCGATTTGAGATCTGTTTGTGATTGATATTGAGTGAAGTGTGCTTGTTTTTTGCTCTCTTGTCATCATTTCTCAAATTGTTCCTTTTTTCATTACCTTTCAGTTTGTTTAGTGCATCTAGCTCTAAAACATTGAAAATAAAAAAAAAATTTCTCTTTTGCTTTGGTTCAGTTAGTGCAAATCGAAATCTTTTCGGTGTTATTAATCATTAGTAACTTTGAAATAAAAGTTTTTTAGTTTCACTAGCTGGATTAGAGATATCACTGTTTGTCTTCTGGTCATTCCGTTTTGTGTGAAAAGTTCTCAACTCTGTCATAGATAGCTTTCATCGAACGAAATGGTTTACTGTGGCATGTAGATTGCATTTAGGAGTCTTTTGAGACATTACATATGCTAAGGCCTGAAAACTGAAACGTAATTGAAGATCAACTTTAAAATCTACTCAATTTACACTAAGGCAGCATTGAAATCTAACGAAACACATTTAGAGGTCTAGGCTAGAGATGTGTTCCGGCGTCTTAAAACCTAGTAGCTGTCGCTCGCCTCTTGGCTTTAGACAGCACTAGCACGGACTTGTGCTCCTCGTACCATCGAGTATATAAAGGGAGACCCCACTAGGTTTCAATCCTTTATCCATAGGAAGCCGAGTCTGCCGCCCTATACCTGTGATACACCGGACACAGCATTTGGAGAGATTGCCTGCACGTACAGAAAGTCCTTGGTTGATTTCTCTTTCATTATTGAAATCAAGGTGTATATTGCAGTTCACGGTTATTTGGTACACCCTTTTGCCTAGTATTCCTGAGTAGTCATTTGATCTTTTCTGACTCCATAAAATTGAAAGGATCACCAAGCGCTTGTCCTTTCACGCTTGTGTCAAATCTGAAAGAGATAGAGTCACCTTTTATCCATTTCTCGACTCTTAAAACATGAAACGGTAAAGTTTCCATTTTTCAATGTGGTAAAAAATAAACCACCCGCGATCACACGCCCTGTTAGATTCTGCTTGTGGCCGTTTGATTGTGTGTCTTGACTCTTTTTCAGCCTGTGTGTGTGTTTGATCTCTTTCTCTTGTCATCACTACCACAGTGGCGGAACCTTCGGTTTCGTCTATTGGTAGTCCGTATACGGACGATTCGTCAGAGGCTTCCCAATCCTCTGCTGAATCACAGCAGCCCATTGTTTCCGAGTTTCCTGACGGGGGACCAGTTCTTGCTGAGCAACCCTTTGGAGGACCACTTGAGTTCAACTGGCCATTTTCCGACCCTTGGTCTGAAATAAGATTAGGGGCTGAGTTCCTTTCTCTTACCTTAGGGTCGCCTTTTGTAGCTGCTGTCTTTCCTCCTAGTCCTCGCCGTCTGTTACGAGATCTAGCAGCAGGCTCCAACATGAGTTCATCCAGTGAGGAAATCCCTACGTCCGGTGAGGATTACCAGCTGTTTCCTCGACAGTTATTTCTAGAAGACAACCCTCAATCATCTGCTATGTCTTCGCCCATTCCATCATTACCATCCGGTTATAGATCTTTGGGTCAGATCATTGCCGCCGCCGCCTCTATGGGGATATCCTCCCCCTCTTCGAGGCCGGTTGGTCCTTCATTAGGGATGTCTCCTCAGACTCCTGTCACTTCTGTACCCACCCGACCCACAGTCTGTGTGGCTTCATCTGCACCTGCTGTTTCTGCAAGGGTTTCCCTTCCCGAAGACATTTATGTAGCATCCGCTATACCAGAGAACATTTCTCCGGAGGAGTACCGGTTGTCCTTACAACAGCTGAACTCCGGAGTTGGACCTTCTTCTGAAGATCCCAACCATTCATATTTTTTGCACTATGCTTAGGATGGTACACCCGTGTATGCTTTTCCAAATCAATATGATGAGCATGGGAATATGTTGCGATTACCCGCTCCATAGGCTTATCTCTATGCACAAGGTTTACCTTATAACCAGGCTGGAGAGACGTATAACCCGCGACGGCAACCTTATCAAGGTCAACCTTCGGGCCAACCTGGTTATTCTTACAACCCACAGGGGCAACCCTTACCAGGTTACCCTGCGGGCCAGCAAGGGCCATCGTACGGTCCGCAAGGTCAGTACTACAACCCTGCCGGTCAACCTCCACAGCCTCCACCGGGATACCAACCGGGACTGGTTTACGGTCCTGGGGGGCAGGGCCAGCCATCTCAACCTATGCAACCACAGTATCCTGTTGTTTCTAACGTTGCATATCAGCCAGGGCCATCTTATGGTCCTTCTCTAGGTGCAACCGGTTACCAGGCATCACCTGGCTCATTTCCTCCACCAGGCCAACCGGTCTATCCGGTACAATCTGGTGCTCCTTTACAGCCAGGGCAACCTGCGCAACCGGCGCAGCCTGTTCATTCGGGGCAACCTGTTAACCCAGGACAGCCCGTTCAGCCAGGTCAGCCTGTCCAACCAGGCCAGCCTGCTCATTCTATTAACCCTACTCAGCAGCCGATTCATTCGATGCCGCAACCAAATCAACAGCTACGCCCTAGTTATCAGGCTCCGCAGGGCTCCACTTATCAGTAGCCTACCCATCCTCAGGGCGGTTATCATCCTCATGGTCAATCTCAACCAAATTATAACCAGCCCCAAGGGTCTCAATATTATCCTCATCAACCTGGTCATACCTATACTCAGCAGCCAAATCCAAATGCTGCTTACGGAGGGCCGACATATAATCAGGGTTCGTACTCTGGTTATCAGGCTCCGCATACTGGTTACCAGCATCCAAATCAGACTGGCTATGCCCCCTATAATCAGAGTCCTACAGGACAGAACCCATGGGGGCAGGGATATTCCCAACCAACTTGGAGTACAGGTACCGGGTCGTATCAAGGGCCTAGCATGATGGTTAATCCACCATTGTCGTTCCTGGCCACCTTGGAGTTACGGGATGTTTCAAAGTTGACCAATGATCCGATTTTGCATAATCCTTATTGGCCTCTGGTTCCTACCAAGATACCAGGTGATTGCCCCAAATTTGAGGGTAAAGCCGGAGAGGATCCCCAAGTGCACGTTATGACTTACCATCTTTGGTGCTCGTCTAATTCTTGGGTTGACGATTCAATTTGTCTGTGCTTCTTCCAGCGTACTTTGACTGGGGCTGCTGCTAAGTGGTACATCAAGTTGCCCCGTGGCATCTTCCAAGATTTTAAATCTTTAGCCATGGCTTTCCTCACTCATTTTTAGTTACCGGTTCGCTATGAAGCCGGGACGCATCTCCTGACTTCATTGAAGCAGGAAAAGGCCACCCATATTTCGGATCACATTCACGAGTGGCGGAGGCGTCGTAGACTGATCAAGTTCCATATACCTGATCAGATACTAACTCATTGGTTTACCACCTCCTTCGTCAATAAAATCGCTCAAGATATTGCGATGGGAGCGTGTGTCACAGAGGAACAAGCCATCGTGCGTGCCCAATATCTAGATCTTGTATATTCTCAGTCCGTCACGCTGTACGATATCTTGCCTGATGCTCCTGATGCTCCACGGTCTGGAACCTCTAAAGCACCATCTACCCTTGTGGTGGATGGTGTTATTGGTTCTGTGTCTCAGAGTTCGAAGAAATCTTCAAATGGGAAGCAAAAGTCAAATGCATCCAATAACTCTGCTTCCCCCACCCCTCCCAATTCTAGCAAGACTGTAGAGGTTAACGCCGTTCAGGCCAATCCTACGGAGAAAACCTCCAAAGGGAAAAAGAAGGGCAAAGGTAAATCTAAATCCGACGCCCCAAAGCTAGAATCCAAACCTCGTAATGAGGATGGTTCTCAACGAAAACTGAAGTATCCCTGCCTCATCTGTGAGGGAGATCATTACACGAAGGATTGTCCTCGACGATCTAAAGTCACTCAACTCCTGAAAGGCTCTAAAGGGACTCCGGTTGTTCTCAAAGAACCGTTCCCATCCCAACAGACCCAGATGGTTGAGCAGCCCTCACCATCTGCACCATTTGGGTCTCAGGTTTTTATGATGAATGGCACCGCACCTGTCTCCGTCGCTACGCGGTCGAAGGATTATGGTAAGGAGAAGGTGGATTGTCCCCCTCCTCCACCTGTCTCCGGTCATTTAGAAATTGAGAAGCCTACAACCGACCCTGTGGTGAAGCCACCTTCAAAAGGTGTTCTGAGAAGGTCTTCCTATAATCCGAACGCCCGCGCTGCTCAACATTACAGTATTGTTGAAGACTTGGCACAGGCGCCTTTTGCCATGTCTGCGCTGGAAGTCCTTCAAAGTTTCCCATCGCAACGAAAGGCTTTGTTGTCTACGATCGGTGGAATTGATCCCGTTGATTCGAATCTTCTCGCCTTCGACTCTGAGAACTTTACTCCTCGACTTCCACATCAAATTGCTTTGGTTATTCAAGTTGGGATTAACGGTCTTAATATCCATAGGGCCATCGTGGATGAAGGTGCCTCCACTTGTGTCATGTAATCTGCCTGCTGGAAGGCCATTGGCTTTCCGGCCTTGTCATCATCACCTAATGCTCTAGAAGCATTTGACGGTCGGGAATCCAAACCCTGGGTGTTCTCGAAAGTTTAGCGATCACATTACAAGGGAAGATAGTCAACGTTGAAGTAGAAGTAGTTGATGCAAAACTTAACTACAATATACTTCTTGGCCGCAGTTGGACTCATGCCATGCTATGCGTGCCGTCCACCCTCTTTCGACTGCTCAAGTTCCCTCACGAGGGCAAGATTGTTACTGTGGACCAGTTGTCCTTCTTCACCTCCTCTTCCGAGAACAACGCACCGTACGTGGATCAGATTCCCAATCCCCTCGAGAGTGTAGGACCAGGTCTCTTTAAGGACCCCCTCCTCATGGGTATCTTTCCCGCGCCGCCACCAAACACCGTTCAAGTAAACATGATCTCTAGGTTCGACGACCCTTGGATCATCCCTTCACATGAACAGGTGCCTTATATTGGAGAATCGATGCCTCTTACTCCAGTAGAGATTAGCTACTGTGAAATCGTTGCTGCATCCGATCCTCCTCCTGCTCGGCATGCTCCTTTGAGCATGGCTCTAGATACTTAATTTCAATCCCCTTGGCTGGGCGAGGCTGACTCGTCTGATCCTCTAAAAGAGACCTTTCCTTCCGATGAAGCTATTGTCGAAACGATGTCTCTTGAGGAGCTGCCCTGGGGCGATGGACATCATCGCTCCTCTTTTATGCCTGGCCTGGGGGCAATGTCTGACTGTCTGGAGCGCTTTGGATCTCAGGTTCCTACCCCTCCTCTTCAAATGCCTATTTTGACACACGAGGTTTTTTCGGAAGGAAACCTGAGTAATATCACTCAAACCATCCCGATCAACATCTCCGTTAAACCGGGGGTTGTTGAGAATGTACATGTGGGAGTGACTTGTTCTCCTGATGAGATACAAGTCTATACTGATCTTTTTAAAGAATTCAGAGATGTGTTCGTCTGGTCTTACGAGGAAATGCCTGGGATTGATCCCAGTATCGTGGTGCATGAGATTCCAACCTACCCTGGTGTGAAACCCGTGCGCCAACGTTTACGCCCAGTGCATCCTCGCAAAGCTGCTGCAATCAAAGTAGAAGTTGAAAAACTTCTGAACGCAGGCTTTATTTACCAGATACCCCTCGCAGAATGGGTTTCGAATATCGTCCCTGTCGATAAAAAACATGGCACTATTAGGGTTTGTGTTGATTATCGCGACATCAACCGCGTTTTTCCGAAGGATAATTATCCCACTCCGTTCATAGATCAGATCATCGATGAATGTGTTGGGAGTGAGATTTACTCCTTGATGGACGGCTTCTCCGGCTATAATCAGATAAACATTCTACCAGAGGATCAACACAAAACCGCATTCATCTGTCCGTGGGGTACGTTCGCTTACAAAAAGATCCCGTTCGGCTTGAAGAACGCTGGGGCCACGTTTCAACGTGCTATGTCTTATGCGTTTCACGACATACGTCATATCGTTCAACCTTACCTAGACGATCTACCAGCTCATTCAGCCCGGCGAGCTGACCAACCTGAACACCTCCGCCAGATCTTTCTTCGCTGTAGGCGCTACAATATTTGACTTAACCCCCACAAATGCGTCTTTTGCGTAGATTCTGGTCATCTTTTGGGATTCATAGTCTCTAAAGACGGGATTCGCCTTGACCCTTTAAAAGTTGAGGCCATTATTAATCTCCCATCGCCCACTTCGCTACATCAACTGTAGAGTCTGCAGGGAAAGGCAAATTTCCTTCGACGCTTTATCCTGAACTATGCTGAAGTGGCCAAAGGATTCACGCACCTATTAAAGCAGAATGTTCCCTTTCATTGGGATGAGATCGCGCAACAATCCTTTGAGAAGCTGAATACGTTACTTGTTAATGCTTCTTTGCTTCGTCCTCCGGACTACCACCGTGATTTCACTTTGTATCTTGCCGCCGCATTCAGCACTATTGCAATGGTTCTGGTGCAAGATGATGATAATGGTGATGAACATGCTGTTTATTATCTTTCGCGAAACCTCCTTGACACGGAAACACGATATGCTCATGTCGAGAAGCTGGCGTTAGCCGCTGTACATGCTGTGCAGCGCTTTTACCATTATATCCTACTGCGCACGATTACCGTGGTTTCATACTGTAACCCCATGACGTACATTCTCTATCGACAATTACTGGGGGGCAAGTACTCCAAATGGATAGTTATCCTGCAGGAGTTTGACTTAGAGTTCACCACTGCTAAGTCAACTAAATCACCGGTTTTCGCAGATCTTATATGCTCTCTCCCTACAGACTCCACTCCTTCACATTCTGAAGACCATATACCGGACAAAACTCTTTTCCTCATTAGTACTCGTGACCCTTGGTATGGCGATATCATTGTGTATCTTCAGACCTCCACATTCCTGTCTGACTTGACTAAATATGCCCGACGTTGAATTTGGCATCAGTCTCAGCCCTACCATATCGTAGGAGATACCTTATACCACGTTGGAGTAGATTCGGTGCTCCGCCAGTGCCTTACCTTGGAGGAGGTTGAAAGGGTCCTCAATGACTGCCATAGTGACGCTTGTGGTGGACATATGTTCGGATATGCTACTGCTCAAAAATTTTTGTGAGTAGGATACTTCTGGCCCTCGATATTTAAAGATTGTATTCTTGCGGTCCGCAAATGTCATGAGTGCCAGGTGTTTCAGCACAAGATGCGCGCGACGCCTCTACCATTGCATCCTGTTATTACCGTCGGCCCTTTTGCGAAATGGGGCATAGATTTTATGACGTGTAACCCTCATTCGGCTGGGGGGCATGCGTATATAATAGTCGCTGTCGACTACTTCACCAAGTGGGCCGAAGTGATGCCTACACTAGCAGCCGAAGGTAAAACAGCTGCTCAATTTATATTCAACCACATCATTTTATGTTTCGGAATCCCTCAGGCTATCGTTACTGACCACGGTACCCATTTCCGAGATTATATGATGGCCGAGCTGACATCAAGGCTGGGCTTACGCCACAATAGCTGAACGCCGTATTACCCTCAGGCAAACGACCAGGTTGAAGCAGTGAACAAGGTTTTGGTCACTATGCTTCAACGAACAGTTGGGATTCATAAATCCAATTGGCACCTCCAACTGTTCTCAGCTCTTTGGGCCTACCGGACGTCTGCAAAGAGTGCAACTGGATTCACAACGTTTCAATTGGTGTATGGTCTGGAAGCTACTCTTCCGGTTGAATGCGAGATTCCTTCTTTGAAATTAGCTGTAGAACTTCTACCCGACACTTCTGCCGAAGAAGAGCGTCTCCTGTACCTGGAACGGTTAGATGAAACCCTCTGCTTAGCTGCTTTAGTCATTGAAGCACAGAAAAAGCGGGTCAAAGCCCACTTCGATCGATCTGTTTCTCCGCGTTCCTTTGAAGAAGGGGACCTCGTCCTTCTGTATGATCAAGCACACGATAAGCTTGGGGCTGGGAAGTTCCAACCCATGTGGCATGGGCCCTATATAGTTAAACGAGTATTAAAGAATGGGGCTTATGAGCTTATAGATTATGAAGGAGTCCCGCTGGCACAGCCCAGGAATGGGCTGTATCTGAAAAAATACTACGCTTAAAGTCATTTTTGTGTGGTGTGTGTACATA
This sequence comes from Pinus albicaulis, assembly GCA_034641835.2. Taxonomy (NCBI): domain Eukaryota; kingdom Viridiplantae; phylum Streptophyta; class Pinopsida; order Pinales; family Pinaceae; genus Pinus; species Pinus albicaulis. Next base: position 25,943,365 of record MU968480.1, read on the forward strand.
GGTGTGTATATTCATTTGTGTGCATGTGTGGTGTGGTGTGCCATGTAAACATATTTTTGCTGATCGGGTCTTCCTGATTGTGCAGATGTCCATCAATCCATTTGTTGGCTTCGCGGATGGTGCCTCCCTCAGTACCAGGAATCTGTCTTCGGCAGCCTGGGTAATCTATGATCCTGCTGGTGAGTTGGTGAACCTGCAAGGTGTGTGTCTGGGACGTGCTACAAATAACATCGCGGAATATAGTGTTGTATTAGAATTATTAACTGAGGCTGTAAACCTTGGTATCCGTGAATTACTTGTGTATCTAGACTCACAACTTGTAGTATCTCAACTTAATGGTCACTATTCAGTTAGAAGTCCATCCATTTTACGTCTGTATCTACGTATCCGTTTGCTGAAAATAAATTTTGACTATATTACATATCAACATATACCCCGGCACATGAATACACTAACAGATGCAGTAGCTAATTTGGTTTTAGATAGGCATTTGCGCAATATGTAAAAAACATCATCATATGTGTAAAGGAACATCCATCCAGAAATAGATATGCATATATATAGATATCGAAAAGTTTACATAGCGTGTGTCACATAAAATAAAAAAATATACATGTTCGTCTTTTTACATCCGGAGACGACATGTCTCTCAAAAATATGCATGAAATAAACCCTAGGAGTCTAATCCGCGTGGTGCTCATGATAACAAGTCACCGCGTGCACTAGGCGTCTCAGGAGACGGTGGATGCGACTAGGCACTCCCACTGTATGCCTCTGATATGCCAGTGGTACATCCGGCAGCCGAGCATAATCTGGAATCCCTCGAGCGATCCCCTCGAGGTTCTGGACTAAATCTCCTCCTTCTGCACCCTCCACCTGAGGGTCAGCTGCGAGTTGAATTCTCCGTGCGATAGGAGACATGCCGGCTGGTCTCTCTGGGCCAACATCTGCATAAGTATATAACTGCTGTCAGAACGAACATGTATTAACAAAAAATCATAAAAACATAAAAACCAAAAAGAGAGTCATACCCAGCTCCTCGTCCCACTCATCTCCCTCCGGCAGTGGGAGATCTGGATCACCAGTGAAATCGGTCCCTACGTATGGCCAGTCTTTGACTATGATCAACTGACGCCGTAGCCACCCAAAAAACTCTGGCCTCCAGGACATCTGTTGGCCGCCTCCTGATCTAGGCATTAGTGCTGCCCAGTGAGCCATTCTCGACTCCTATGGTATTGGCTCAACTACTATGGCTCCTTGGCCCTGGAAGATTGGTAACTGTTCCAGAATGAACGATACCAAGATAGAACTGTAGCCAAACTGTTTCAGTTTGGCTTGCTTACATTTTGTGAGTTGTCTCTTTATGTTTATTGTCACTGCTGTGGCCCAGTTAAACAAAAGTGGAGTCATGCACTCTGAGGCCAGCAGGAGTTGGGCCTTTGTGGCCTCGTGCAGTGCCTGCGACCCTGCAGCCCGCGTGATGGTATGTAGAACTACCCTCAGTGCCCAATCAGGGATAGACTGAATATCCACCTTTCCGCTCCCTGATCCCCATCGTGCCTGTGGGCACACTCGTGCCATCACCTGATCCATCTTCTCACCAGTTGGTCTGCTCCCAGTCAATATGGGCACCGAACCTCTACGAGACAGTCCGGTTATAAAATATACATCAGAAACCTCCAGTTCCAATACCCGATCGCAAAGCTGGAACACATGGTCTTGCTCATCCCAAATACTGATTAGATATTGTAAGAGCTCAGGTTGAGCTCGTAGACAGGGTGTCAGGAAAAACTTATTCAGCCCACAGTTCCTGAGGGCAGTCATCCAAGTTTCATTTTCTATGGCCTATTCATCCTCCTCCCCGTGCTCTCTTTCTTTCCACTTAATAGCCATTTTTCTCAGTTTCCTGCATCCATATGGTCAAGAACACTTGGTTAGATCTCTTTTATGATCAAAAAATCCATTCAAATCAAGTACAATTTTGAAATTTTGGGCGAAAAATTAGGTTTCGCAGTTGGCGTGTCTGTTTCTCAGATAGTTGCGCTAGTTGGCATGCGCCCTTTACATATAAAAGCCCATTGGCGCAGGTCCGTGCCCAATACTCGCGCCAATGAGCACAACCCTAAATTTTCAAAAAATTTCCACAAAGAACTAATATGCAATGGAAAAAGATTAAAAAATGGATTGAAATGAAGCACAGGGAGGTGCCTCTTACCTGAAACTGACGGAACTCTGGATGGTGGCCCAGATCTGTCGCGATCGCCGTCGGAAGTTTGCACACCAAATGGACCACTGCTGCTCTACACTAAGGTAAATAGTAATAGTAATTTTTTTTTACCATTTGAGACTTATTTATAACTTTTTGAACTCTATTTAGGTTTAAAAAGTCATTTTTTATTAATATTTCATATATTTTGTTGAAAATGGATTTTACGCTTGTCTTTTTGTGCAGCAACAGGTTTTTTATGCGACTTAAACGACGAAACGAGTTGTATTTTATACTTTTTCGGACTCGGTAAATACATGAAAAAGTCAATTCGGAGTCATCTTTCAGCTCTTTTCTGACTCTCTAAACATGAAAAGATTGCCGAGGCCCTTGTCGTTTCGATCTCGTTAAAGTAGCTGCGAAGCGACATCTAACAAGTATACGTTTACCCCTTTTTCGGGCTGGGATGAATTATTTACGAAAAAGGAATACCCTAGCCTATCGCGTCTAGGAGGTTTTCTCGGATATTGTTTTCTACCTTTTCGGGTCCGGGGAACTATTTACGAAAAGGGACACCTTTGGAGTTTACTTTTCTACTGTCTTTTCAAACTCTCTAAACATGAAAAGACGCCGAGTTCTTCCTTTGTCAGACTCGTTAAACCCTGATGACATTGGGATCAGTCGCAATGACGTTATTCGAGTTACTCCTTCCTAGGGATCGTTAAATGTACTAGGATGGATTCGCCCGAAGGGTGGACTTATATTACGAGCATATGCTATCCCCTTCAAGCTTGTCAACAAAAATAATTGGGGTACTCACTAGGAATGGTGGGGAAAAATGGAACCATAATCATGGTCGTGTCGGCAGTATGTCGCTCTTGAACATGGCACTTGTCTGCATTTGTGTCGGGTTGGGGACATCTCACCTCGTTTTTTCACTTGCCTCCGTGGGTTTGGGTAATCCCTTTTGACCTCTCATTTGTTCTTTGCCTCGTCACCCTGACCTCTGATCTGTTGATGTCAAATACTGCCAAACTCACTGTCGTGCTGTTATATGTTCAAGAGAAGTTGACCTCTGCAAAACTCCAACCTCCCTCTGATTCTCATCTGGTCCTGATTCAAAAAAAACATTATGTTCCTCTGTCTCATGTCGATGATGTGGGAAACATTATGGCCCACCTTCGATCAAGGTCACTTCCTGTCGACTCCAGCTCATTATCCAGGAAGCTGATCTAGAGATTACCTTTGGTACCTTGGAGGCTGCATGCCTCAATGGTAGGTTCTTTGCATTCGACGAGAGGTTTTCATCATTGGCCTCCGATCGAGTGATTCTGCAAGTGTTCGACGCCAGCTCATTGATTCACATGCCGTAGATTGTACCTGTAGTACCTTGAGGGCCATTGTCATTATTGGTGGTTCCTCTCGCGTCTGTTAACAACTTTCATCACTAGCTGGTAATCAGACGATGTTCTTGCATGTTCGACTTCAGCTCACACATTCGCATGCTTGAACTTGTACTCTGTTTGGGTCGAGATGGAGCGCAAGACCCTGGATTATGTCTGTTGTAATCTAGGCTGTGATTTTGTGGATTAGTTACATGACTCACTGATTGGATGGCTGCGACCATGCCTGAGTCTATTTATCGATCCTTACTGGATGGCTGCGTCCATGCCTTGGATTTGCATTATTGTGTACTCTGTTATGGATGGCTGCACCCATAACACGTATATGTATCATGAATTTGAGATATCAGTTGTACTTCTTCACGCAGGTTTTCCGATGGCAGAGTTCTCAGTTGGACATGTTCTGGTAAAGCATTTCACCCCTCTCTGTCTCTCGGGCCTCATGCTTTAGGGGGAATTTGTTACACAGTAATTTGTCACCATCCCTACCATTTCCTGTCCCGCACATTGGAGGGCTCATTCCGTGACCTGTGAGCAATGTCATGCCTTGAAATCACCCTCATTGCACTCCTCTAAACATGAGCTTCATTTGCCCTAAAGACATCTCCTTGCAAAAAACCATAAAAATCCCCCTTTTTGCATTGGCGCGAGGAGCCAATTCATTACCCGCGCCAATGGGGTAAATCCTTCAAAGAGGCCGCGTCGAATGGCGCTCTGTCCCAGAGTCGCAGTCGTGCCAACCAATTTAAGGAGTTTTTTTTAAATAAGAATGGCGGAATTTTTGTCCCAACAGATTCACAAACTGGTACCTATCTTGAGTTGGGTGGTTTGGCTCCAGGAATTCCATGTTGGGGAAGTGGTTTGCCACCTCTCATGGAAGCTTCCTTGAGGATAGGGCCAATCCCACAATTATAGGGATCCCAACTCCCCTTCCTCCATCTATAAAAGCTTGCCCATTCTCTATTGCAAGCTAGTCCTGAAATTCCATAATCTTGAATCTCCAAGTGCCCAAGAGCCATATGCTGCAAGAGTCCTCATTCTCCCCTTAAGGCCAAATCCAAGTAAGGAGACTATCGTCGATAGATTCCAAGAGAGGCTTACCCCGTCCTTGGTAGGCTTTGCGGGATGTGTGCCACTGGCGACCCTCTCTGAAGGAGACCTCAACATCAGAACATTGGTTGTAATCTCCTTTGATTGTTTATTAATGAATGACTACTGGTTATGGTTCCACTCTAGTTTTCGTTTATGATAATGATGAGTTATATCCTTTCTGACTGATATATAGTTGCGTACTCTGGATTTTATACTTGTATTCATTTTGTTTCTTGCATGTGCAGGTGTCCATCCACAGAGATCATGAGGATCGTGACTTGCTAGGGCTAAGGAACGAGAGCACCACCTCTTCCACGAATCATAGCGTTGGACTCCAGGTAGGCCTCCATCGCTGGTCTGTTTATTCGCAATTAGGAACTTGCGCTGTAGCATTTGATGATTGTTGCTAGACTCGTTTTGGGCTAGTAGGGATTGCCTCTGTCCGCAGAGGGGATTTACCTCTTCAACAACATCAAACTCAGGCAAACATTTAATCAATATACCACTTGCATTTTTCCAATAAATACATTTATATATAATGCAATAGTTTACAGCTTTTAACTTCAGGAATCTTGCCTTTGTTTTTGTCAAACCAGGAGTTGTATTCAAATTAAGCAAAACATAAATAATATTAGCATACCAAGGAGAACTCATAAAATGGTTTTCAACAATAGGAGTTGAGAATTCTTCTTGGTCATCCAAAGCATCAATCATATTAATATTAAGAACTTCAAAATTGGATTTAGCCATTAATCTAGCTATACCTTGGCCTTTGATGAGTTTAGTGGGTTTTATCTCTAAATCATATTCAAGGATAGCAACAATCCACTTACCTCTCTTACCATCTGGGTCCTGTGTTAGAATGTATTTAACAATTGAATTTGGGACAAAGGCAATGGTGTGTGAGTGAAGGATGTATACTTTGAAGTCTTTCAAAGCTTTTACCAAAGGAAAAGCTTGTTTTTCCATAATGTTATACTTCAAAGGGGCATCCCTCAATGCCTTACTAAAGAATGCAATAGGCTGCTCTTGTCCTTGTGGATTTTTCTGTAAAAGGACAGCAGCTATGGTATGTTCCGATGCAAATGAAAAGATATAAAAATCTTTTGAAAAATCAGGACTTATAAGAACTGGTGTTTTGGTTAAGGCTTGTTTTACCAGTTCAAAGGACTTCTTTGCTTCCAAGGTCCATTTCACCCCTTGCTCCTTCTTTAACATGTTTGTGATATTCCTAAGGAGCTCAGCCAAGTTGGGGATGAACCATCTCAAAAAGTTAATCTTTCCGATGAAATATTGCAACTCCTTGATGTTCCTAGGATGAGAGATTTGCAATATGGCCTTAATCCTCTTTGGATCTATCTTTATACCTTCCTCAGAAATAATATGCCCAAGAAGTTTACCTTCTTGGAGACCGAAAAGTGTTTCCTTAGGGTTTAAAGATATTCCAAACTTTCTGCATTTCTTGAAAACTTTGCTTAAATGTTCTAAGTGCTCTTCATCTATTTTTGAAAACACAGTGACATCATCAAGGTATATAATGATGAAGAAGCCCAATTCTTCTGAGAATGCTATGTCCATGACTCTTTGAAAAGTTGCTCCGGCATTCATTAGACCAAAAAGCATTTTCACATACATGAAAGTGCCCCATGGTGTAGTAAAGGCTGTCTTTAATTGATCAGCAGGGTGAACTAAGATCTGATTGTACCCTGAATAGCCATCCAACAAAGAAATTTTTCTAGACCCTACCACCCTTTGTAAAATGTGATCCATCTTCGGTAAAGGGTAGTTGTCTTTTAATGAAACTTTGTTTAAGTATCTAAAGTCTATACACAGCCTAATCTCTCTAGTTTTCTTCCTAACAGACACTAGATTAGACACCCATTCAGAATTTCTAATAGGGACAATACTACCAGTTTCATACATATTTCTGATCTCCTTCTCAACCAAAGGCAGCTGCACAGGTTTTATTTTGCGCAGTTTCTGTTTGAATGGTTTTTGGTTTTCCTTGAGAGGGATTTTGTGCTGTATTATCTCAGTGTCATAGGATTTCAGATCTTCGTAGCTCCACGCAAAAACATCAGAAAACTCTTTGAACAAATCTATGTATTTGATTTTAATGTGAGCTGGCAAAGTTTTGGACAGTTTAATCATTTTCGGTTTTTCCTCACTACCTATATTGCATTCCTCCACTTCAGTCTCTACAGGTTCCAGTTTAGGCTTCTTGGCCACATCGTTAAAATCAAACGACTCTTCCAAAGGCGTTAGACCACTTGGCAAACTTTCATCTTTAGTGTGCAGAGTCTCTAACTCATCTGCATTCAATTTTGCTTTGTTTATAAGTTTGCCAGTCAAAAGATTGATATCGACAAGTTCAGGGGACGGTTCTTCTTCACCAAGAAAGTTTTCTTCACTGCAGTCTGTATCATAGTCTGAGTCCGAACTGTGCAGTTCGAATTCATTTCTGAATTGCATGAAGTCTTCTATTTGTTTTTCCTCGTCGAACACTTGCCAATATTTTTTGTTATCTGGAATGGCTGGTCTAAATTTTATCTGAGTTGTGCAGTCTTTTGTTTTGTATGGCGTTAAGCATGTCCTAGCTGCAAAGGCTAAATTGTGGGCAGAGATATTTCTTTTCCTTGGGAAAAAGATCAGTTTGGACTCCTCGAATGTTTTTAAAAGGTCCATGACATCATTTTGGTAAGCTCTAAGTCTGGGGTGATTTGCGTTATATTCCCCATTGAATTGCCTAATGACTAACTCTGAATCCCCATAGACATCGATCTTTCTGGCTCCTAACTTTTTCAACAAACGTAAGCCTAAGAGCAGGGATTCATATTCCGCTATGTTGTTAGAACACTGAAAGTTTAATTTGCAGGAAATGGTTTCTGTATGATTGTTTTCAGTGTTACAGATCCAGACACTGGCACCAACATTAGTTCTAGTGCATGACCCGTCAAAATACATACTCCACAGAGGATTGTTTTCGATTTCATCTTGGTTACTGTCCTTTTCAACTATCGTGCTATCTGATTGTTGTTGAATATCAGTACTTAGTTGAATTTGTTTCAACTCCTCAGGTTTTTCATTGGGTTGAGGATTGTTCTCTTGACTGTCAAGGTTTAAGATCAATGGATTCATGACTTGTAGTTCAAAACCTTGTTTTGGTTTTCTAGATTTTACATGTTCAGAAAACTATTTAGACACACCCACATTGTGCTCCTCTTCCTCCCTGTTGGCCATTAATTTTGATAAAGTGACTTGTTCACCAAGTGTTTCATCATTAAACATAATAAAAGAATCAAGGCCTGTATTTACAGAATATAGGGAAGAGTTTTGTGGTCTGTCTTGACTTGTAACTGTGAATTTCATATGGGACTCCCTGTAGAGTCTTCTAGTTTGATTGAAAACAGGGATAGTCGCATAGGTCATGTCCATTTGCATAGTCCCTTGTAACTTAGCCCCCCAAGATCTTGATAATAGCATTCCATACTTTGGGGGCACATCAGCCACAAAAATATCCATTACTAAACATTTGGCTAGAATTTGGGCTAAGTTAACAAAGAAGTCTTTAATTAATCCTAAACATTTTACTCTGCTCGAATCGAAGGAGTATAGGTCTTTATAAGGTATGGTGATTTCTAGACCCAGGCTTTCCATTACAGCTTTTGGCATCAAATTATGAGAAGCCCTTGAGTCATGCATAGCATTGTGCAAAATTTTATCATGAACATTTAAACTGACATAGAAGGGAGGAACAGGACCCTCTTGATATTTACCTTCAATCTTTGGACCAAAAATAAGCTCTGGTTGATCATCATTAAGATTAAGAGTGTCCTCATTCTCTTCTATATTTAAAGCCTTTAAAATTTGGGTTTTATATGCATGGTTGGAAGCCAACTCGGTAAGGGGAACAAATATCTTGATCTTTGAGATTTCCTGCCCCAAGTTGAAAGGAATTTGACTCTTTGAAGAGCCTGTTTTAGCCTTACTAGCTGCCACTGTATCAGCAACATCAGCTTGCTGATTTTTTTATTTATATTTGATAAATTGGTTTTGACAGGAGTACTAACTAAAGAATTAGTACTGCTAGGGTCTGCACTCTGTTTATCAGTGTCTTGAGTGCCTTTCTCTTTACCCTTATCAGAATTTACAGCCACTGTTTTGTCCTTTTGTTTGACCGTTTTAGGCTTGGTTGCAGTGATGTTTTGTGAAGATTTGTCAGAGGTTTTGTTGTTGGGGGTTTGTTGACTGGTTTTTCTTCTAAGGTCATATTCTCTTTGAGGCTCTATGATGACATTTTCCATGTCTTGATAACAATTTAAATCATCATCTCTTATGTCATCATAAGGTGTATATAGACCTTGTTTTCTATCAAAATGGATCTCAAAGTCATCGTTATCTACCCCCAGCATGTTGATATCATCTTCCTCTGTTATTTCATCTGTTTCCTCAACCTCACTTACATAGTTTTGATGAAAGGGAGGAGTGATCTGTTGATCATATTCCCTAGGTCTATTTGGAGGTTGGTTCCTTCTAAGATTCTGATTCTAGTTTCTGTTTTGAGGAGAAGTTTGATTTTGACTTGCTTGTGCTCTCTCAAGAATGCTCATTTTCTTCATCATCTCCTCCATCATTTTCTCTAGTTTTGAGTTTGAAGTAGAAGGTGTATTTTCCTCCCTAAAAGAGACTCTCTTCTCGTTTTTCATTCTTGCTCTCTTCTCCATTAAGTTGAATTCCACAGAAAGAGCACCTCTTTGCATATCTTCAAGGGTTGAAAAATCTCTCTCTCTTAGCGAATAAGTCATGTCAGAGTCAAACCCTTCAGGAAAATTGTTTAAAGCTGAGCCCTGTGGAGGTTTTAGTTCTGGGGAAAGTGCATTATACACACTATTAAACCTAGTGCAATAAGCTTGTACACTTTCCCCTGGGTTCCTATGGAGATTCTTATAATCAGAGAGGACTTGGAGAGGATTTTTCTTCACTTCCCATTTGTTTAAGAATGTTTGATGAAAGCCTTGGAGATTGTTGATACTATGGGGGGCTAAGGCTTTAAACCATTTTCTTACTTCTCCCCCTAAACTCTGAGCAAAGAGTCTAAGCTTGATAGAATCATCATCAATTTCATTTCTGTCGAAGTAGTCATTCATCATATCCACATGTTGTGATGCAGTTGTAGCATTGCTAGCATCATATAATGGAATTTGGGACTGATAGTCCCGTGGAAGATTGACTAATGGTACAGGAAGGACTAAGGGAGCATACCATGCTGCCATGATATGTGGTGGAGGTGGATTAACAAGAGGTGGATTGACAAGAGGGAAAATGGGCTGAAGTGGAGTGGTTTGAACAGTGGATGTGGGGTGAGAAGAAGTGGATGGAACAATAGTAGATTGCTGAGCCGATCTTGGATGAGAGACACCTAGGTTATGAAGGAAATGTAAATCAGGAGGTGTTGTTTCTCTACTACTAGGACGTTCACTTGTTTTAGGAGATGAAAGTGAAGACTCAGAATCTAACTGATCTAAATCACCAAGAGACCTAGTTATAAATGGATTTACTAAGTCAGCTTGTGATGGTTGCAGAGCTGAAAGATTTTCAGGGACTGAATTAGCTCTCAAGGGTGATCTGAAAATAGTTGATAATTGAATCCTAGGAGATTTCCTAAGTATTATTTCTGGGTTGTCAACTATCTCAGGTGGATTAGGGTCAGGATAGGCTCTTGTGTGAATCTTTCTAGGAGCCACTATGCTGTGTTTTTTAGACCCAAAATAAACAAGAAAAGTTCAACCAAATATGACAATCTTTGAGAGGTTAACTAATCTGTTTGCACAAATTTAATCCTACAGTCCTAACTGAGTTTGAATGATGTTATAATGATAAGGGTTCTTCCCAGTGGAGTCTTAAAGGTCTATTTAGGATTGTGGAGTCTCCAGGTGGAAGGTTTAGAGCGTTTTCTAGGAGGTACACTGTCCACCACAGTGCTTGTGAAACATCCCTTTTCAAGGATATCCAAAACACAACAAACTCTAACTAGAGATTGACTGGGAGGGCATTCACCAAATATTTCACCTCTGAAAGAGGATGAGATCCGGAGGCTACCTGGCCCTTTCTAGAATCTGTCTAAGAGTATGGGGTAAAACACAACAAAGGGTGATTGAAATGGAAGAGTAAGTGTTCTACTACCAATCTGAAATATTTTTGGTTTTTTCCCGAGTTATTTTTCAGTTGTGTGGTTTTCAAGAATATCCCAACTCTGTTTCAAAACTTAGCTACGGTTGTGAGACAAAGACAGTCTACTCCTATGGCTAAGCTAGCTGATTTTTCAAGGTTAGATAAAGACTTATGAGAAACCTAGGGTCTACCTAGTTTGTCACTGATTCAAACAAGTTTTATCATGATTACCACTTCTTGGTAGTGCTTGAAAAGGCTACTTTTTACTCACAAGGTTTTTTATAAAAATGAAAATGATTCTGGGTTCGAGTCCCCAGCGGAGTCACCAGAAATGTTAGGTTCTGGTGGCTCAGGTGAAAAATAGAACAATTTTTATAAAACTAGGGGTTATCTAGAGTTTTTAAGGTGTTTTTGAACTTTTATTAACTCAGAAAATATTTACCCAGTGTGAGTCGCCAGAAATGTTAGGAATCTGTAATTTTAGCAGATTGGTGAGACTAAAACTGCAGAAACAACATCGTTTCAACCAAATTTGGGATTCTAGGATCTAGCCCTCCTGAATCTGGAGAGGGATCTCTCCAATAAGTGCAAAGATGGATATGTCTTTGAAGTTGGGGGTAATGATATTAGGCTAGTTATGAAGGCTAAGGGTTTGCTTTGTTTTTTGGATGGTTGAGCATGATTACTGTTCAAGGTGGAAAGATATATATGCAAAGAGTTTTAAAGGTGAGAAGTTGCAAGAAAAAAGAATAAGTTTTGGCTAAAAGGATAGAGAATTGAAGGTTTTAGTCCATTGGGCTATGGAGTCATAATAGGGTTTAATTGGAACAGCAAGAGGCAAGAGTGGTCCATGGGGCAAGTCATCTATGTCTAAGGATCTATTTGAAGTTTGATTTATGGAATGAAATGGTACATCAAGAAGGGGAAATAAACAGATGAAGAAAAAGAGCAGCCCAGGATCTGGTAAGTACTTTGAAACTAGCCAGCCTTTGATACACTTTCAATAGAAAACATTTTGAAACAAAGGGAAACTTGAAGGCAACTGTTGGAGTAGAAACTAGCGGGCCGGGCTCACCACAAACCCTCTCCTAGCTCTGATTTACTTGGTTACTTTCAAGAAAATCACAAATATAACATAGAATGGCCTAAGATCTAGTCGGTACTTCTAAACTAGCCAGCTTTTAACACATTCCAAGGGAAACATTCAGACAGTCTTTGGGGATAAAACTAGGACCAGGGCACATCATATCTTCCATAGTTCATCTCTACTTAACTAATACTGAACATAACATTCAAGAATAATATTCAGCTAAGACACTAAGACGAGGGAACGCCAACATTCCTATGCTTAGACTGAATTAAATCGTTCCTAAATAACACATATTGAAGAAAACATTTAGATAAAGATTTTCAGTCATAGAAGGTTACTGATATACAGTAGGTCCTAACTCTATGCATGCTGTTCTTTATAAGAGAAGATGGAACACAATGAAAACAGAAACAAAAAGACAAGTTACAATTAGAAAAACATCACCGTCAACATAGACCAGGATCCCATAAATCAACTTGTATTGATGCTCCAAACCAGTTACAATCTTCAAATCCAGTGTTTTAATTCATCTCTCTTTCACAACCTAACTTATTTGTTACAAGAAGAGCTCCAAGAGCCAGTGAATCACTATTTACAATCAGAAGTCTTCAACTCAATTACATTACAATGTTCAGCAATTACATCAACAACCAACCCCTCACTCATCTTCTGCAGAAGTATATATAGAAGAATGAGGAGGTGAGATCTGATAAAAGATCTCAATTACAATTAATACAGGTTTAATGGTTTCTTGGCCTTTGGGGGGCTCAATGAAGAAGCTTACAATAGGTGTCCTCTATATTAAATGTGTACATAAAGATTTAAGCTCGGTGGGAGCTTAATTTTGACCTTTGAGGCTCCGCGTCATGCTAGAGTAACTCTGCAGATGTCTGTCATTAAGTTCCTTGGCAAAATTTACTCTTTGGCTGCGTTTTGAGACACATATCTGATCCTGATCAATAAATTCGGCTCCTGATTGAATACTTTGAGGCACAGGTGGCGTCGTGGTAGCTAGAGGGATTGATTTGCCTCAATTTGTGGCAGTGGAAAGTTTCCTGTCGATAAAACACTTTAGATTTTCTTTAAACTATGTTTTAAATCAAGGATTAGGCTTTTGATAAAAATTCTTAGCCGTGATCCCCGCAAACCTGTCTTTAATCTTCTGTCCTGGTACATTTTATCTTTGGCACTGATACTCTTTGACTGTGCCTGATCACTATGTTTTTCAGATGCACAGGGCTGTATAGGGATTGCATGGCATTGATGCCTGATGAAACATCGATGAAACATGCCTTTTAATCCTGTAAAATGATTTCCTTTGACGAATCGAGGACGGGAGGGTCGTCACCCTCCGCCTTTGAATCTTCTTTGAAAATAACGAGAAAATGATTTAAAACCCTGCAAAATACGAAAAATAATTATAAAATCCTACATATATAGGTTAACTGCATCGGAAGGTGTGTGAAGAAAGCGTGGCCGTTGGATGGCATCATCCAACTGTCGGGATTAATCGGGAGAGATCGTGGAAAGAGCGGCAAAAAAAGATTAAATCTGGGTCGTCGATCGCACAGAGATCGACGGTTGGGAGCGGAGGTTGAAAGTCAAATGGAGGAAATCTGGGCGATGAAATGTGGACCGTCGATCTGCAAATCAGATCGACGACGGAGGTTGTTGTTGCCGCTGTACGATAGCCCAGTTATCGCGTGTGTATCTTGGTTAACCATTGGACATCTTCGGCGAGCGATCACCGTTGGATGAACGAGTTTGGATCTGAAGGATGTGGTAAATATCGCTGGGCATCCTCGTCTGAACAATAATGTGCGATGGACAGAGGTTTTGAAAAAAGTACACGAGACGCGTGTCATGCGATGTATGGAATCGCTGGCGATCGGGAAAAAACCGCCCTCGCCCAAAGGCGGTGCGATGAATACTGTGCGGTTTTGGGATGAGTTAGTGGAATGTGGGGACCACTGGGAGACAGAATCCGCACCGTCCAATCTTCAGATCAGATCGATAGTGTGGAACGATTTAAAACTTGTGCTGGTGGAAAATTTAATAAAATAACAAAATGTCAGAATATTAATATAAACATAGGTTTTATATGTATAACCAAAGGTTTTAAACTTTGGCGGGGAAATATTTGAAGGCTTGGTGCCCGACTGTGCGGCCGAGGGTCATACGACCCGGGATTTATGCGGGAAGGGGCTAAGACCCATATATGTACAAAATGTGGGTTTTACGGTTTTTTAATGATTTTCAAGGGAAATGGAGGGTTTCGATAAGGCAAAGAAGGAATCTTTAAACCTTATAAAGGGGATTTTGATGAAGGGGAAATGGGAAAAACATGAACATGAGGGATTTTCATGGGAAATGAAAGGGTTAAAAGGAGGTTAGTTTGGAAAAGGGGAAAGGGGAAAAAGGGTATTGCAACAGTTTTTGGGCTTTGGAAAATAAGTAGGATTTCAGAGTCTTTTGAGTTTTAAATAGCAGTGTAGGATCTGGAAAGAGGCATGAGGCCTTCAAGAGTCTTCAAGAGCCAATAGTTTTTAGTAATGAAAATTTTTCCTTGAAGGCTCAAAACAGATTTAGCCACCTTTTGGTATAATCAAATTTTACAGGTGGCTAACACTTGAATGGAATTCTTATCTTCAGCTAGACTTGGGAAGAGCACCTTCACCACATCCAACATGTCCTCCAAACATTGCGACAATACAAGTTGTGTGCCAATTTGGAGAAGTGCACTTTTGGCATGACCCAGGTTCAGTATCTGGGATATATTATTGATGAAAGGAGGGTGCATGTGGATCCAACCAAGATCTAAGTCATTCGGGATTGGCCAGCCCCAACCACTCTAATAGAGCTTCGCAACTTTCTGGGTCTTGCTAATTTCTACCGCAGGTTCATGTTGGGATTCTCTCATATCACTTGGCCCTTGAGTCAAGTCACCAAGGGAGGAGCGAAAGAAAAATTATTTTGGTCGTAATCTCAATTGAAGGTGTTCGTAGAATTGAAACATCGCCTCTATTCTGCCCCAGTGCTCACATTACCAGACTTGCAACAACCATTTTAGATCGTGACAGATGATTCTGATTATGCTATTGGGGAAGTTCTTACTCAACAGGGCCATCCAGTACAATATCACAGTGAGACATTGTCTGACAAAGTCCACAAGTATCCCACTTAGGACAAATAAATGTATTCCATTGTGCAGTATTTTCGACAATGGAGCATTACATTTTGGGGAAGGAAAAAATCATCCACATAGACCACTGAGCCCTGTAGTTCATATAGACACAAGGGAAGTTGCATAATGATCGCCATCAGAAGTGGTCGTCAGCCGACCACCGATCGTGGCACTAACCACCGTTCTCAACTCTTCTGGGCACGAGACTTCTAATTAGCCACTTCTCTACAATAGCGATCCAGAATTCGGCCACACATACATGACACTCTTGGAGGGTACACAAGTTACAAATTTTCACCTCCAAGATGCACTGCTATGTCACCTAGGAAACCTTTGTGTTCCTTCAAGCGAGCGTGAAAAGATGATTTGGGAAGTACACTGCAGTCGAGTCGCTGGGAATTTTGGGGTCGAGAAAATAGTGGCAGTACTGCAGAAGTATTTATATTAGTTGAACCTTCGACAAGATGTCGGGAAGTACGTCAGATCCTGCACTGCTTGCGCCATTGCTAAACTGACCATCAAGAATCAAGGCCTATATACTCCGCTACCTACCCCTAGTCAACCTTAGGAATCCATCTCCATGGATTACGTGTCGGGTTTTCCTTATACTAAGCATGGAAACAACTATGTTTTCGTGGTCATTGACAGATTCTCAAAGATGGCCATTATGACGGCCTACAAGAAGAGCATCACAAAAGAAGCTACTGCTAAACTTTTCTTTGAAATAGTGTGGGTGAACTTTGGGATCCCACAGTATATCATATCAAATCATCACAAAAGGTTCCTTAGCACATTTTGGTCCAGCCTCTAGTCAATGCTAGACACCAAGCTCACCAAGTCCACAAATTTCCATCCCCAAACTAATGGCCAGACAAAGGTTGTAAATAGGATGATTGTGCACATTCTGTGCATGCACAATTCAAAGCATCCACACACATGGGATGAGAGCCTCCCATATGTACAAAAAAATTATAATCGGGATCTCAACAACTCAACCAACCACAACCCCTTTTAGGTGGGATTGGGATTCCAACCACAATGTCCCATTGAAGTAGCCACACCATTTGTGGCTACTCAGGCCGATTAAGCTCATGTCAAGTCTAAAGTTGATAAAGTGATCAAATTCATCAAGCGCATTTAGCACATCCCCAAACAGGTTCATGACATATTGGATAGAGCTTATCCTAAGTACAATCAATGCTATGATTAACATCAGGTGCCACACAAATTCCAGGTGGGTGACATAGTGTGGCTACATTTTTAGAAGGAGCGCCTCACTGGACCCCACCACAAGCTTCGCTTGCTCCGATATGGTCCATACAGCATCACCAAGGCTGTAGGGAACAATTCCTTTGAGCTCAATATTCCACCATTCCTTGGTATACACCCAGTATTCAATGTGGACTGCCTTCGGCCCTACTTCCCACCTCTACTAGACACCTCTGAAATTGCAGAACAACTCACACCAATAGATTTAAAACCAAAATACATGGAATAAGCCACCATATATTGTATCATGGACATGAAAATCAAGAACATTTGCGAGCAGAAGATCCAACTGTATCGGGTTGTCAAAGCTGGCCAACTCCTGCACCAAGGCATGTGGTTCACTAGGGACCAAATTCAGCAGACTCATCCCATGGAGGAACTCAACGCAATGGGGACCATTGCTTCCTAAGGGGGGAGGAATGATCCAGGTGGATATTGGTGTCCACCCACCTATTCCACTTGGGGACCCACCATTGTCTCTTTTAATTTTTCAGTTTCCTTAATTATAGCACAATTTACTAGTTTTAGCATTTTTTCAGATCTTGAACTTCCGGAGTCGTTTTGAGGCCTTAAATGATGTTTTTTGGAAACACCAGGAGAAAAATGAATCCATGGATTGATGTTTCTCACTAAAAAGTTGTAGTCCTCGGATAGATATTTCTAACGAGGTATGGTGCACGTCAAATGAAGATTGTATGCCAAAGTTACGTCCCCTTGAAGTTGATGTACCAATTTACCCAAACGGGACCCATAGTTTTGGCGCTTCATCTCCTAGGGTTAGGTTTTTTGATGTTTAGGGTTTTCCATTGTTTCTCAATAATAAATATGCCCTCGAGCCTCATTTTAACATATTTCATAGGCTTGTAGCCACCACATCTCTTCTCAGAGATAAGCTACCAAAACCCTAACTAGTTTATTCCATTCTATCTATAAGAAAACTTCAGTTATTTGATATTAATGAAATGAAGTGTTATTTCCACTGCATATTTGTATTTATGGTTATATTTGTATTCTGTTGTGTTCTTGAATAAATCCAGATCACAATCACCTATAATTGGTTGATCTCCGCAACCAATAATATTTGACTTTTGCGTGTAACATGAAATAGTAAAAGTTCAATTAACTTGTACATAAATGATTTTAACATTAATAAAATATACAATTTCAACGTCTTACCATGTAAGTTGCACCCTTGAGTTTTCTTTTCCCTTGAAGCTTGTTAATAACATTGCAAATTGTATGTCTGAATGAAAGGTCACAAATATCCAGAATGGTCATGTTGTGACTTCTATAAATCCCACAACCACTTTACTAAAAGCTTGTTAAGTATAAGGGTCACTATCATATCCAATGTTTGGGATATTAAAATAATGAGGAATATCTGCAATAACTAGGGAATAATCCCTTTTAGGTATGATTTTTGCAATGTATTCACAATCACCTTGTATTATTTGATATTGGATAGTGTGGAGCCCATTCCAAATGAAATGACTAAGACTGGGATGAAGTTCAACATTACTAAAACGTTTCTTTCTCAACCTTTCCATTTTAATTTTTTCAATAAAGCTTCTGAAACTATCCAATTCTCCATTTTCATCCTTCTTCTTTAATGAAATAAACAAATATATTTACAAGTTATGAAACAAAAATAGTATACATATTAATATAAATGAATGTATAAATCAACATAGCTTTTTAAATGCAAGATAAAAATATTTTAGTACCGATGTATAACTTGAATTTGGGTAGTTGTGTACAATAGAATCCCAACTTTCTTCATTCAACAATTTAATCATTTGGTCTTGTATTCTCATATAAACCTTGTGACTAAATAAATAAAGTAAATTTTTTTAATATAATGATATGTATAACAAATAATACCAACAAAATATGTTATATTTAACAGAAACTTATAATACAGAAATAAGTAAAAATAACAAACTTACTTTAGAAATTCCATAGACATTTCGTCCAATGATAATTCACCTGAATTCACACGAGATAATATTGTTTTGAAATTTTTTTCACCCTTCACTCCTTTCATTTCTCACCAAGGTGTGATAGTCATATCTTCTAAAAGGAGCTTAATTTTAGGACCTGATTTACTGCTGGTAGATATCAATGGTTTAGATTTTTTGACCTTCTGGTTTTTTATGCCAATGTTATCCCACATGTCAAAAATATCATTAATCAATTCCCATATCTCTCCAGTTCTAAATTCCAAATGGAAAATGTTATCCATACCTATGAATATTTCCTAATTTAATTTTCCACCTTTAGAATCGATTTTTCCTCAGTTTGATAGCTTATTATCATACACCATTCTTTTTGAAAGGCTAGACTAACTTTTTTCTTATCCCCACCACATTTTTCTTCAAATTCATTATGAATATATCTAACTCCTTAGATGAAAGTCATAGACATCCTATACTTATTATCTGTATTATGATCTCATGACAATAACTTTGCTTCTGTATATGTTAAACCAACATAAATGATACATTTGATTCTTTAAAAATGTGGGTTATTGGGATATTCCTCCATCAATTTCTTTTGAGCTTCTACAAAATGATTCCCTCGAAGTACATAATATTTTTATTCAAAAAATTTTGATTTAGCAATTGTTTTTTTGTTGGGAACCTGAATTGGATCAAGAAGAAGCACATAATCAACCACATGTGCATATTGATTGTACCTCCTCAATGTTTTCAAGTTGTGGACATGCAAGTGGTGTGGATTTATAATTTGATATTTAAATTTTCCTTCATATGGCTTATAGATTTGAGTGGCATTAAGTGGAAATGACTGACTAACCTCAATTAAATTTGTATTCATCAACTGATGTCGAATGTAATTTTGTTTTGTTTTAATAATTTTATCCTGTAAATCAACTCCTGTTGTAATGATCTCCCTGTTTCCTTTTGAGTTTTCACTAGGATCTTCACTGCTTCCTATGATTTTTTTAGAATGAGCAACTTTTAATTTCTTCCTCCAATCGGTTATCATATTTTCTTCAAGATAAGAAATCTCCTCATCACTAACTATAAGGGAGACATTATTGGGAATTTTTTCTTTTGGTTGTTTATGGATCTTCTCCTTTCTAACATCAGTTCTAATCTCATTCTCACTAATGACAACATATTCTTCAACTTCAACTTCAACTAGAACTTCCTCATCTTCAAAAGTAACATGTATAGATTTACTAGATTGATCTAATATAGGCATTCTTTGCTGATCCCTTTTATGTAGCCTTGTAGCATCATGAAGTAATTTTTTTTGCTTCTTTACCATATATTCTTCTACCCGTGGTTGGAAAATTCTGACAATATTCATAATTTCTCTCTCTATAAATAGATTCCCTTCAACATAATTGAAAGACCCTCAGTAGAATTCTGTCAAACAAAATATAATGTCAATAAAAACTAAGTTATAAAAAATATTATGATACAGTTACAATAATGAAAAACATATAAATAAAAATAAAAATACTCACGATCTTTTGTGCAATTTCATTTTTGATTTGTTTACACATCTCTGTAGAATCTTCCTCCATGTTATACATCGCCAATGCAAAATGATATCTAATATTCCCATGTGACTTGGGCAGTTTTGTATGTCCATAAACAACTTCAGTATATGACATCAAACATGGGTCTAGTAATTTTACCATAACCTCATAACTTCCACCATCGTAAATCCTACCCCATATAGATATACTTGTAGATATGATTCACCTTCTCTATCTTTTACATACCATGCATATTTTGTACGCTTCGCTTCTTTTGATTTCTTCCAGTATGAAATCAACTTATCTTTCTTTGAGGAGGCATCTAGGTTTGTAGCCATTAACTCAGGTTGGGTTCATTCAACAATATTTTTTGAGGGCCCAAATATAGCTCTAGATGATGCAACTATTGTCTTTGGTCCAAAAATATTCACAAAAATCTTCCTTGATGCCATTTTCACACACACACACACACACACACACACACACACACACACACATATATACACATAAGGGTCTTTTCCTTGTAGTGGTTTATGTAAGATAATGGTTTTTTTGTAATATATATATATATATATATATATATATATATATATATATATATATTACAAAAAAACCATTATCTTACATAAACCACTACAAGGAAAAGACCCTCTAGCGGAGGTTATACAAGAGGTTTTTAGTGTTATAAAATTGGCTAAAATCGTCAAAAACAAATTTGATACAACATTTGTTTTTGGTAATAGAGGTTTTGACGGATCTGCTAACGGAACTTCAACACAACTAAAAAACTAGGCAGTCAGACGTTTTTACAGATGTTTTTCTTATCTGTGCATGCTTCGTGTGTGAACACACTGGTGCATCTTAAATGGTACGCATCAGTGCTGTAAAAATACCATGCACTGGGAAGGAATTTTTTTTTTTGAAGCCCCGAGGTGTTTACATACAAAACGTCTAGGTGCATGTCACCAAAAAATATGCATTGGGTCGATAGAAGGTGCATGCGCCAATGTTATTCAGATTATAGCTGTAAAGCACCAAGGCATTTAATGCAAACAATACTAGTGCGTTACAAATATGAATGCATTGGTATGTCGAGGCCAGATAACACCGGTGCATGCACCTTCTATCCTCCTGATGCGTATGGGCTGTGTACACGCCCTATGCTGTTAAGGTGTAAAAACTCACTGACGTGTTGAAGGCAAACCATATCAGTGCATGCAACGCCTATCTACCCAAGTCATAGTCGTCGATAAAGCTCACTGAGCATTCTAATTGGTATTGGTATTTGGTGCGGTGCTCATAGGTTGTAGCAACACACTGATGTGTAGTGTCGTATACACACACCAGTGTTCATTTTCTATTTTTTAGAAACATCGACCTGTGACAGTGCAATTATTGTGATTTTAAAAAATTCATTATTCATCAAAATTCGACACATATCTTATAAAAATATTCATATCAATTAAATTTTCATTACTGCATTTGAATGTGATGTTTGGGTGAATTTGTTATATCATCAGATTTCACATCTCTTCATTATAATATTTAATCATCTATATATTTAATCAGTGGTGTAACATTTCACAACGACGATGGAGAACACAATAGAATAAATTAAAACATATTTTATTATATATATATGAATAAGAGACTCTTTGTCATACAAAATGGGACAATTATTGGTAACCCTTTGTCTTTCAATTGGGAAACTATGTCCATTACATTAAACAAAATGTATGATTTCACAGACAAATATTTCAAAAAATGTTACGCCTTGCTTTGATATCCAAACATATTGATCATCATTCTTTGCTGGAATTGTTGTCATTGTTCAAGCTACTTCCATGACTGGGGTTATTTGAAGGAATGTTTTGTTCATTGTGTTGATTGTTTTCTTCTTCTTCAAATTCCATCTACAAACATAAAAATAAAGTGTAATGAGTGTATCTACATTGGTGAGAATAATGAAAATTGCAATATTAAATAATATACATCAATGTAAATCGAAAAGAAATATACCATATCAAGAATTGACACATGATTTATACACATTCTTTCAAAACCAAAATTTCATGCCTTCTTTCAACAATTCTTTTGTTGGCGTAGTTCCATACTTTATTTCTTGCAAGTTTTATACCCCATAACAAATCATAGATTTAATATAAAATATTTTTTTGTTATATTAATTATAAACGGAGCTAAGTAAAACAAGATCGATATGCCAACATATACTGATGACCCATATTTAACCCAATGTCAATCAATTCTTCTGATGTCCATTCTTTGTATGTTAGCACTTGTTTGAAGACATTCAATGATGATTGCTGTAAAACAACTTAAAATATACAAAAATGGAATATAGTTAAGTTGTTATAAGGAAGTAACAATTACTCACAAACTTAGATATCAACCCTTTTCTTCCTTGCCGTCCTGTTTTAGGTAATATTCCTAAAATTAGTATGAAGCTAATAGGAATATTAAATTTTGATCTTTGCACCTAGTAGATGAATAAATGGGGGAAAAAGACCCATACTTAACTTGTATTAGCATAAAATCCCTCTTGGTGTGAAAAGGGGATATTTTAGTGGCTAGATTTTTCACTCTCCATGTATGAACAGGAAAAGAATCATGTTGATTCAGTCAAGTTGACCAAGTCAGCAACGCAGTATGGAGGAGTAGTCTTGATAGAGCTACAACACATTTTTGGAGGGAAGGTGTTCACATGGTTTGGAAACCCTAATAGGTGGGACCCAAGGTGAGGAGGCTCACAAACCTTATAAGGAGGAAGATAGCAGACATTTGGGGTTAGATTGGATATTATTGATTTTGTTTGTTTAGATTATTTTCAGTCTCCTGCTGTTTAGCAGAGTTGCAGTGCTGTTTAGCACAAGGCATTCCTGCTTAGGGATTCCTTCTCCTTCATTGAGTGATCCCTTGGAGGAGCATTTTTCAGTAATTTTCCACATACAGGCTTGAGGCCAAGCATCCTCCTTCAGCTAAAATGTTATTATTGTAGCAAGAAATGCTGTGTTGCAGGGTGTTGTAGTGGGAAGATCACAACACCCACTTTCTGAGCTTATCTTTCAGAGGATGGAGCCTCTCTCTCTTTGCAAGATCTGTACAGAAGGTTTCTGAGCATATTGGATATATTGGCATGTGGCCTAAGAAACCCCCTTCATTTACAACATAGTTCTCTAAAGAAACTGCATCATTTTCCAGAGTGCTACAGTAGCAAGGTTTGAACCATTGCTTATGATCTTGTTCCTTGGAGGAAGGGCCAACCCTTCTATCAGAAAGATTTGTACTTCATTATTCTTTTTTCATTTGTATATTTCAGTCATATTTATTCATTTCTGGAGTATAAATACATTTTTCAGATCCAGATCTACATATCTTCATTTTTATACATTGTACTCTCATGAAATCCTTGCTGGGTTGATCTTATTTTATATAAAAAGGAAGGAATCTCCATTTTCTCAGCCATTGGATGATTGTACACTCCTGATCTCTTATTTATCATTATTTTATGCATTAACCCTCATTAAAATAATGTTTTACTTGCTTCAGTACTTTCTACATGAGTTAAGCTATGGGGTTTGGGCTTATTTGAGTCATGTTGATTTGGGGAGATCTGTTTAAGCTAGCTAGAAGCATTTGTTTTTCCTCTAATTCTGGATGTGAGTTTTATATTGAATATTATAAGGGATAAAGGTCCCATTTATCATAGGAATAATGTTATTTTCTGAAGAAAACCATTTTATGCCCTATATTGTTACATTTCCCCACTTGGGAAGTAGTATGTAGGCCATATTCTTGCTGATATCCACTCATTTGCTGATGAGATGTTATTTTACATCTAATGAGCTGGTCTACATTTCCAAGCTCATGATTTTCTAAAGCTCCAACTTCAGAATATCTTAAAGATATCCTATTTGTTGTAGAAAATCCCTGTTTTGGGATATTACAGTGGCATCAAAGCTCCCATATTTTCTCAGCCTGTGGATTTCAGATCCAATAAAAATATAAGAAGAAGAGGAGAACAAAATTATGGAGAGGATGAGATTACTCTCATCAATTTTCAAATCTAAGAGGAAAGGTGAAAGATGCAATGAAACTCCAAGAGGGTTTCAAGAAGGAGAAAGATGCAGTGAGACCTCTAGAAGGTTTCAAGAAGAAGAGGAAGATCCATGCACTTCCTATTATCATAGAGGGAGTGGAGAGAAAGAATACCACTTAGAACATGAGATCCTGAGTGGGTATTTGGCAGAGTACAAGTGCCAACCTAGGGCTTTCAAGGAGACCCTAGATTTTCCTCAGTTTATCCAACTGAGAGAAGAAAGAAGGCCATGTAGCAAGAGAATGATAAGAGGCAATAGATTTATGTTGTCTACATTTGATGGATCACTCAAATGTGCAGCAAAGACTTGGGTGATGAAACTAGAAGCATTTTTCCTACTACATCCAGTAGTGGAGAAAGAGGTTGTGGAGATCTCAGCCCTGCACTTGGAGGGTAAGGCAAGCTCTTGGTGATTCAGCCATGTAAGTCATGCAAGAGTATCTACTTTTTCTGATTTCACTCATCAGGTAATCAGAATATTTGGCAGTATAAGATCAGAGACGGAGGAGTCCTCTTCTCCACTTGAGGAGCCTTGTACCAGCGCTGTCACTTTCATGAGAGAGCAACCATCCATATCAGCAGTTGGATCAACCAACACATTGAAGAGAGGAACTCTTGTAGCCATACAAGAGGTTCCCAAGACTCACCAAGGTATGCATGTATTTCCATTCCTCTCATTTCATAAAATTTTATGGAAAACCTTGGGAAGTTGTCCTCACTTGGTCAAGGGTCAAAACACACTTCTGGGGAGGGGAAACAAGCTTGTATTGCACTGTGTGCCCTTGGTAAAAACAAAGAAGGGATGAAAATTCATTCCACTGCACCCTTATTGAGTTGCATGTAGATGAGGAGTTAGGGTGTGAGATTTTGGAGGGCCTCATGAGTGTTGTGCCACTTTGTGATGATGTTTTACTTTCAGCACACTTGGATCCTATTGGATTCAAGAGGATCATTGATGAGAGGTCTTTTCTGGAAGATCTGCAAGGGGTTACATCTCAACTTCCCATGAAGTGTAAGGAGGAATATTTGATTTGGGAGATTGGTAGTCTTCATTGGGAAGATACCAAGGGGGAGAATGAATGGAGACATCCACATTTGGATGAATGGAGGTGGGTGGAGAGCAAGAGGTTTGTGAGCCACTTGCAGATATATGACATAGGGCAGCAAGAAGCAAAGTTGTGTTGGCTACTCTTGAGAGAGTTTGGCCATCTTGGATCATACCCTTGGTCAAGAGGTATGTGGTGGATGGAGGCATGGCATGGCACCCATATGATAGAACAACAGAAGACTTGTTTGTATGGGGCATCATACAAGAAAACCATCATGATCTTACTCTATGGCTTGTATGAGGGAGAGATGAGGAAGCAGAAAGAGTTGTTGTTGCTGTGGTTGCACTTGGGAGAGTATGGGGAAAAACTTTCCCATACTTTTCATGAAATTTCCAGAGGGAAGGAAGGCACATTCAAGGTGCAAGGAGGCTACCCTTCAGCATTGAAGGATCATGAGAGACTTCCATGTAGGAAGAAGATCTTCTCACATAGCAGCATGATGGTGGATAGCTTTGGCATATAGAATGTCAAAGGGAGGAGTCATGGAGCCTTATTACTAAGGCCTACAATGTTGTCACATAGGAGTATGTTCTTATTGATGGAGTATTCCAAGGAGACTATGTATCCCTTCTTCTTGCAGAGTGTTATGAGGAGATTCTCATGGGATGACTCATTCATGGACCTTAATTTCAGCCTACTCCTTATGTATGGTAAGAAATACATTTTTGTACTTGTTGATTACTCCATTGAGTATTTGTATCTTCTCACCATATATGAACAGTGCATTGCCCCACAAGGGAGCAAGAGTATTTTTGGGCTTAATTGTCACTTTAGGACCAATATTTGTAATGCTAGTAGCCCATATATACATGACTTTGGGAAAGTACATTGTTATTTTTATTATGTACAACTGATATTCATTGTTGCTTACTACCCCATGGTGGAGGAGCAAACATGCACAACTTGTAACTCATTGAAAAATCACTTGCCACATGATATTCTCAAACAGTAGTTGGGAAGACTGCGCAACATCCACTTGGAAAACCATTTGTACCATCCAAAATTGCACACAACATTCAAAAATTTTCTGATTTGGATGCCATATGGTGATGATGTGCCATTCATCTTGTATGGAATGGTTTGGGTGAGCATGACTCATGACATTGGAGGAAGGATCTTTGGAGATTCTACTTTCTTCTTGCCACTTGAGGGCAACCATGTTGTAGCCCAAGATCAGCATGCCCTCTACACTTGTCATAAGTGGAGAGGTGGACAGCGTGGGATAGTCCTTCTTACCTATGATGTTCATCTATTAAGCCCACCTACACTTCATGAGCCCAAGGTGGAGGAGATTCTTCTTGAGTTGCCATGTTGGATGGTGACTCATTTCATATGGATGATAGCTTGGGGGTGGAGGTTTCACTTGGGAATGAGAGTTTCCCATGCATTTCAAACTCCACGCCTTGAGAGGACCTCTAGAAAACATATATTTGTCTCCTTGAGTTTGTTACTTTTGCATGATGATAGCCATTTGGGATGTACACCAAATGCTAATTTGTTTTCTTGGGAGAGGCACTATGAGGTTTCATTGTTGAGACAACATCTTATTCTTTGGGGGATCTCATCATATGGGGATGCTACAGGAGGAGGGAAGGAGACTTTCCAGTTTTATCCTTGCAGTTGCTTGAGGACAAGCAACATTTGGGAGGGGAGGACTGTAATATTCCTAAAATTAGCATGCAACTAAGGAATATTAAGTTTTGATCTTTGCACCTAGTAGATGAATAAAAGGGGGAAAAAGACCCATACTTAACTTGTATTAGCATAAAAGCCCTCTTGGTGTGAAAAGCGGATATTTTAGTGGTTGGATTTTGCACTCTCCATGTATGAACTGGAAAAGAATCATGTTGATACAGTCAAGTTGACCAAGTCAATAGCGCAGTATGGAGGAGCAGTCTTGATAGAGCTACAACGCAGTTTTGGAGGGAAGGTGTTCACATGGTGTTGGAAACCCTAATAGGTGGGACCCAAGGTGAGGAGGCTCAAAAAACTTATAAGGAGGAAGATAGAAGACATTTGGGGTTAGCTTGGATTTTATTTATTTTTTCTGTTTAGACTATTTGCAGTCTCCTACTGTTTAGCAGAAGGCATTCCTGCTTAGGGATTCCTTCTCCTTCATTGAGTGATCTCTTGGAGGAGAATTGTTCAGTAATTTTCCACATCTAGGCTTGAGGCCAAGCATCCTCCTTTAGCTACAACATTATTCTTGTAGTAGGAAACACTGTGTTGCAGTGGGAAGCTCACAACACCCATTTTCTGAGCTTATCTTTCAGAGGAGGGAGCCTCCCTCTCTTTGCAAGATCTATACAAAAGGTTTCTGAGCATATTGGATATATTGGCATTTTTCCCAAGCAGCCCCCTTCATGAAAGACATATTTCTTTGAAGAAACTGCGTCATTTTCAAGAGTGCTGCAGTAGAAGGTTTTGAACCCTTGCTTGTGAGCTTGTTCCTTGGAGGAAGGGACAACCCTTCTCCCGGAAAGCTCTGTACTTAATTATTCTTCTGTTAGTTGTATATTTTAGTCATATTTATTTAGTGCTATAGTATAACTGTATTTTTTAGATCCAGACCTGCAGATCTGCATTTTTATACATTGTACTCTCGTGAAATCCTTGCCGGGTTGATCTTATTTTGTATAAAAAGGAAGGAATCTCCATTTTCTCAGCTATTGGATGATTGTACACTCCTGACCTCTTATTTATCATTATTTTATGCATAAACCCTGATTAAAATAACATTTTACTTGCTTAAGTACTTTCTGCGTGAGTTAAGCTATGGGGTTTGGGCTTATTTGAGTCATGTTGATTTGGGGAGATCTGTTTAAGCTGGCTAGAGGCATTTTTTTTTGCCCCAATTCTAGATGTGAGTTTTAAATTGAATATTATAAGGGATCCAAGTCCCATTTCTCACAGGAATAGCATTATTTTCTGAAGATAGCCATTTTATGCCCTATATTGTTGCATTTCCCCACTTGGGAAGGAGTATGTAGGCCATATTCTTGCTGATATCCACTCATTCTCTGATGAGATGTTATTTTTCATCTAATGAGCTGATCTAAATTGTCAAGCTCATGATTTGCTGAAGCTCCAACTTTAGAATATATTAAAGATATTCTATTTGTTGTAGAAAATCCCTGTTTTGGGATATTACATTTTATGTGTTGAATGGGTTCCAATTTATTTTCTTTTCTGCAAGAAAATACTTGAAAATTAATATTTAATGCTAAATTATTTATTTATTGTACCTAATCAAAAAATTCAATGATTACATATTATATTTGAAGCACGTTGTTGTTCAGATGGCTCCTCGTGCGATGCAATTATGTCCATTTCTCTGACCATCTCCTTGTACACATTTTTGGACATTCCTAGTGGCATATTTATGATATCAGCTCGTTCATCCTTTGATATTTTCATAATCTCCCTGAAAAAGTAACATGACAATAAACTATTTAATTTTTATATTGATATATGAAAACTAAATATAGAAAATGTGATATTTATAAATGATTGGTTTGTAGTAATTATACATATAATTCTAGAAAAACATTTAAAAGAATATTACTTTTTCCATGATTTTTTTTTTGTACGTTTTTTCTATTAAAAGGCTGACATGTCTCAATGACCAATTCTCTAGAAACTCTTCTTGTAGTTTAATTAAAATTTGGCTATTGGAATCATTGGATTGATTTTTGTATTGTAATTGGAAAGAACGTCTATACATTCATTCCACTAGATCCCTCAAATTTTTGTAAAAATTCCCCCCCTTTCATTAACCTCCAACACTATTCCAAATGAGCTAAGGAGCAATTCAATTTCATTTTCATGTTCTATTTTTTTTCTTTTCTTAGAAAAACATTCCTTTCCTTTGATGTTGGTCCCTGTAGAACCTTAAACATATCTGAATTAATATATTGTTTGTAATAGTTATCTAATATTTTTAAATATATTATTAATGAACATTCAAAACAGAAACTCATATTGGATCGATAGTATTTTTTAATTCACCTGATTCATCCTTCTGTAATTTTTCCATCAACCTTTTACACTCTTCTGGTCTTATATCAGAAAGAATCTTATCGAGCTTCGTCCATAGAAAATTTTAGGGGCTAATATTCGCAGGTGGGCTAATTTTCCATGGTTTTTCCAAAAAAAAGATTCGCCAATTTCCATTTTTTTTATAAAAATGATTCGCCCAAATTTTACAATATAAAATTATGTTACATTCAAAATCGCCAACATTATATAGAAAATATATATAATATCATTATAAATTTGAATAATTTTTAAAATACATCAATAAACATTTTATAGTTTGCATATTAGAGACTAGTGAGATTCGCCAATTTTTTAAAATTCAAGATAATTTTCCATCCTTAAAATTATCCCTGGCTTCGTCATTTTGTGGCTCTACATGACACACACTAAAAAATACATATTATTTAAACTTATATATAGTTCAAAAATAATAATTTTTGTAAATAATTTACAAAGAACTTTCCTTTTTTGCTTTTTGGGTTGTGTTATCAGTGTTTTTGTTACTTGAACTCTTGTCATCCATTTTTTTTTTATCAATGTAAAACTTATACCATTCACTAATATTTTTTATAAATGAATCACATACTTTTCAGGTAAAAAAAAAATCAAGAAAATGGTGCATCTATCTAAATTAAACGCTCAATGCATTTATAGTTTTAATCACACTGGTGCGAATTTTGCCACTTAAGCACCGACAACAGGGAAAAAATTTAAACGATAACGGTGTGATATGTTATTATAAACACATCACCACTATAGTAGAAATATTATACGATGCTCTTTGTTAATAGGAGACCCAATGTGTTATATTAATACAGGAGCACTGATTAACAAAAGCGATTATTTTGAAAAATAAACATAAATGAATGGAAACTATTTTTATCAAACAATGTTTTTTGTCAATACGTGCTCGGTGTGCTATAATAAAAGAGTGCACTGATGCGCTATATTAAATAGGGCGCACCGATTAACAAGAGTCATTTTTTAAAAAGTCATGTAAGGGCCGACATGGATTGGGATCTGAATTTGCAAGTGGTCCCTCGGGTTAGATGTCAAACACACACACACACACACACACACACACACACACATATATATATATATATATATATATATATATATATATATATATATATATTAGCAAAAACCATATAAATCTAAAATGAAAAGCCCTAATTGTGAATTTTTTCAGTCACATAAACAAGAAGAAGCAATGGTTTAATGTAAGAAAGTTTTTTTTTTGTTTTTGTTTTTTTTTTTTTCTTTCTGAATTTTAATTAAATCTAAATAGGAATAGAGATTGTAAATGATTTTATGAGTAAAATGCACAATAAAATTTAACATTTTTACTATATTACAAGGTTTTTGTGTGAATCACCAGATGTTTCAAATTGTGATTCTCTGAATAGTGTTGTTGTTCGAAAGTATTTTTCTACTCCACAATGCTCTCTTGCTCTAGGTATGTCTCTCCTGCAAATCCCTTCCTGAAAAATTTGGAAAAAATAATGAAATAATGAATAGATTTTACTATTTAAAGAAATTTTTATGAAATTAGATTTCTAAAAATCATTTGCCGCTCATTTTTTAGTTTACTGTTTTTTTTTTCACTTCAAAAAAAAAAGGTTGCATTTTTTTTTCCCGATATTCGATGTGTTTTTTAACTAACCACACCAGTGCGTCTAGTAATAAAACCGCACCGGTGCATTTAACAATACATTAACGCCGTTAACAATAACTCATTTTTAACACACATAATTACTTTTAGGTATGTACACTAAAATTTATTGTTGATTTTTCTCAAATGCAGGGATAAAATCTCATAATTATATTAAATGGACAATTCTTCAAAATCCAAATTGTTCCATAATATTTCTCAAAGTCCATTACAGAGTTCTCCCTATCCATCTCCAGACGTAATTAATTCAGATTTTATTTATATTTTCATTATCTAATTGAATTAATTTTTTTTATCCATGTCATTCAGTTGAATAAAATTAATGTATACAAATTTTCAGGTTCATGCAGATTCAAAATCGAGTTTAGATGTACAAAATATTCAAACAGTTCCGAAATGTTGGAAGCTCTTATTAGGAGGAGTATACCACAAGGCACAGTTGACAGATGAAAATGGACAACCACTTCACCCTGCCAATTGTAACATGCCATCTTCTAGCCAAAATCCTGGGAAAATGATGGTAAAATTATTTGGTATAATGTAATTATTTCAATGTCAAACCAATTAATCATGCATTGGCATGATTACTAATTGATATCATCGATATTGTACTAATCATGTTCAAATATATTTTTTGAAATTATTAGGATTCTAGTGATGATGAGTGACCTACCTACCATCTTCCGTTGTACCCCACGACAATGTCAGATCGAGAGAAGGCTGAATTAAGAGAAAAAATCGAAGAGGAAGGATACTAGGAATGGTTGAATCAACCACCTATTCAATTCCCTCTATGTCCAGATTAACCTATTAGGAATTACTACATGAATAGTAGTTATTCACAATATCGCAATGGAGGTAATGAAATAGAGGTTGGTATGGATGATTACTTAAGGGATATGACTGCCATGGAGACAATGTTGTTAGATGCATTCTAGAATGACGATCAGCTAGGGGATGATGCTCATATCGCTGATACATTTTTCGAAAGCCTTAAATTTGCTTCCACCACCCCTCTCTTTGGACTTGGCGGTCAGTAAAAATATACCCAATTGGGGATAGCAATGTTACTGTATAACTTGAAAGAAAAGTTTGGCTTGTCGAATGCATGTTTCTCAGAAATTTTGAGATAATTGATCATCAAGTCCCTTACATTTTGAGAAATTTTGTCACACAATCAAAATTACAAATGGTCAATTTTATTAACGTTAATAATTATTGGCATTTTAAATTTAATATTGTCCACCAACTACAGGTTATTCAAAGATAAGGTTCTTCCGAGCGATAATGTCTTGCACGATCGCCATGAAGAGGCAAAGAAATTGTTGAAAATGTTGGGTGTTGAGTACATATCATATCATGCATGTCTAAATGATTATATTCTATATAGAGGATAATATGCAGATTTTGTAGGGATGGCATGCCTCACATAGAAGTGAGTTGGGAGTTATGCGAATATCAACATATTCAATAGCCATGAAACATATAGAGGACACATGGCCCAAAAAATTCAAGGATGAAGTACAAAGTCTACAACTCATCATAGCCATGGATGGTGTCAACCCATATTCCCTCCAGAACACCAAATATTCTATTTGGCCTATAGTAGTGATCAATAAAAATACCCCCCCATGGTTTTCCATGAAGAATGAACATCTTATGTTGGCTCTCATATTCCCTGGTAGAAGACAAGTGAAGAATATGTATGTCTACTTACAACCATTGGTAGATGAATTGAAGGAACTATGGGATGGGATAAATTTATACATTGTCTCAAGAGCCATCAGAAGATAGAGGAGTTTTATGTTATATGGCATATGTGCTTACACCACACATGATTATACAGGCTTAGGAGTTTTCTCTAGTAAATTACATGTTTATTGATTTGTTTATATATGTAACAATATTCTTTCACATATTAATTTAATTCGTTGTAATGGTTTTGATCTTCATGATATTATTTAACGTGCCATGCATATTGTATACAATAATTTCGTAGGTCTTGTAACAAAAGGGTATTATGGACTTAAATGTTGTGGACCTTCTCTGAAAGCTAGATGGTCCAATGACCTATGAAAGCTAGTGTATGAATACTCAAGGGTATTTCTCCGAGAAGAACACCCTTACAAAAGAGAAACATTTGCTTTCAATGGTAAACGAGAGAGAACCCAAAGGCCTGGAATAATGACAC
This sequence comes from Pinus albicaulis, assembly GCA_034641835.2. Classification (NCBI taxonomy): domain Eukaryota; kingdom Viridiplantae; phylum Streptophyta; class Pinopsida; order Pinales; family Pinaceae; genus Pinus; species Pinus albicaulis. The sequence continues at coordinate 25,976,418 of MU968480.1, forward strand.
CAGCTTAGAGAATATGAGAGAGATAAGGAGAAGGAGTTCATAGAAATGTTTGATTCAAATGGGGAGCCTATGTTCGATGATCCAGAATTCTTCGACACCTATGTTGAGAAATTTCCCATCGGGATGAAAAGAAAATATATATTTTATAACCTCCCATATTGGGAGCATATTAAGATTACCCACTTACTAGATCCCATGCATATATTCAAAAATGTTTCATATTTTGTATGGAGGCACATATCATCAAAAAAAAGTGACACATTGGTTGTTAGGAAAGATCTTACTACCTAAAAAAATAAAAAGAAACATTGGCCAAGACAATTAGAAAGTTTAGGAGAGGCTGGTCCGTCTAATTGGTATTTTAATTAAGGTGATGTCCCATGGATTTAAAAAAAATATTATCTTTCTTTGGCAAAGGAAGTTATAATGGGTGTGAGGGTGCCATCTTCATGTGGGTCTTGAATATGACATTGCTTCACTGTGGAAGACCATTTGTATGCATGTTTTTATAACTGTGCAGTGTCGTTATTCTTTGTTTGTGCGTGGGTCTCTAATACATGACTTTCCCCAAGACCTAGGACGTGCCATATCTAAATTATCTGCATTTGTACATTGGATCATGTTAAAGGAGATTCATGTCGCTAGCATTCCATGGTGGCTTCAAGAGATAATTGAGATTGTTTGTATGTTTGAGAAGGAACTACCAACGAGTTTCATGGGCTTGTAGGTTCATCTTCTAATCCACCAAGTAGATGAGGTTGAATTATTTGGGGTGGTTTCTTATCGGTTGATGTTCTTCTTAAAGAGGTACATGAATAAATTGAAAGGTTTTGTTCAACAAAGGGAAAAACCCAAGGGGTCTATGGCATAGGGGTACATATCGTATGAGTCTTTCTATTATGCCAGTGAGTACATCAAGCAGATCGACAACACACCAGGTGTGGTGATTTGGGATGGTGAAAGGGATGAAGACAAAAGAGAAGGGGAGCTTCTCCAAATGAATGGAAAAAGGTGCTTAATAAAGAGTAAGTGAATTATAATTTGTCAAATTTACACAAAATAAATATTCACGTTGAAATTTGATATAATGTATATTTTGATCTCATATGTACTACATGTTAGTTTTATTTCATCAATGAATTCATAAATTGAAGCAATCAATAAATCCGTTCTTTACAATTCCAAAGTGACACAACCGTGGGTCTCATTGTATGAATAAAAGAGGATGAAATGGGATAGTGACAAGAAATAATTCAGACGGTTGAATGGTAAAAGCATGCCTTATCCTGATCATTTAAAATAAAATATGCCAATTATATGCCCCAATAGTTGGGTTGGTGACCAAGTTAGAGAGAAATACGGTGCAACCGGTCGTTACCCCCATGTTGAAGAGGATGCAATAAACGTAGGGATTGGGTGCAACAACTCAGCAATAATCTATTCATGTACATTTTAAACTTAATAATGCACCTTTGAAATGTAACATATATATTATATATTTTAATAATTGGGTTATTAGACACATGCCACTATGATTTTTTAACTTTTTTATAGGTGAATTTGTTCCCATCTATGTATGGACACCATTTTCACACATAAAATGCCGTTGATAGACACATGACACAAGACTGCAGAGTGGAAGTCGAGTTCTAGTCAAGCTAGCTGCCGTGATCAAAACCTAGTATGAGGGACGTTAGGATACGTCGGAAAGATATAATAGATCATTGAAGTGGAATTATCTTCTTTCTAATGTGTTATTTTTAGGTGCAAGTGGTGGGAAACCTTTTATCGAAACAATGTAAAGGACTATCGCGATAATAGGATGACATGTATCAATGCTAGAAAGATGTGGGATGAAGCTAAGGAGCCTTATGTTTTCCCCAAACACTGCCACTAGGTATTTTTTTACCCAGATGTGTTGGATAGGGATTGGTGGTTCGTATTAAGACATGACCCTAGATCAAAACATATTTTTGAGAACAATAGTGTTATCATGCCAAGCGAGTTGGAAGATAATGAGGGTGATGAGAATAGAGAGTGATATGGTACATGTGTTATTTCATCATTTATACTATTTAAGATGGGTTTTTATAAAGAAGAGGACTTAAACTTATAAATAAGACTCTTTTTTTTCAAACATTATAATATGTTTTTGAATTAATTGTTTTGCATTGTGTTAATGTTAAAATCATTTCACTTGATAATTTGCAATTATGTTGATCTCAAACGAAATGCATTGTATCAAGTTTTTTTTTATGTCAATTCCTAAAATAATACAACTACTTGATTGCTTTAAATGGTTTTTCACTATATCATTACTTAAATAAATGCACCATATATATATATATATATATATATATGATATCTTCAAAATTAAAAAAATGTATTAATGTATAATGTTATTTTTGGTATGTAATATCATAATAAAACATGAATTTATTTGCATTATTTTTTTAAACTTTACTATGTTACAAAAATTCATATTATTTTAGATTTATTATTTTACAATTATTTGTATTCTTACAAATTTACAAATTTACAATTATGGTAATTTAACAATATGTAAAGTATACATTTTACAATTGTATGATGATTCTATTTTACGGTAGTTATGGTTCAAATTTCACAATTAATTTAAAATTTTACAATTTTACAAATTTACAAATTTTGCGATTTTAATAGAATTGAATCATGACAATACATACAACTAGCATTTACACCAAAAGGGTGCAAAGACATGCCGATATAAGTGTAGATGAATGTAGAGTGATGGGGAGGAAGCACTCCGGGAAACAAGGATGCACACGTGGAAGGCATGAGGAGGCTAAAGTATTGGCAAAGTAGAGCTTTCCAAATAGATAAAAGTGCATTATAGAATATGAAATATATCAAATTTCTATAAAGAAATATATTCTAACTACAAGTATAATATATCATATTTTTATCACCTCTTGCTGAAGTCCGATGGGTTTATAATTCGAGCTTGACAACGATGGTAGAAGTCATATATATCCTTGTTTGATGCTTGTTGCAGGACCTTTGTTTTGCTTCATGTGAGATTATGTCATGCTGATAAGAGGTCTATTGTGACTGAGAGTTCCTATAGTGGAACGTCTCTAGGAGAGACAATCCACTCATGGTGAGGGAAAATCATTGTATGAAAAATATAATCATCCATGTACATCTTCCCATTTCTAGCACTATATGAAGCGTCCTACCCCATTTTGACACTAGGCTCAGAGACATAGCCCAGACTAGGTGAACTCTGTTATCAACGTCTCATGTTCTTATGTTGTTGATGGTTGTATTGTTTCCTCTTATTTAAAACATGATATGTGTTATTTATGCTCTTTTAAAATGTAATTCTAACCACATCACAAAAGTAAAAAATCATGGTTAAATCTGGTAGCTGGTGGACTCGGATCAACAACCCTGCCATGGATTAATCCTGCTAACTGTTGGCCATGATATTCGTCTTTTAAATTTATATTTTTGAAGATTTGATAGCTAATTTAAATCAAATAAGGAACAATATTTCTGATATTGCTCCACAAATTTTCTAAGGATGCAAGTGTCGGCTCATCACTTATGGCTCCGAAGGACAAAGGTGCAAGAGAATGAAGGATGAAATTCAAGGAGACTTGTGGTGTAGAAAAGGTAAAAAGCAGTTGCAGATTATGTTCATGCTTTTTGTGGACCAAAAGCTCCTCAGTGGGGAGAATTGATGCAAGTGGCTCCAAACACCTTGAGGAGACTAAGAGGGCTTAGAAATGGTAAAAAATCAAAGTAGTCGGATTTCTCTTGAACGAGGTTCAGATTGAAGTGCTTGTTTCCCTGATTCCAATGGTAAAAACTGATCTCAAATCTAAGCCCATATGGACAAGTTAGAACAAGTCAAAGTTTGGAAGTGGGTCAGGTTCAAGTGTCCCACAAATTCACTGTCACCCGGCAAGGAACTAAGCTCTTGAAAATGAGTGAAATTTTGGCCTCTTTAATTTTCCCAATGACCTTTATTTTTGTTAAAAATAAAAATAAAAATAAAAGGGTTCTCTTTAAATAAGAAATAAATATTAAAATAAGGGTGGTGGGCCATGACACCTGCCACCCCCACGGAACCATATTACAACAATATCCAAAAAAATATGTATGTCAGTGGGCCATGACCCCCGCCAAACCCCACGGAATCATATAAGAAAAACATTACAAACAATTGAAATGGGTTGGGTTGAGACTATGAGTTGCGGACCCCGCCCATCCAACAAGTCACACAATATATAACAACCACTAAATTTGGGACGACGTGAATTGAACACACCCGTCCAGTTAGGCCGACCCGCTCCATGAGTGGCCCAACCCATAACACACTCGAAATCAAAACATATATAAAAGAAACAATGAATATTAAGAGAAGGGTGAGATTTGATCCCCCGACCCCTCTCCAACCAATTACCTTTTTTCACCATTGCGCCAAGTGGGTGCGCTTTGTAAAAGCTTCCCACCAAAACATATAAAAACCCAACTCATTTTCATGGGAGGAAGGATGAACCATCGGAGCAGGATTGCAGAACCATGACCCCGTAACAAGGAGGAATCATGTGCGGGCATTATTTTCGGGATGGAGAATATTTTGCAGAGAATATTCCTTGATGCCTAAAAGATTCCATGCGGAGGTAAATTTTCATTTTTTCAGAATGATATGAATTTTATAGTCATTTTAACCATAATTTGGTAGGGAACACGATGGTAAAGTCAAAATGGCCATTTGAGCATCAAATTTGTAGATTCCCTGTATAATAGAATCTCAGGGAATCTTGAGGGCATAAAAAAGATTCCTTAAGGCCCAAAACTTGTTGGAGTACATTTTCGACAAAATTTATGTCAATTGTACACCTCTCTATGTCATGAATCTAATGAAGATGTATGTTTTAGTATTAGAGCTTCCCATTTTTTGGCCATTTTCCAGATTCGAGTAATGGTGTTAGATTCTCAAGTGCGGACAGTAGATTCTCTACCTCTCAACGCAATGAATTCAATGGTGTAGCCAGATTCAGCAGTTGAGCATCCTCTTCTTCAACCAAATTCAGGGGTCAACATATATAAAATTTGATCATATGCCTCATTTTGTTGTGAGATGTATTATGATTTCTAGATCCTTGTTTGATGCTTGTTGTGGGATCATTTTTTTGCTTCATGTGAGATTATGTCATGCTGATAAGAGGTCCATTGTGAGTGAGAGTTCCTATAATATAACGTCTCAGGGAGAGACATTCCACTCAAGTTCAGGGCACATACTTGTATGACAGAGAACATCATCCATGCACACCTTTCAATTTCCAGCACTATATGAAGCAGCCTACCCCATTTTGACACCGATCCCAGAGACGTAGCCCATACTCGGTTAACTTCCTTATCATCTCATGTTCTTATGTTGTTGATGATTGTATTGTTTCCTCTCCTTTACAACATGCATATGTTTTCTTTTATGCTCTTTTAAAATGTAATTCTAACCACATCACAGAAGTAAAATATCACGGGTAAATCTGGTAGCTGATGGACCTGGATCAACAACCCTGCCATGCATAAATCCTGCTAACTGTTTACCATGATATTGGTCTTTTAAATTTAGAACATTTAAGAGTTGATAGATAATTTAAATCAAATGAGGCCCAATTTTTTTCCATATTTTACTATAGGTTTGTAGACGATGCAGATTTCGCCTCATCGCTTATGGCTTCAAAGGACAAAGGTGAAGGATAATGAAGGGTGAACTTTCAGAACACTTGTGATGTAGAAAAGGTACAAAGTAGTTGTATATTATGTTCATTCTTTTGGTAGACCAAAAGCTCCTCAGTGGGGATGATTGATCTATGTGACTCTAGACACCCTCAGGAGACTAACAGGGTTGAGAAATGGTCAAAATTAAAAGTGGTTAGATTGCTCTCGAACCATACTTAGATTAAAGTTCTCATCACCCTGATTCCAACAATGCAAACAAATATCCATTCTGAGACCGTATAGAGAAGTTAGAGCAAGTCAAATTTTCGGTCAAATTTAGGTAGTGGGCCAAGTTCAAGTGTCCCGTAAATTCACCGCCACTCGGCATGGAGCTTAGCTCCTGAAATGAGCGAAATTGTGGACTCTTTAATTTTCCAAATGACCTTTATTTTCGTTAGAAAAAAAAAAGTTTTGTTTAAATGAAAAAAAAAATATTTAAATAAGGGTGGTGGGCCATGAGCCCCACAACCCCCATGGAAGCATATTACAACAATATCCAAAAAATTATTTCCGTCGGCTGGCCATGACCCCCGCCGAACCCCACCATACCATATAATGAAAGCATTACAAACTATTAAAATGCATTAGGTCAGGGTCGTGTGTTGCGGACCCCGCCCACACAACAAGTCACACATATATTATAGCCACTAAATCTATGACGATGGGAATTGAACCCACCAGGCCACGTAGACTAGCTTGCTCCATGGGCGACCCAACCCACAAAGTGCTCCAAATTAAAATATATATAAAAAAAACAACAACTATTATGAGAGGGGTGGGATTTGATTCCCTGACCCCTCTCCAACGAATTACCTTTTTTAACGATTATGCCAAGTGGGCGCGCTTTGTGAAAGTTTCCCACCAAAACATATAAAAACCCAAGTCATTTTCACGAGGGGTAGGGCGGATCAACAGAGAAGGAGTGCAAAACCATGACCAAACAACAACTCAGAATCATGTGCCAGCGTGATTTTTGAGGCTGAGAATATTTTGCAGAGAATATTCCTTGATTCCTTAAAGATTCCATGGGAAGATAAATTTTCATTTTTTCAGAATGATATGAAGTTTACAGTCATTTTAACCAAAATTTCATAGGGAACGGGATGGTAAAGTCAAAATATCCATCTGAGCATGATATTTCTAGATTCCCTTTAGAATGTAATCTTAGGGAATCTTGAGCACATCAAAAGGATTCCTTGAGGCCCAAAACTTGTCAGAGTCCATTTTCAACAAAATTTACACTACAAGGAAAATACCCTCTAGTAGAGGTTATAAAGGAGGTTTTAGTGTTATAAAATTGGCCAAAATTGTCAAAAAAACATTTGCTACAACTGGTTACGGAGGTTTTGGCATAGATTTGAATGGAAATTCAACGCAACTAAAAAAAATGAGCAGCCAGAGGTTATTATGGCTGTTCTTTTCATCGATGCGCTACTCAGGCTTCAACGCACTAGTGCGTCTCATCTATAAGGTGACCTGGGGTGGTCGAAGGAGTAGGCTCTGGACTGTCAAGGTATAAAACCGCACCATGCGCAGTGTTGGGGATACAACGCATGGGGTTGTTCTAATTTGTCTTGGGATTTGTGCGATGCCCATGGGTTGTCTTAACGAACCAGTACGTAGACTTATAGAAACACACCGGTGCACAGTATCACACAAATGCACCGAGATTTGTAATTGGTATCGGTATTTGTGTGGTGCCCATCGATCGTACAAATGCATTAGTGCATATTTCCACATAAAGGAACTGGTGCTCAGTATCACACAAATGCACCGAGGTTTATAATTGGTATCAGTATTTGTGCGGTGCCCATAGGGCGTACAAATGCACCAATACATAGTGCCACATAAACACACCAATTCGCAGTACCGCACAAACAAACTAATATTTTTAATTGGTTTTGGTATTTGTGCAATTCTCATAGGTTGTATAAATGCACCAGTGCACTTCAACATACAAATGTATCGGTGTACAGTAAGTAACACGCACTGTTGTTCATTTTGTACATTTTAGAAACATCGACCTGTGACAGTGCAATTATTGTGATTTTTTAAAATTCATTATTCATCAAAAGTCAACACATGTTATAATAGTATCCATATAAATTAAATTTCTATAAATGTATTTGAATGTGATGTTTGGATTAGTTTGTTATATCATAGCATAATTATTGTGATTTTTTAAAATTAATTATCCGTCAAAGTCGACACATATATATCTTATAACAACATTCATATCAATTAAATTTTTATTAGTGCATTTGAATGTGATGTTTGGATTAATTTGTTATATCATATCATCAAATTTCACTCTCTTCATTATAATATTTAATCATCCATAAATTTAATTAGTGGTGTTACATGTCACAGCGACAATGGAGAATGCAATAAAATAAATTTAAAATTATATATATATATATATATATATATATATATATATATATATATATATATATATATATATATATATATATAAGATAGTATTTATCATACAAAATGCGACATTTATTGGTATCCCTTTGTCTCTCAATTGGGACACTATGTCCATTACATTAAACAAAATGTTTGATTTCACAAGATAATATTTCAAAAAATACAACGCCTTGCTTTCATATCCAAACTGTTTTTACTGCTAGAGCTACTTCCATCACTTGGGTTATTTTCAGGGATGTTTTGTTCAATGTGTTGATTGTTTTCTTCTTCTTCACCTTCCATCTACAAACATAAAAATAAACTGTAATGAGTGTATATACATTAGTGAGAATAATGAAAATCACAATATTAAATAATATACATCAATGTAAATCGAATGAAATGGCATACCATTGCAACAATTGACTCATAAACTATACACATTCTTTCAAAACCATGTAACATGCCATCTTTCAAGATTTCATCTATTGGCGCAGTTCCATACTTTGTTTCCTCCAAGTTTTATACCCCATAACAAATCATATATTTAATATTTAATATATATTTTTTCTATTAATTAGAGACATAGTTAGGTAAAACAATATCGATAAATGCTTACAAATTACACAATTAATTTATGATATGACAACATATACTCACAACCCATATGTAAGCCAATTTAAATAAATTCGTCTGATGGTTCTTCTTTGTATGTTAGCACCTGTTTGAAGACATTCAATGATGATTTTTGTAAAACAACTTAAAAAAATACAAAAATGAAGTCTAGTTAAGTTGTTATAAGGAAGTAGCAATTACTCACAAACTTAGATATCAACCCTTTTCTTCCTTGTTGTCCTGTTTTATATGATGAATAGGTTCCGTTTTCTTTTCTTTTCTACAAGAAAATAATTGAAAATTAATATTTAATTCTAAATTGTTTATTTATTGTAGCAAATGATTGAAAAATTCAATGATTACATATTACATTTGAAGCACATTGTTGTTGAGATGGCTCCTCCTGCGATGAAATTTTGTCTGTTTCTTTTACCATCTCCTTGTACACTAGTTTGGACATTCCTACTGGAATATTTCTAATATTAGCTCGTTTATCTTTTGAGATTTTCCTAATATTCTTGAAAATGTAATGTGACAATAAACTATTTAATTTTAATATTGATATATGAAAAATAAATATAACAAAAGTGATATTTATAAATAATTCTAGACAAACATCTAAAGGAATATCACTTTTTCATTCCTTCCTTTTTATTGTTGTATGTTTTTGCTATTAAAAGTGTGACATGTCGCATTGACTAATTCCCTGGAAACTCTTCCTCTAGTTTAGATAAAATTTGGTTCTTCGAATCATTGGACTGATTTTTGTATTGTAAGTGGAAATAACATCTATACATTCATTCCACTAGATCCCTCAAACTTTTGTAAAAGTTTTTCCCGCTTTCGTTAGCCTCCAGCACCACTCCAGATGAGCTAAGGAGAAATTCATTTTCATTTACATGTTCTATTTTTTTTCTTTTCTTAGAACAACATTCCTTTTTTGAGTTGTTGGTCCCTGTAGAACATTAAACATATGTGAATTAATAGATTGTTTGACACATGTTATCAAATAATTTTAAGCATATTATTAATGAAAAAAAAAAACTCATATTGGATCAATAGTATTTTTTCATTCACCTAATTCATCCTTTTGCAATTTCTCCATCAAGCTTTTACGCTCTTCTGGTCCTAGATCAGAAATAATGTTATCGAGCTTCATCATTTTATGGCTCTGAATGATACATAGTAAACAATACATATTAGTTAAAGTTATATATAGTTCAAAAATAACATTTTTTGTAAAGAATTTACAAAGAACTTACCTTTTTTGCTTTTCTTGATGTGTTATCAGTATTTTTGTTACTTGATCTCTTGTGCGTCCTTTCTTCATCAATATAAAACCTGTACCATATCATTCATTAATATATTTATAAATAAATTATCAACCTGTCAGGTAAAAAAAACTCAAGAAACTGGTGCGCAATTCATTCTGTACGCACCAACCTTAGTGTGTGGGGGTATTATAAATGCACCACACAAATAGTATAATACACTGTACGGTGCTCTATGTAAACAAGGAGAACCAGGGAATTACATGTTAACCACCGCACCGATTAACACAGAAAATAATAAAAATCGTCCATTGTTAGTTTCTGTAGCATAAATGTCCCGCGCAAACAAGGGACAACCATACAGTGATATCTGTCTACTAGGAGACCTGGTGCGGTGCGTTATATGTTACATGGTGCACCGATTAACACAATAAAACATTTTTTGTGAAACAACACATTCGTTGTGTTCCATAATGAAATTGTGCACCAGTGTCATATTTTACGTATGGCGCAATGATCAATTTTTTATTTTTTTATTTTATTTTTATCATAGAGTACTTTCAGGGTGTGCTTCAATAATACAACACATCGGTGCGCAAGGTTACACTGGGCACACCGATGAAAAAAATATATATTTTTTTAAATTCACGCAAGGGCTGACATGGATTGGGATATGACTATGCATGTCATCTCGTGGGTTGGATGTCTTAGGCCTATATATAGCAATACAAACCCTATAAAACTAAAATGAAAAGCCCTAATTCTGAAATCACAGAAAGTGGGAGAAGAAAGGGCAGGAATAAAAAGAATGTAGGGTTTGTTTCTAAAAATGGATATATTTTTTATTTTTTCTGAAACAGCACGTTCGCAGTGCGGCATACTCTAATAGCACATTGATGCCATATTTTACATATGGCACACTAATAAAAAAAATAACAATAATATTTTTTTATCACACAGTACTTTTGTGGTGCGTTGGGATAATACAACGCACCGGTGCAGTAGGTTATGTTGGGCACACTGATAAAAAAAAACTATTTTTTTTAAATTCACGTAAGGGCCGACATGGTTTGGGATCTGACTATGCAAGTCATCTCATGGGTTAGATGTCGTAGGCATGTATATAGCAATAGAAACCCTATAAATATAAAATGAAAAATGCCTAATTATGAAATCACAGAAAGAGGGAGAAGAAAGGGAAAAAACAAAAGAATATACGGTTTGTTTCTAAAACTGGATTTTTTTTTTTTTTGAAAATGAAAAAGAAATTGAATTTTTTTCTTACTGTGTAAAGAAAACTGCAGAAAAAGTAACAAAAACAATATACATTGAAATTTTTTTCTTATTGCGTAAAAAAACTGCAGAAAAAGTAAAAAAAACAATAAACTTTAATCGTGAGAACGCTTGAAATTCTATGCTATAGGGTTTGAATCACGAGAGGTTTGGAATTATGATTGTGTGAATGCTTTTTTTCGAACGTATTTCCCTGCTCCATAGTGCTCACGTGCTCTATTTTCTCCAGGTATGTCACCTGCAAATATCTGGCTGAAATGTTTTCCAAAAATAGTGAAATAATGAAAAGTTTTTACTATTTAAAGAATTTTTTTATGAAATTAGATTTTTGAAAAATATTTTTCTGCCCATTTTTCAATTTACTGCTTTTCTTCACTTAAAGAAAATAGAGTTGTACTTTTTTATTTGCGGTTATTTGTCACCAGTGCATCACTTAATAGCACCGCATCGGTGCGTCCATTTATAAAATGGCACCGATGCGCACTAACGAAAATGCACGAATGTGGTGTTCTGTACATTAGCACCGATAACAAGAAGTCCATTTTTAAGGCACTGAAATCACTTTTACGTGTGTGCACCAAAATGTATTGTTCATTTTGCTCAAATGCATCGAAGAAATATCATAATTATATTGTTGTGAAACCAGCTCCAAAAATAGAAGAAAAGAGATATCAATGCCTTAGAAATAAGCCACTTGAGGGGGAAACCTCCAATACATTACATCAATGAACAATTCTTGGATGATACAAATGAAAAAACCTCCTTTCTATATATAGGAGTCCATGGGGCCACAATGTAATCCTAGAGGGGCCACAATGTAACCCTAGCTGACCTAACAATAATAATGTAAGGGCATAATAATAAAAATATGGGGGTTACAGTGGCACAAAAATAAAAATAAGGGGGGATACACTAGCATAATAAGGGACTACACTATTAATATATGGACTTAACATGCCCCTCTCCTTCAAAAAAGTATTGTCCTCAATGCTTGATTATTTCTTGATGCTTCTATATAAAATTATCATCCTCCCTTGTGGAATATTCTATGGGAAAGTTCTTCCACTTGCTGAGATACTCTGAAATTTATCATGCTTGTCGAGTTGTTATTTCTATGACTTCTTCATAACTTATTTCGATGCGATGTTGATCTTCCTGTTGTTTCATTAGATTATGCACCAAAGTTAGGTTATCCTTTCAGAGTTGGAGAACTTGTTATTGATGCTCGATGTGATCTTCCACTAATTTATCATCCATATTAGACATTATTTTATCCTTCAAACCATCCAAATTAGCCTCCATTTCTGCTTTTAAACAATCTATGTCATCTTTTTTTGCTCTTTGTAAGATCGAAATTTCTTGCAATTCGTAATGTAATTTTTATATCTCATACTGCAATTCTTCCTCTTCATGCATCATAGTATAGTTTTTTGAGGGCTTAATGGGTATGGAATTATTTTTTGGATGAATTATAGAACCCAATACTGATAAAAATTCTAAAATATGCCCTTGGAATCACTTCAAACTGCTTTTTTAAACAAACATTATGCAATTTTAAAATCCAAATACACACCTTTTTCTTGCTTTTGAGGAGCTCGATATTGAAATTGAATTATCTCTATAATTGCAGATCCTAAATATGTGAAATTCAGCCCTGTAGTATCCCTTTGAACCTTCTTTCAAATTACATAGGTCTAATCTGATTTGGATTCTTCAAGGCAAAGTTATGTCTAATATCCCACAATGACCCAATTATGGACTGGTTTAGTAGAGTGAACTTGTATGAATTGATATGTGTCACTGTTTCCTCCTTTGGCTCTAAAATTGATTGATTAAAAAATATAGTCCGTGTACTTGCGACCACATTTTACAACATTCCCATTCGATACACATAGAGATAAATATGAGGATTTTTCCACAGTCGTCTCTTTGAGATTAAATTCACAAGCCTGCAAAAGTCCTAACTTCCATAGATCATATCTTTGAACATATTGCAAAACAAGATCTGAAATTTTGCGATGATGTTCCTTAGGATTTTATCATCGCACTCTAAAAATATCAGCTTCTGAAACTTCTCCAAATAAAATTTATAGCGAAAAAGCCATGATGAGTTGTTTAGGTTAAATTCAGGAGCCTGCAAAATGACCTAAATTCCACAGATTATATCTCCGAAAATATTTCAAACAAAGCTCTGAAATTTTGTGAAGATGTTCCTCAGGATGATTTCTTCGTACACTAAGAATTTCAGCTTCTAAACCTTCGTAGAATAAAATTTATATCAAAAATTCCACGATGACCCGTTTGGAGTAGCGAAACCCTAGAATCCAAATCTTTGATACCAAATGTTGTGAAACCAGCTCCAAAAATAGAAGAAAATAGACATCAACACCTTAGAAATAAGCCACTTCGAGGGGGAAACCTCCAATACATTACATGAATGAACAATTATTGGATGATACAAATTATAAAACCTCCTTTCTATATATAGGAGTCCATGGGGCCACAATGTAATCCTAGTGGGGCCACAATGTAACCCTAGCTGACCTAACAATAATAATGTAAGGGCACAATAATAACAATATGGGGTTTACAGGGGCACAACAATAACAATAAGGGGGGATACACTAACATAATAAGGGACTACACTATTAATATAGGGACTTAACATATATCGAATGGAAAATTCTTTAAAATCTAGCTCGTTCCATAATATTTCTCAAATTCCATCGCGGAGTTCTCCTTATCCATCTCTAGACATAATATTTACTTTAGATTTTATTTATATTTTCATTATCTAATTGAATTTATGTTTTTTATCCATGTCGATCATGCACAACTTAATTAAAATTATAATGTATACAAATTTACAGGTTCATGCAGATTCAACATAGAGTTCAGATGCACAAAATATTCAAACAACTCCAAAATGTCAGAACCTCTTATCAGGAGAAACATACCGCAAGGTGCATTTGGTAGAGTAAAATGGATAGCCGATTCACCCTAACAATTGTAACAATATTGCATCTTCTAGCCACAATCTTGGGATAACGATGGTAATAATTATAATTGTTTGGTATATTGATTAATGTAATTATTTCAATGTCAAACCAATTAATCATGAAATATTGCCAACGTGATTACGAATTGATATCATATATTTTTTACTAATCATGTTCAATTTTTTTTTTTAAATTATTAGGATTCTAGTGATGAGCGACCTACCTACCATCTTCCGTTGCACCCCACGATAACGTCAAATCGAGAGAAGACTAAAACAAGAGAAAAAAATCGGAGAGGAACGATACCAAGAATCATTGAACCAACCACCGATTCAATTCTCGATATGTCCAAATTCACCAATTAGGAATGACTACAGCAATAGTAGTTCTTCATAAGATGGAAATGGAGGCAATCAAATAGAAGTTGGTATGGACGATTACTTAAGGGATATGACTACCATGGCTACAATGTTGTTAGATGGATTCCAAAGCAACGATCAGCTAGGGGATGATGCTCATATCGCCAACACATTTTTCGAAACCCTTAAATTTGCTTCCACCACCACACTCTTTGGACCTGGCGGTCAGTCAATATCTACCCATTTGGGGACAATGATGTTACTGTTCAACTTGAAAGCAAATTTTTGCTTTTAGAATACATGTTTCTTGGAAATTTTGAGGTAAATTACCATAAAGTACTCCCTTATATAAATTTTAAATGTAGTCAGTACACTAAAATGAACATTGCAAATGGTAAATTTTATGAACGTAATTAATAATTATATAAGAATTAATGTACATTTATTAATATATTTTTCCATGATCACCAACTATAGGTTATTCAAATATGAGGTTCTTTCGAGTGATAATGTCTTTCCCAGTAGTTGTGAAGAGGCAAAGAAATTGTTTAAAATGTTGGGTGTTGAGTACATATCAGATCATGCACGTCAAAATGATTGTATTCTATATAGAAGAGAATATGTAGATAAGGAGATGTGTTTAAAATGTGGGCATGGCAGATATCATAAGTAAATAAAAAAAGGGTAAATCACGCAATGGTCCTCCTTTTAAGATATTGAGTCACATGCCTATAATCCAAAGGATTCATAGGCTCTTTCGTTGAAAATAATTAGCTATGTTGTAGGGATGGCATACCTCACATAGAAGTGAGTTAGGAGTTATGTGAATCCTAACTGATTCAATAGCCATAAAGCATATAGAGGATACATGGCTCTAAAAATTCAAGGATGAAGTACGAATTCTACGACTCAACATAGCCATGGATGGCGTCAACCCATATTCGTTCCAGAACACCAACTATTATGTTTGGCCTGTAGTAGTGATCAATAACAATATCCCCCCATGGTTTTCCATGAAGAATGAACATCTTATGTTAGCTCTCATAGTCCCTGGTAGAAGACAAGCGAAGAATAAGGATGTCTACTTACAACCACTGGTATATGAATTGAAGCAATTATGGGATGGGATAAATGTATACGATGTATCAAGACCCTCGTAGCAGAGATGAGTTTACATTGTATGGCATATTTGCTTACATGACACATGATTATCCAGGCTTAGAATTTTTTTCTGGTAAATTACATGTTTAATTTATTGATTTGTTTATATATGTAGCAATATTATTTCACATATTAGTTATTTAATTCATTGTAATTTTTTTGATCTTCATGATATTCTTTAACATGACATGCATATTACTTGTATATACAATAATATCATAGGTCTTGTAACAAAATGGTATTTTGGATGTAAATGTTGTGGACCTTCTCTGAAAGCTAGATGGTCCAAGGACCTACAAAAGCCAGTGTATGATTGCTCTAGGGCATTCCTCCTAGAAGAACACCCTTACAGAAGAGCAACATCCACTTTAAATGGTAAACGATAGAGAACCCAAAGGCCTCCAATAACGACACCAGCTGAATTGGAGTTCATAGAATTGTTCGATTCAAACGGGGAGCCTATGTTCGATGATCCATAATTCTTCAACACCTATGTTGAGAAATTTTCCATTGGGATGAAAAGGAAATCCATCTTTTATAACCTCCCATATTGGGAGAATCTTAAGATTACCCACTTATTAGATCCCATGCATATATTTAAAAATGTTTCATCTTCTTTATGGAGGTGCATATCATCGGAACAAACTGACACATTGGTTTTTAGGAAATATCTTATTACTTCAAAAACTAAAAAGAAACATTGGGAAAGAAGATTAGAAAGTATGGGATCATAGGTAGGCGATCGTACCTCTAATTCATGGTTTTTCAAAGAAGGTGATGTCCCATGGATTTTCAAAAAGATGATATTTATTTGGCAAAGAAAGTTATAATGGGTGTGAGGGTGCCAACTTCATACAGGTCTTCACTACGACACTGCTTCACCGTAGATGACCATTTGTAGGGGTTGAAATCCCATGACCATTTGAATCTTCTAAGAGTACATATAATGTCAATAGCATGATTTTATTATTTGTTATATTAATAAATTTTATCCCATACGGGGATCATAAAACATAACTAATTTTTTATATTATTGCACGTGTTTATAACTTTGCAGTATCATTATCCTTTGTTCATGCGTGGGTGTGTGAAACATAAATTCCCTCAAGACCTAGGATGTCCCATATCTAAATTATCTGCATTTGTATGTTAGATCATGTCAAAGGAGATTCATGTGGATAACATTCCATGGTCCGGTTAAGAGATAGTTGAGATTGTTTGTATGTTTGAGACGGAACTATCGACGAGTTTCATGGAATTACGGGTTCATATTCTAATCCACCTAGTAGATGAGGTTGAATTAGCTAGGGTGGTTTCTTGTCGTTGGATGTTCTTCTTAGAGAGGTACATGAAGAAATTGAAAGTTTTTGTTCGACAAAGGGAAAAAACTGAGGGGTCTATGGCAAAGGGGTACATATTGTATGAGTATTTCTATTATGATAGTGAGTACATGATGTAAATCGACAATAGACCAGGTGCAGTGATTTGGGACGATGAAAGGGATGAAGACAAAAGAGAAGGGGAGTTGCTCCAAACAAGTGGAAAGAAGCGTTTGATAAAGAGTAAGTGATTTATAATTTTCAAATTTAAGTAAAGTTAATATTCATGTTGAACTTTGATAAAATGTATATTTTGATCTCTAGGTACTATATAAGGTCGGTTTGATTTCATCAGCGAATGCAGAAATTGAAGCAATGAATAAATTCTTTCTTTACAATTCTGAAGCGACACAAACGTGGGTCACATTGTACGAACAAAAGAGGATGAAATGGGATAGTGACAGGAAAGAATTCAAATATTTGAATGGTAGATGTGTGCCTTATCTCAATCATTTAAAAGAAAATATGCCAAAAATATACCCCAACTGTTGGGTTACTAACCAAGTCAGAGAGAAATACGGTGCAACTCGTCATTACTTGTGTGCTGAAGAGGATGCGCTAAATGTAGGGATTGTGTGCAGCAACTTGATAATAATCATTTTAATTTATATGTAAATTTGAAACTGATAAGCCATCTATATTTCATATTTTAACTGTTGGGTTATTATAAGACACATGACACCATGATTTTTTTTACTTTTTTATAATAGGTGCATTTGTTCGCATCTATGTGGGTATATGGACACCATTTTTGCATAGAAAATACCGATGATGGAAACATCACACAAGACTATGGAATGTAAGTCGAGTTCGATCAATCTAGTCAATTTTGCCACAGTGATCAATACCTAGTACGCGGGACAATAAGTTATGTCGAAAAGATACAAGATATCATTGAAATCGATTTCTCCTCTTTCCAATGTGTTATTTTTAGGTGCAAGTGGTGGGACACCTTTGATCAGAGTAATGTAAAGGAAGATCGCGATAGTAGGCTAATATGTATCAAATCTAGAAAGATGTGGGATCAAGCTAAGGAGCCCTATGTTTTGCCCAAACACTGCAACCAGGTGTTTTTTTACCTAGATGTGTTGGATAGGGATTGGTGGTTCATATTGACACATGACCCTAGGTCAAAACATATTTTTGAGAACAATAGTGTTATCATGAAATGCGAGCTGGAAGATACTAAGGGTGATCATGAGAAACGAGAGTGATATGGTACATGTGTTATTTAATAAATATCTAAACTTTTTAATATGGGTTTTTCGAAAAATTATAATATGTATTTTGAATTAATTAGTAATTTTCATTGTGTTAATATTAAAATCAATATTTCACTTGAAAATTTGTAATTATGTTGATCTCAAAAACAATAGCATACTGTATAAACTTCTTTTCTTTTATGTAAGATCATAATAAAATAATGATAATTCTAAAGTACATGAATTAATTTTCATTATTTTGTAAACTTTATTATGTTACAATAATTCATATTATTCTAGATTTATTATTTTACAATTATTTAAAATTTTACAAGTTTACAAATTTAAAAAATTTTAATAAAATCATTTGACTTCAATACAATTAAATTTTTTCACATTGATACAATTAAAATTTTACAAATATTTTATATACAATTACAATTAAAATTACAATTACAATTACAATTAAAATTACAATTACAATTACAATTACAATTACAATTTTACAATTTCACATACAATTACAATTTTAGAATTTTACATACGATTACAATTACAGTTACAATTTTACAATTACAATCAATTCACAGTAATAAAATTAAAATTGTACAAATATTGTAAATAGAATTACAATTACAATTACAATTTTACAATTTCATATACAATTACAATTACAATTTTAGAATTTTACATATATACAATTACAATTTTACAAATTAAAAATTTACAATTACAATTACAATTTTAGAAATTTACATATATACCATTACATTACAATTTTAGAATTTTACATATAATTAGAATTAAAAATATTGCAGTTTTATAATATCATGATCCTTTAATATTAAATTAATTAATAAACATCACATTCATTACAACCATTGTACAAAATCATATTTGACTAAAAACACATTCAAAATTGCTAACATCATTGTGATCATGATCATCAAACAAAACACACTTAACATTATATTTTAACATCATCACAACAAAAAAATCAAATTTACATCCCATGTGAAATAAATTCTATCACATACACATCTATCTACAAGCTACACATTACATGAACATATCTAACATGACCTAACAATATACACATCATGATGATCACCAACATGTAAATTAATTACAACTGCAACATGAACATAAAATATATGGACCATATCCATATATATATATATATATATATATATATATATATATATATAACTGAATAATGTCATCAATATACAACTGTAATATAAATGTCATGGATCAGCTGGTGGTACATCCTCAATAGTAGTACTAGGAGAGGCATGCTCAGTTAATGGTGCAGCCTCGATGGTTGATGGTCCAGCCTGCTCATGATCATGAGTATTGTTGGATGCTGCAGGCTGCTGACTGGATGTGGTTGATGGTCCAGCCTGCTCTCCATGATAACTGCTGCTCGATGCTAGTGGAGGTTTCTCATCTAGCGCAGCGCGAGGTGAACAATCATCAAATGATGAGTCGTTTCTCACGGATTGTCGATCACGTGCTGCATCTCAACCATGCCTATAACGTGCAATGGTCCTCTTCAATCACATAACTAAGGTCATAGCTCCTCCAACATGCCACATTAGGTTGTACATGTCATGTAGCATGCCTCTTCACTTATGTTTCAGCCTAACATCAGCCTGTATGTCTCCCATATTAGTAGGCTTGATGCCCGCCTCAACAATCAATGCAGTGTGTTGGTCACTCAATTCCATCTTGTATCTAGTATCAAGCCGATCACATGTAGCAAAAGGAGGTATCGGTGAACCAACATGGGTAGGTCTCTCTGCACTGGCCTCCTGATGATTCTCGACATCTGGGATGCCCTGATCATCATCAGGATCCACACATGGATCATGTGGTGGTGTCAGAATTTCCTCGCCATCAAAAGACCCAATGTCTACAAAATATTTATAAGTACACAAAAATAATTAGACAATTTCATTACATAATTTAATAAAAACAAGTTAATGAGCATGTTAGGATAAATTTAAATAAAACAATAATATTACCTCTATCATCTGATGGCTCAACATCTGTGAAGAGGATGTTGGCAAACCCTCACCAATCCATGCCCACATAAGTATAGGGGACCATAATAAAGGGATTCTCATCAACACTGGCTAGCAACTCAAGTGCATCATGCGATATCCTCGTTCAAAAAATAGTCTCGCCCGACATGGAAATCATCTACCCCCACATGTGCATCTGTGCCATGAACATCGACCTACGAGGTTTTCGAACAAAAGTAGGTCTCGTCTCCAGAATCCTCTAAAAAAATAAACAAAAAATCTCTACAGCGAAAGGGAATTCGACCCTCCCTTGTGCATGAGCACGACATCTATCTAAGGTTGTACATAACCGCCACAAACAAATGGTAGACAACGTGACAAGTCGTGGCTCTTGTACTAAAGAATCAACATAATATAGAAGCGATCAACTAATGCGTTGCCCTCCACTGGTGTTTTTTGAAAAGGTCAAAATAATAAGTGAGAGGCACCTCACCTCCTGACTACCAAATGCACCAATGTGTAACTGACCTCCGGAGACCTAAGAATCTGAAGGAAACAACATATCTGTAATAATGTATCTCTAGGAGTACACTAACTAACTCCCTACTGCATAGCCAACTGGAACCTCTGGGAATGAGGGAAAATCCACCCCTCTCCTCTATAGCCCTATAATAAAATATATTTCGTCCTCAGTGGGCGTATGCCACTAGCTACGTCCAACCTGGAAAGCTTGTCGGTGGGCATTCCACCTGCAGATAAGATGTCTCAAAAACAAACCATGGCCCTTTAGGGAAGCAACCTCCTCATAGAACTTGAGGAGGCCTCCTTGACTTAGGATCCCTTGGGTAGCTGCTGCAATAGGGTGAGGGTATGCATCTCTCTCCCTCTCTCGTGCCTCCCATAGGCGAACCATGTTATAATGATCTGCTTGTGGTTGTTGTTGTTCCCACCCTTCTCTCCTTTCATGTCTCTGAATGATTGACATATTATATACAATTTTTTTTATTAAATGAGAGATGTATTTAGAAATATACATATATATATATTTTTGGAAAAACAAAAAAAATGCAGTCGATGCGCCACAAAAAAAAGGCATGCACTGGTCTCGGTGCATATTTTTATGGAGCACACCTGCAACAGCGCACCAAATAATATTCAACGCACTGACAGCAGTGCTCCTAAAAAAATCCAGCACACCGTTGACTATGTACGGTGTCATAAGTGCGGTGCTGGCGTATAGTTCGTTCAGCGCACCGACCTCCTAACATCATTACATAGTCAATGGTGCGGTATTTTGCCAGGCTGCATCGTTGACCGTGTCAAAATTTGGAATGCGGTGTAATGACAAAAATACCCACCCCAAGGTGGAAATTTAAGTCAACGCACCACCTTGCTGCTATTCCATTTGGTCAATGGTGCGGCATGGTAACCGACCACACTGCATTCTTTTAAAATTTTTAAAATAACACGGTGCGCCTTCAGTACCGCCTCGGAACCGGTGCGGATACCATTAGCACTAGTTTACCAGGCCATACCGTTGACCCTATTGAAATGTGGAATGTTGTGTGCTAACAAAAATACCCCCCCTGGGGCAGTTATTTAAGTGAACGCACCACGTTGCTTCTATTTCACATGGTCAACGGTGCGGTCGGGTAAACAACCACACCACATTCTTTTTTAAATTTTAAAATAACATATTGCACCTTTTGGTACTACTAGAAACGATGTGGATACCATTAGCACCGTTTGCGGTGCGACCTGTAAATTTACAGGAAACAATGCTAACTTGTGCGAGCCAAACGACTCGAACCCACTGTGCAACAAATTTGTTTTTTTTCTTTTAAATGGTTAATTTTGAGGTTATTTAAAATTATAATCCGCTAAAAGGCTTAATTATGGAAAAACATGAAAAATAGTTGTACGTTTGGCCATTGAGGAGGCATATTGGCTGTAGAATTTGCAAAAGAAAAATTTCCCACTGTTTTTCCAAATTCAAGCTGGAGATTGGTGGGAAATGCACAACAACAGTGCATGCAATGGGCGCAATGGGAGCACCGATGTCAGGGCGGCTCAGACAAGGATAAATTTCACAGGTGCTTGAGAGCTCTTGAGAACCGAGAAAAGTGAAAAATACGGTTTTTTGGCAGTAATTTTTTTTTATTTAACCTTATTCTAGTGTGCAGGGTTTTATAGGCAAACCAGTGCAGTTGATTAAGACCGCACTGTGTATTTTTGATTTTTCTGCGATGTTTTATGACGCACCAATGTGGAAGAGTTGTAAAGCACCGGTGCACTATAGTAACAAGACACACGGGGTGGGTGTGTATAGAGCGCACGGTGTCCGGTGTGCCAATTTTTTGTGCACACCGGTGCTTTCTCTTATTGAACAGAACAATGCGGTTTAGGATGATAAGTGCACCAGATGAAAAACATCTACAAAAACCTCTGCCTTCCAACCTCCTCGAGTAAACTCCACTACAAATGGATGTGTGGGGTATTTTTATAAGGGGTTCCTCAAAACATCCGCTAGAGGGCCGTTTCCTTGTAGTATTATATCAATTATACACCTCTCGGCAACACGAATCTAATGAAGATGTATGTTTCAATATTAGAGCTTCCCATTTTTCATCCATTTTGTAGATTAGAGTAACAGTGTTAAATTCTCAAGTGTGGACAATCGATTCGGTGCCCCTCATCACCACGAATTTTATGGTGCTACCAGATTCAACAACTGAGCATTCGCTTCTTCAACAAACTTCATGGGTCAGCATATATGTAGTTTGATAATGTCCCTCTTTTTCTTGTGATATGTATTATGATAGATCCTTGTTTAATGCTTGTTGCGAGATCTTTGTTTTGCTTCATTTGAGATTATGTCATGCTAATAGGAGGTCCATGTGAGTGAGATTTCCTATAGTAGAATGTCTCGAGGAGAGACAAGACACTCACGTTTAGGGCACATACTTGTATAGCAGAGAACATCATCCATGTAAATCTTCCCATTTCCAGCACTATATGAAGCGGCCTACCCCATTTTGACACCGGGCCCGAAGACGTAGCCCACACTGGGTGAACTCGGTCATCAATGTCTCATGTTCTTATGTTGTTGATGGTTTTCTTGTTTCCTCTTATTTACAACATCCATATGTGTTCTTTTATGCTCTTTTAAAATGTAATTCTGACCACATCACAAAAGTAAAGGATCGTGGGTAAATCCAGTAGTTTAAGGACCTAGATGAACAATCGTGCCATGCATTAATCGTGCTAATTGTTGGCCATAATATTGGTCTTTTAAATTTAAACCATTGAAGAGTTGATAGCTAATTTAAATCAATTGAGGTGGTTACCTTGGATGTTGGGTTTTAGACTACTAAACCTCTAGAAGTTGTGTGTTTATTCGAATGAGATCATGTGTCTTCCATGTTTAATCTTGCACATGATGTCTCTTTGTTTTCTAAATGTCCACATGAACAAGCTTGAAAACAACATGATCAATATGGAGTCACTCAACCTCAAGTGAAATTTCAACTATTTTTCGCTACGATGCTCCCACGAAAATGGTGATTACCATGTGCTATGCTATTTTCATTTCATTTTAAAATTTTAAGGGTGTTTTCATTTTAAAAATTTGAGCACGTGACTAGTGAGTTTGAACTAAGAAAAATAAGAAAATTTTTTGATGGAAAAATAAGAAAAATCTTTAATGTGTGTTAAAAGGAATTTCTATATGGTGTATTCTAAACTAATTTTATTTAGAGATATTTACGTGGATTAGGGTTTAAAGTATTATATTTTTTTAAAGACAATTATATATATATATATATATATATGTGTGTGTGTGTGTGTGTGTGTGTGTGTGTGTGTGTGTGTGTGTGTGTGTATATATGTTTATTTATTTATTTGTATGTATGTATGTATGTATGTATATATATATATATATATATATATATATATATATATATATATATATATATATATATATATATATTTATTTATTTATTTTGGATTAATTAAATGTCTAAAGGGATCAAATGTTTTATTGTGTAATTGTTTTCTTAATTTTTACAATGAGAAATAAAGGTTTGTTCCTTCATAGAGTTACAATTCAAGGTCGTTTGATGGATCAAGGTAGTTTATAAAATTCATTACAATATAATATTTTGGAAAATACTTAGATTTTTAATTAGGTAGACTCACAATAAAAATAATTTTGAGAAGATAAATCTTAGTATTTAAATATTTTGTAATAACTAAAATATTCACCACAAATAAAATCAATAAAATAAAAATATATGTTAACTTTATGTTAGAAACCTATATATTTTCTAGCTCTATGCTATCTCTATTAGGTTTTGAAACTCAATATCATAGGCAAGGGTATAAAAGGGTCATATATTCCACCTGAATACCATACCATATGTCAATACCATGGGTCAATTCTACTACCTCTCTTAGGCTATGCAAATGAATATCATAGTCAAGGGTATGAAAGGGTAATATATTCCACCTGAATACTATATGTCAATACCATGGGTGTCATTTTTTTTTTTTTTGTAAGCTTGGTAGTTCCTTTCATTTTCCACTTTTTTCCTTTTTGTTTTCCTTTTTTTGCTCTATTTTCATCAACATGTCCAAATACATCACCCCTATCGGGGAAGGGAATTGAACCTGTGATGAGTGCTATAACAACCTGTCTCATCACCGTTTAACCAAGACCCCACAGACCATGGGTGTCATTTTTATTTTCATTTTCTTTTTATTTTATTTTGACCATGGTAAAATTCTTACATTATTTTACGACCAAGTCAAAATGTTTATGTCATAGGTCATTTTTATTTTATTTTATTTTGATCAAGCTAAAATACTTACATTATTTTATGACTGAGTAGAATATTTTATGTTACATTACATTATGTTATCTTAGAACTAGCATAGTTAAGGAAAAATAACTATATTATAATTTTATTTTAAATTATTATCATTTTTTTCACTTATAAAAAGAAATAATATATAAGTTAAAAACATATATGCATTTAAAAAAAACTTGAAACAATATTTTTAACTATGTAGATTTACATTCTCTTCACCATGGAGATTCCTAATAAACAAATAGGTTTTGCTACAAAAGCATGGATCAATATCATGTTTTATCATTACCAACAACTTACAAAACTAAAGATCCTTCAATGACACTTCTTCACATGACATTTTTTTAATCAAACAATTTAATTAGAAGGACACAAAAGACAAAACAACAACTTTGGAGATAAATAACAACATTTAATATATATATATATATATATATATATATATATATATATATATATATATATATATATACACCAACGATCCACTTAAAAATTATTAATAATTAATTTAAAATTATTAAAATTCAATTCGAAAATAAACACTCCGATTAATGTAATTATATAGATAACTTTAAAAAAACCATTTTAAAAATTAAAATAAGATCCATTTTAGATGAAAATTTATGTTGACACCCAATCTTAAAGTCTATCTAGCATAATGTAGACACACCAATCTAGAAATTTCATTTTGTTGTTAAAAATTTAAGTGTGACAAAGATGTTCAATTTCATCATCAAATACCCTCACCTAAAATAAGAGATCAATTAACTTTATTTTTGAACTCCCCTACCCCTTAAGGTTTAGGAGAGTTCCTTTATTTTACTCCCTCTTTCATGTGCATGAGAGTACCATTTACTTTTCAATGTCAATTGAAATATTTTCCTTCACTCCAGATTGAACTATGTGGTAGAAGTGATTCACTTCAATGTTAATGACCATTTCGAAGGATCAATCCTTTGAAAATGAATCTTTAATCTTCCTAGTGACAAATGTGATTGCAATGTTGCCATTCATTTCTCTCCTCATTGTTGCTCCATGTTTTCTTATCCAAATAACCACCAGTACCAAATTAATTTGGTTTTGAATAATATAGAATATGTAAGTTTTTTTCATCCTTCTCATATCCTAACCTATGTTGAATTTTGTTGCAGTGGATTTCTTCCCATGGCGTAAAGATTGGCTTACAAACTGTGACACCCTCATTAAAAGACAATTAGTTACAATTGGTTAAAAGACTATTGGTTTAATTATTCTCTTTAGTTTTTATTTTCTTTTATTATGATTCTGGACAAGGAAAACTTAATGGAAAATTTACTCATGACATAAAGTATTATCTGTTACTGAGTTAATAGATAAAACAAAAAATAAAGAATGGAAAAGGGGAAAACCTTTCTTTTTAGACTGTGGGTGAAGTTTTCCAGGAATAGGAAGTGGTTGGGAAAACAGTTGGAAAGCAGTTACCTATCCTCTGGAATAAAAGGAATTCCAGAAGGAGGTTAGGGGTTCTGTGCATTTGCTAGCTAAGGGTGAAGTACTTCTTGAGCTGGTGAGAGACCAGTTGAATTTAATTCTGCAACCCTATGGGCAAGATTTTTCTATCTGTAGACTGGATTTAGCCATCCTGAGGTCTCAGAAGAAAAGACTATCCACTGATTCCCGTGGCGCTGTCCAAGTCCTGGAGCTCGGGGGAAAGAGGCGGACGTTATTGCCCCTCTTAATGGTTGGGAGGACCACAGTCAAGATAAGGAGTTTCGTCTTTATTCAGATAAGTATTTAGAACCTGTCAGTAATTGCAAGTGATAGATTAACTATTTGTTATTGCTGTAATTAAATGTGAGATACTGGGTCGATTATGAGATTCTACAGGGTAAAAGCTATTTATATAGAATGCGAGCCCCGTTTGGAACAGAGATGAGCATGGACAGTCATGGAATAATCGAGAAATGTTATTTTATCTTTGTGATTTCTGGAAAAGATTATAGTAAGAGTTTGAGTTAGATGTAAATTTTATGTTGATTATTTCTGGAAAAGAATACTGTAAGAGTCTGAGTTAGCTGAATATTGTTTTGTTATCTTTCCCATAACATGCAAGAACAGTAGTATTGGAGTCTTGCGACTGCCCTACCGTGCAGGGGTTGAATATGTTTAGTAGTATTCTTTGAAAAGAAAATCTTTCTGTGAATGGAGTCATTAGGAAAGAAAACTCTCTGAATTTTGTTAACAGGAATATATAAGTATTTTTAGTAGTAGAACTATCTTGAAAGAAAACTCTAAACCCTAAAGTAGTCACAGAGATAATGGGTCTGTTCGACATAAAAGAAAGAACATAGAGGCAGGAGAGGATCTTTCAATCCTTAGAGCGGCAGCCAAAGCCTCAAATATTAAATTGAACTCCGCCCTCTGATATTAAAGAAGTAATTCATTAATACAAAATTTCCTTTCTATCAACTGTGCAAAAAATAGTGGAAAGACTTAACAGTCAGAAACCCTCTGACGAACTCCAGGGTAGAAAAGAACCCATATAGAGCAATATTCCTTAACAGGTAAAACGAGAG
The DNA here is from genome assembly GCA_034641835.2 of Pinus albicaulis. NCBI lineage: Eukaryota > Viridiplantae > Streptophyta > Pinopsida > Pinales > Pinaceae > Pinus > Pinus albicaulis. Next base: position 26,004,334 of record MU968480.1, read on the forward strand.
AAAATACATTTGTGTAACTGTGCATGCATAAAGAACTTCTCTATAAGAGGAAAAACTGTGGAGAACAATTAAATAACCGAACCGGTAGTATCCGGAGAATGATGAACCGAGAAATCTTTCACGAAGATAGTATCAGTGGTATCAATCGAGTAAAAAATAATATTAATCCAAGAGTTATAGTCCATAGGAACAAAAACACTGAACTTAAAAGAAAAGAAATGTATCTTTTACAGACTTGAAGAGTTGCAAAACCCTGATAAGCATACAGCCTGATAGGCGAAACTATTTCTCAAGTCTAGGGTAAAGAACCCGAGCTTAATAACTCTTCTGTGCAGAGTATTTAGTTTCTATTTAACTCGATTCAAAGAAAACCTAGCCTAGGGTAACTAAACAAGTTAATCTTGCTCCGACCAACAGGCTGAAGGGTTAAATCAGAGCCAAAAACCATATGGAATTCCGGGGTACCTGTAAGAATCGTTGGAGCGATGTTAACACCGGAACAAGCTCGAAGCCTTTTTAGGAAGTAGAGCTTAGGTTTCGAACCCACCTGGTTCACATTAACACAAGAAGAAGCAAGCTCCGTCAGGAATGAATGAACAGGAAATCTAAATAGCAGAAACTCCACAAGCGTGCCATAAACGGAACATTATATATGATTTGTGAATTTACCTGTGAGGGAAGGACTGTAGAATCCTTTGCGTGGAGGCAGATTCCTGCGCTAGAGGAAAAGACAGAGAATCATATGAAAGCCTGTTAGACAGGGGTACAACTTATAACAGCATAAAAAAAATAATATAATAAACCTGGAGAAGAAGTTGGGTGATTTACCGGTGGAATGGGTAACGTAGCAGGTTAAACCTGAATTAGATTCTGTTGAAGGCGGAAACCATGTTCTCTAAGACCTCAACCTGTTTGGTGACAGAAAAACTCGAAGCCATAGAGCTGAAAACACAAGAATTGATCAAAAACCTGTAACTACTTCAGAGTCATAACATGCGCTTGAAAATTGTAACTATCCTGTGCTTAGAAAAAGGGTTACCTCGCCTAGATTCTTCTGGAGGCATTTTCCCGTAGGCCAGATGAAACCCTGAAGCAGAGCGAACGGATGGAATGGCGCAAATGCCAACTACAGGTTCGAGAATACCGCAGGAAGACCTATTGCGATATCCGAGATTTGCTGGATAGTAATCAATACACCTGTCAGCATTTATTAACGTAGTACTGGCAAAGCAGAGTTAACCGAGCCACCTGACTTGGCAACAGGATGTGAAGCCAAGTGGCTTATTCATGTGCCAACAGTCCGGGTAGTAAGGTTTGGAATGATGTGAAATTTTACAATTATCCACGGAGACCATAGTGATATAACTTCGCTATCATAATTCCAATTTTATCGAGCATGTGACAGCCTTTACATTTGTTTATTAAATCCAAAGAATCATAGATGTGTCAGATATATGGTTAGGCTTTTGGTTGATGAAAATATTTTATGCTATTGCTTTTATCATAGTTTATTTACAACTGAGAAACTATTATATGGTGTATGTTGCATAGAAATTAAAATTTTTTTTATGTATGTGAAAACTGGGCTATGTGTGTGACAAGTGGTATCAGAGCAAAGTTGCTACACTGGGATCTTAAGGGGTCTACTAACAGAATGCTTGTGATTAGTGCACCAAGGGGAGCAAGCGAAATGGCAACACCATCACAACCTGAGGGGACTCAAATCCCCACCATTTTAAACCCGGAAATGTGGGTTCAGTTGACTATAGAACAACACCAAAAGACTAGCCGACTACTTGAAGAACAACAGCAGCAAAACACATTCTTGCTAAACAAGGTACAACAACTTCAAGAAGAAATGATAAGGGTTCGAAGGGATAATGAGAGGTTGCTTCAGGATCAAGAGAAGATCCTAAAGAGTTTGTCAGATAGGCAGAATCAGGGGATGAAGCACCCCAGTGCTGAAAAAGAAGTAACAACAGAGCTAGAGGACCAGAAGACTCAGAATAATGCTGAGGATAGAACTGAAAAGAGTTTCTCACAGAGGAGTAAAAATAGAAACTATAATGAGGCAGAGTCGGGCAATTTTTCCGGTCAGCAAGACTCAAAAAAGACAAAAAGTGGAACTGCAGGGAGAATTTCGTAAGATTAAGCCACCGACTTATGATGGTGAGGCAGAAGAGACGGCTGAAGCCTGGCTGATAAACATAAACAAATATTTCCATGTCTATGAATACAGCAGCAATTTGAAGGCCAGACTGGCCATATATCAATTACGGGAAAAAGCTACCCTGTGGTGGGAAGAAGTGAAGAATGTGCGCATCATTGATGAACGCGACATAACCTGGGAACTGTTCCAGCAATATTTTAAAGATAAATACCTGACAGAAAGATTTTATGACGACAAGGCAAAGGAATTCCATGACCTTCGGCTGGGACAAATGACAATAGATGAATATGTGTCAAAGTTCACTTCACTACTGCGTTATGTACCTTATCTTCGAGAAGAGAAGGCCAAGGTACAGAGATTTTTAAGCAGTCTACCTGCTCACATGAGAGAGCGGATATAATTCGTTAACCCCCAAACCATGGATGAGGCTATACGAAAAGCACGGTTGTGTTATCAACAAAATAAGACCAAGACTGAAGTGGGAAAAGGCTGGCAGCCGAAGAAAGGACAAAAAAGTAACTCAACCTTTAAAAGCAGTAAAAACAGCAGCTTCAGGAATGCAGCACGAAACACAATCAGCAAGCAGTTTGGGAAAAACCACCAAAGGATCAAATGGCCAGCTGAGGACAAGCCCACAGAAGCATCAAGTAAACCTGAACTGGGAACAAACTCTAAACCCCCTTTACAGTGTTGGGGCTGTGGGGAGGCTCACTATTATAAGAACTGTCCCAGACGGAAAAAAAGTGAAACTGTAGGAAATCTGCAGGAGGCATCTACAGTAGGAGACGTGGCGCGTAGCGTACATCACATCAATGCAGCGCTAGAAGATCGGCAGGCTGATTTTCAGCCTACGATGATTGAACTAGAAGGTACATTACTATCTAAACCTGTTTCAATTCTGGTTGATCCTGGAGCAAGTCTGAGTTACATCAGTCCTAAGTTAGTAGAGTTATGTAAATTAAAAGAACATAAATTTAGGAACTCATGGCTAGTATAGTTAGCCACTGGGGCGAAACGTAAGGTAACAGCGAAAGTTCCTAACTGTGTACTAGAAGTGGCAGAACAACAGATAGAGGTAGATCTGAATATCTTACCATTAGGATCATACGATGTGTTATTGGGTATGGATTGGCTGGAAAAACATTGGACAGTGGTAGACTGTAAAGAAAAGACCATCTCATTTAGGAAACAAGATGGTACGCAGAAAGTGGTACAAGGGGTTAAAAAGCCGGTACAAATACGACCAATAACAGCATCTCAGCTGGGTAAGTGTATTAGAAAAGGGTGCCAGTTGTATGCTATTCAAGTAGGATACACAGACTCTAAGGAAAAGGCACCAATGTTGGAAAATATCCCTGTGGTGCAGGAATTTCTAGACGTATTTCCAGAGGAATTTCTTGGACTACCACCCAAAAGGGATATTGATTTTACTATTGAGCTGCTGCCAGGTACCTCACCAGTATCAAGAGCCCCGTATAGGATGAGTGTGCCTGAGTTAACATAATTAAAAATACAGCTACAAGAGTTGCTAGACAAGGGTTATATCCATCCAAGTGTGTCACCATGGGGCGCACCAGTCCTTTTCGTTAAAAATAAAGATGGGACATTGCGCATGTGTATGGATTACAGGCAGCTTAACAAGCTGACGGTTAAAAACAAGTACCCCTTACCAAGAATCGATGATTTGTTCGACCAGGTGAGGGGGGCTAAAGTATTTTCCAAGATTGATTTAAGATCCGGATATCATCAAATTCGGGTTAAAGATGAGGATATCTGCAAAACAGCTTTCCACACTCGATATGGTCATTATGAATTTGTTGTGCTGCCCTTTGGATTAACAAATGCACCAGCAACTTTTATGAGGTTAATGAATGGAATTTTTCATCAATTCCTAGATAATTTTGTGCTCATCTTTATCGATGATATTCTGGTATACTCTAAAAATGAGGCAGAGCATAAGGAGCATTTGCGCATAGTATTGGAAATGCTAAGGAAACATCAGCTTTATGCTAAATTCAGCAAGTGCGATTTCTTTAAAACATAAATCCAGTACTTGGGACACGTCATAACAGCTGAAGGGATAGTTTTTTATCCCGAAAAGATCAAAGCCATCATGGAGTGGCAAGTTCCTCAGAATGTGGTAGACATTAGATCGTTTATGGGCCTCGCTGGGTATTACAGAAGATTCATAGAAGGGTTCTCCAAAATTTCCTTTCCCATTACATCCTTGCAGAAGAAGGGCAAGCTTTTTAGATGGACAAAAGAATGCCAGGACAGCTTCTAAAAACTAAAACAACTTCTAACTACAGCTCTAGTACTGAAGGTAGCTGACCCAGAAAAAGACTATGAAGTCTGCACAGATGCTAGTAAAGAAGGAGTTGGAGCAATATTAACTCAAGAGGGAAAAGTAATAGCTTACAAGTCAAGGAAGCTTAAGGAACATGAGCAGAAATATTCTTCTTATGATTTGGAGCTTACGGCAGTAGTTCACGCCCTCCGAGTATGGAGGCATTATCTACTGGGTAAAATATTTGTACTAAAAACAAACCATAGCAGCCTGACTAGCTATTTCAAGCAAGCATATTTAAACTCTAGATAGGCGAGATGGAATGCATTCCTGAGTGAGTTCGACATGGACATTCAACATGTTAAGGGAAAATAAAATAGAGTTGCCAACGTTTTAAGCCGGAAATTGCACAGTCTGTTTGCTCTATATTTTAACCAGTTAGAAAGCCAACTGTTGAAGCAATTGAAGGAAGAATCTCAAAGAGATCCAGAATATAAGTTTCTGTGGCAGCAGATGAAGAATGACAAAAAGCATAGCAAAGCAACATAATATGGAGAGAGTGAAGAACAGGTGTTGACCTTTCGCGGAAAGATTTATGTGCCCAACCGCACTAATCTTAAAGAATTAATCCTGAATGAATTTCACCGCAGCAATTACACTGGCCATCCCGGATATCAGAAGATGCTTACAGCAATAAGTAAAGTTTATTATTGGCCAGTAATGCGTAAGGACATTGCCGAATACATAAGCAAGTGTTTAGAGTGTCAGCAGGTTAAAGCTGAGCATCAGCATCTGGCTGGGCTATTACAGCCTATACCCATTCCTAAATGGAAGTGGGAAGTTATCTCATTGGATTTCATCACAGGGTTACCGCGAACAAGGAAGCAGAATGATTCTATTATGGTAGTGGTGGACAGATTAAGTAAATCCGCCCATTTCATACATGTGCAATCTACCTATAAGACGGTACAAATTGCGGATATATTTATGAGGGAGATCTTTAGGTTGCATGGCATACCTAAAATTGTGATTTCAGATAGAGATGTTAAGTTTACGTTTGCTTTTTGGAAAACTTTATTTTCTAGATTAGGAACCCAGATAGATTTAAGTACCGCTTATCATCCTCAAACGGATGGGCAGATCGAGCGAGTAAATCAAGTTCTGGAAGACATGCTGTGAATGTATGTAATGCAGCAACCCACCAAGTGGGAAGATTACTTGCACCTGGTAGAGTTTGCATACAATAATGGGTATCAGGAATCTCTGAAAATGAGCCCCTTTGAAGCATTATATGGTAGGAAATGTCGCACGCCTATAAACTGTAGTAGTCCCGAAACAAAACTGTTGTTGGGACCAGAAATGCTGGCTGAAATGGAGGCAGAGGTAAAACGAATAAGGCAGAATTTGAAAGTCACGCAAGATAGGCAAAAGGTTTATGCAGACCGGAAAAGATCCTACCGAGAATTCGGGGTAGGAGACCACATATATGTACGAATTAAGCCTAAAAGAAGCACTATGAGGTGGACCTCTTGTGCTAAGTTGGCTCCTCGGTACTGCGGCCCTTTCCAAATATTGGAAAGAAAAGGACCAATAGCCTATAGATTGGCACTGCCCAGTCACGTTCGAGTGCATAATGTGTTTCATGTATCCTTACTGAAGAGATATGTACATGATGAGAAACATGTAATTCATTGGCAGAATATTCAGGTAGGAAAAAGGATAAAATAATCCTAGTTTGTAGCTTGAATATCTCTAAATGTACTGATTTGGAATCATTTTGTGCTTTTCAGGTAGAACCGGACGGAGAGTTCCTGGTAGAGTCCCTACGCATACTTGATCGGAGGGAAATTGAACTTCGCAAAAGAGTAGTTGTCCAGGTGAAAGTGCAGTGGAAGCACTTTGGACCAGACGAAGCTACTTGGGAGGAAGAAAAATTTATGCGGAAAGCATACCCAGAAGTCTTTCCAGAGAGGGGCTAAAACAGAGGCAGTGTTACTTACGAGGGGAAGAGCATGACACCCTCATTAAAAGGCAATGAGGCAAATTAGTTACAATTGGTTAAAAGACTATTAGTTTAATTATTCTCTTTAGTTTTTATTTTCTTTTATTATTATTCTGGACAAGGAAAACTTAATGGAAAATTTACTTATGACATAAAGTATTATCTGTTACAGAGTTAATAGATAAAACAGAAAATAAAGAATGGAAAAGGGGAAAACCTTTCTTTTTAGACTGTGGGTGAAGTTTTCCAGGAATAGGAAGTGGTTGGGAAAACAGTTGGAAAGTAGTTACCTATCCTCTGGAATAAAAGGAATTCCAGAAGGAGGGTAGGGGTTCTGTGCATTGCTAGCTAAGGGTGAAGTACTTCTGTGAAAGTACAGTGAGAGACCGGTTAATTTATGCAACCTATGGGCAGATTTTTATTACGTAGGCGGATTTATTGCTTAAATACGAGGTCTCGAAGAAAAGACTATCCGGTAATTCATTAGCGGCCCCATCCCAAGTCACCACGGAGCTCGGGGAAAGAGGCGGACGTTATTGCCCCTCTTAATGGTTGGGAGGACCACAGTCAAGATAAGGAGTTTCGTCTTTATTCAGATAAGTATTTAGAACCTGTCAGTAATTGCAAGTGATAGATTAACTGTTTGTTATTGCTGTAATTAAATGTGAGATACTGGGTCGATTATGAGATTCTACAGGGTAAAAGCTATTTATATATAATGCGAGCCCCGTTTGGAACAGATATGACCATGGACAGTCATGGAATAATCGAGAAATGTTATTTTATCTTTGTGATTTCTAGAAAATATTATAGTAAGAGTTTGAGTTAGATGTAAATTTTATGTTGATTATTTCTGGAAAAGAATACTGTAAGAGTCTGAGTTAGCTGAATATTGTTTTGTTATCTTTCCCATAACATGCAAGAACAGTAGTATTGGAGTCTTGCGACTGCCCTACCATGCAGGGGTTGAATATGTTTAGTAGTATTCTTTGAAAAGAGAATCTTTCTGTGAATGGAGTCATTAGGAAAGAAAACTCTCTGAATTTTGTTAACAGGAATATAGAAGTATTTTTAGTAGTAGAATTATCTTGAAAGAAAACTCTAAACCCTAAAGTAGTCACAGAGATAATGGGTCTGTTCGACATAAAAGAAAGAACATAGAGGCAGGAGAGGATCTTTCAATCCTTAGAGCGGCGGCCGAAGCCTCAAATATTAAATTGAACTCCGCCCTCCGATATTAAAGAAGTAATTCAGTAATACAAAATTTCCTTTCTATCAACTGTGGGAAAAATAGTGGAAAGAATTAACAGTCAGAAACCCTCTGACGAACTCCAAGGTAGAAAAGAACCCATATAGAGCAATATTCCTTAACAGGTAAAACGAGAGAAAATACATTTGTGTAACTGTGCATGCATAAAGAACTTCGCTATAAGAGGAAAAAATGTGGAGAACAATTAAATAACCGAACCGGTAGTATCTGGAGAATGATGAACCGAGAAATATTTCACGAAGATAGTATCAGTGGTATCAATTGAGTAAACAATAATATTAATCCAAGAGTTACAGTCCATAGGAACAAAAACACTGAACTTAAAAGAAAAGAAATGTATCTTTTACAGACTTGAAGAGTTGCAAAACCCTGATAAGCATACAGCCTGATAGGCGAAACTATTTCTCAAGGTCTAGGGTAAAGAACCCGAGCTTAATAACTCTTTTGTGCAGAGTATTTAGTTTCTATTTAACTCGATTCAAAGAAAACCTAGCCTAGGGTAACTAAACAAGTTAATCTTGCTCCGACCAACAGGATGAAGGGTTAAACCAGAGCCAAAAACCGTATGGAATTCCGGGGTACTTGCAAGAATCGTTGGAGCGATGTTAACGCCGGAACAAGCTCGAAGCCTTTTTAGGAAGAAGAGCTTAGGTTTCAAACCCACCTGGTTCACATTAACACAAGAAGAAGCAAGCTCCGTCAGGAATGAATGAACAGGAAATCTAAATAGCAGAAACTCCACAAGCGTGCCATAAACGGAACATTATATACGATTTGTGAATTTACCTGTGAGGGAAGGACTGTAGAATCATTTGCGTGGAGGCAGATTCCTGCGCCAGAGGAAAAGACAGAGAATCATATGAAAGCCTGTTAGACAGGGGTACAACTTATAACAGCATAAAAACAATAATATAATAAACCTGGAGAAGAAGTTGGGTGATTTACCGGTGGAATGGGCAACGTAGCAGGTTAAACCTGAACTGGATTCTGTTGAAGGCGGAAACCATGTTCTCTAAGACCTCAACCTATTTGGTGACAGAAAAACTCGAAGCCATAGAGCTGAAAACACAAGAATTGATCAAAAACCTGTAACTACTTCAGAGTCATAACATGCGCTTGAAAATTGTAACTATCCTGTGCTTAGAAAAAGGGTTACCTCGCCTGGATTCTTCTGGAGGCATTTTCCCGCAGGCCATATGAAACCCTGAAGCAAAGCGAACGGATGGAATGGCGCAAATGCCAAATACAGGTTCGAGAATACCGCGGGAAGACCTATTGCGATATCCGAGATTTGCTGGATAGTAATCAATACACCTGTCAGCATTTATTAACGTAGTACTAGCAACACAGAGTTAACCGAGCCACCTGACTTGGCAACAAGATGTGAAGCCAAGTGGCTTATTCATGTGCCAATAGTCCGGGTAGTAAGGTTTTGAATGATGTGAAATTTTACAATTATCCACGGAGACCATAGTGATATAACTTCGCTATCATAATTCCAATTTTATTGAGCATGTGACAGCCTTTACATTTGTTTATTAAATCCAAAGAATCATAGATGTGTCAGATATATGGTTAGGCTTTTGGTTGATGAAAAGCTTTTATGCTATTGCTTTTATCATAGTTTATTTACAACTGAGAAACTATTATATGGTGTATGTTGCGTAGAAATTAATTTTTTTTTTATGTATGTGAAAACTGGGTTATGTGTGTGACACAAACGGAAAGTGGATCTTCATCATGTACAACTTCATCATCTTTTGCACTTGAAGTTCTATCACTAAGAAACTCATGAGTGGTTTGTTAAACTAATCATCATTTACATAATCATCCTCATCATAAAAAAGAGGGATATTATGAACCATTACTAGTTCTGAATGTTGATGATGCTTTTGTTGAACTTCATTTTGAAGAATTGAATTTTATTTTGAAGAAGATCAAGTTGAACTTTCTTTATTTTTAGTGGATTTACCATTGACTATAGATTACTTTTGTTGAGGATGGCTGTGTCATATTCAAATATTTGTTGAATTTCATTTTGAAGAAATTGAATTTGATTTTGAAGAAGATCAAGTTGAACTTACTTTACTTTTAGCCAATTTACCATTAACTCTAAAGTATTTTTGTTAAGGATGACCCTGTTATATTTAGTTATTTACTGAAGTTCATTTTGAAGAAATTGAATTTGATTTTGATTTTGAAGATCAAGTTGACCTTGCTTTACTTTTAGCCAAACTAGTGACTTTTACAATGATATAAGTTTCAACAAATTAACCTTTTCATTAACCTTAACTTATAATGACCCAGACAAGGTGTTGGTTCAACTGAAAATGGAACCAATATTCATATAACCAATTACTCTACCTTCAATAGATTTTGACTTTCAATCAAAATTTTAGCATACCTAACTATGAATAAAAATTTTACCAAATTTTATGTATTCACAAATTTCTAGCTATAAAATAATTTCTACTTTAACTTCTCCAGCTTACACAACATTAACATTATATTGTAGTTAACTCTAAATATATTATGTTTCTCAATTTACAACACTTTTAACTTCTCCAACTTACAGAACATTAACATTATATTACAATTAACTCTAAATATAATATTTTTCTCAATTTACAACACTATAAAAGCTTGTCCAAAAATTTAACTTCTAACCTAACTAAAACTCATCATAACATTGCTTACACTTTTCTTGACAAAAATTTCAACATAAATAATAATTTTAGAGTGCAAGCTTCTGTGATCCATAACATTTTAAATTCTAAATCTTCCAAGAAATCACATGAGAAAATTCTAAATAATAATTTTCATTTCAATTTGAGTTAACTTTAATTCAACCTATATAAACCTTCCACTAATTCTCTTACATCATTTTTTTCGTTAAAATAATGCAAACCCTCTTTTTATTCTATCTTTTTGAATGAAACCTTTACACCATGTCTTACCTAAATTCTCCCACTAATTCTCTTACATTATTTTTTTCGTTAAAATAATGCAAAATATCTTTTGTTCTATCGTTTTGGAAGAAAATTTAAGAATCGTGGAGAACTCTTATGAATTATAAAATATATGATTTCTAAACTCCTTTCACGCAACTCTCAACGCAATTCCAACCAGGGCCCGATCTGAAATTAAGGATGGATAACAGGACATGATTTATCTTGATGAATATTTATAAGTTTTATTTTTTAAATAACACTAAATTTATTTTTAATTATTTAATTATAATAGTTTGCAAATTAATTGGATTGTGTAGAGTTTAATTTTATGATACAAATTTTATAGAAAATAAAAATTAGAAAAAAACTAATATTATAATATATATATATATATATAACTATCTAATTGTAAATCAAATCACCTAAAACTTTTTAATTGTTTAACATTTAATGCAATAACACAAAAATAAACACAAAAATTAACTGCGCCTTTCAAAACAACTCTCAAGCCAATTCCAAGCAGGGGCCCATCTGAAACCAAAGAAGGATCTAAATCAACAGCCTTCATTTGTGTCCCTTATACCATTGTAAACGTTTACAATCCACACCCTATTCTCTCACGTTGTAAAAGAAGTAACTCCCAATCTAGAAAAACCACCATTGCAAACGTTTACAATCCACACCACATTCTTTCAGATTGTAAACAAGTAACTCCCAATCTACAAAAACCACCTTGTTTTTATCCTCGTGCCTGGTTCTAGCTGTCACAGTTTCCCTAGGCCTGCTATCTCGTTAACCCGATCTGAGCCAAAACCTAGAGAAAGATAAAAGATTAACTGTAGATCCGAGATTGCAGAACCATGATTTATTGCAAGGAAGATAAACGCGCCGTCTAAAACCCTTCTAACTGCTCCGAACTTTTTTATGCCATATACTGCAAGAAATAGAGAGAGATATGGGCTAATGAAATAGAGATCTAGCGTGGAAGTGTTCACGGGAGCCACGGCTCCACTGGCCACGCAGGACGTTGGTGCTAGACACTCATGATGTAGCCCCATCAGAAATATTTCGAGGTATCCATGCCCCTCTACCATCAGAAATATTACCGGTAGAACTAGGGACGAGCAAAAGCTCCATGGCAACGAATTCTGTGGAGCGGGAAACCCTAGCACTGCCCTTACCATCCTTGTTAACAAATGTTTACTAGCTTGTTTTTTCCTAATTTATTTGGCAGGCTAGAGAAATATAAAGTACATGTAGCGACAAAATTTTATTTTATGTTTAAATAAATTTTTTGATTGCTTATTCAAATATAGATAAATATATATTTTTTTATTTTAGGAATATAAAATATAGTAAGAAAAAATATATTTTATATAAACTAATATAGTTATATAAATTAAATAAATAATAAATAACTATAAACATCAATCTCTAACGAATATCAAAACACTTATTTTATAATACATTTTATATTGTTAAAAAACAAACAAACATAAAACTAACTAAATTATAATTTTATTTTAAATTATTACTACTCATCATAAAAAAATATAATATATAAGTTAATCAAAAGTACACTTAAAAATACATGAAACAAGATTCTTGTACATCGCATATATATTATTAATTTGAAAATATAATTTTTTAATAATACCATGGCTTATTAATACTACTTGTGATGTCACTCTTATTCATATGACATTTTTTTTTATAAAAAAAGAAAAAAAGGGAATAATTAATTTGGTGATCAATTTCAACTTTTGAATATTATATAATACTAATAATATTCTAGAGTGTTCCATGGAAGTTAAAACCCTATCATCCATATAATATTTTTTTATAATTAAACTAAAATTCTTGAAAATATTATTTCAAAATAAACATGCCTATCAACATAATTAACATCCTTAAAATATTGTTATCCAATTTAGTAATGATCACTCTCCCATAAAAAAATAGTATTTATGCAAAATGTCCATTTGTAATATGATTATTGAATATTATCCCAGATCCATCTTAACTTTGGATCTAAAAAGGAGAGATCAAAACTCTTTTCACTCTAAAATAAGTTTTCACTTAGAGATATAATCTCTCTCTCTCTCCCTCTCTCTCTTCTAAAACCATGGATTTTAAAAACCTAGCGCCCTAAAAACCAGAAAGAGTAAACTACCTATTTTATCTCAATTTTATTTTATTTAGTAATTTATTTCTCAAAGAGCCTAATAAGAAAGAGATGTAGATGTTGTGGTGTCATATCATGTTAATCTTGGTCAAATTACAAAAACAATTAAAATAAAATTAAAAAAAATAACATAAAATATGTACCATAGTGCAAGTCAATTGGTGATTGAAGTAATGTGAGTTTACTAGTAATTAAGTGTGAGTTCTTATCAGAATTTAAAAAAAAAAAAAATAGTAACAGTAATTATAATTATTAATTAAAACATTTTGAATCATTAAAATTAGATAAAGTAAAAGAACAAATTCATAAAATAAAAAAAAATAATAATATAAATGTATCTCTTTTCACTCTATACGAGGTTTTCACCTCAATATATTTCATTCCACTCAACACTTGGTAGTGCACGATCTTAAATCTACTTTCACCCTAAATCTTTTTTCACCCTCAAAGAGGTTTTCACCTCAAGAAATTTCACCTCACTCATCACTTGGTAGAGCACGATCTTAAATATATTTTCACCCTAAAAGAGGTTTGCACCTCAAGGACTTTTTCCTCCCACCTCGGGTTTCGCTTTCATAGAGTATTTTTTTATCAGAAGTGTTGAAAAAGATGCAACGGGTTTTGTAATTGGATTATTTCTAAAGTGATTTTCCATATTCAATTATTTCTATAATTGATTAATAACAATATTCAATCTGAAGGAAGACACTATTTCAATCATCTAACATTAAAATCAACGGTGCGTAATGGTACAAGTGGCAGTTGGAGGAGTTGTTTTCAAAGGGAAACACTTTATAGTGTAAATAAATAATTTGGTTACAACTACATATGTTAATATTATTTTTAAATGCAATATACTTATGAAATTATGGATAATAGACTTTATTTTTCTCCACACTAATTTCATTATATAATATATAATTTGGTTACAATTACATATGTTAATATCATTTTTAAATGCAGTACACTAATATAAAATCAAAATGAGATAACACAATCATCCATTAACTCATTAAAATATGCTTAATGGAACAATGGATAATAGAATAACATATGTGCCCGCACAATTTCATTACAACTACCTATATTAATATCGTTTCTTTTTCCACACAATTTCATTACAACCACCTAAATTAATATCATTTTTACGCTTTTAGATGAAGTAAATCAATATAAAAGAACTCAGCTGGAATGACTATGTATCAATTCATTTAAAAAAATATTATTAATGGAACCATCCATAATAGACTTTCATCATTGTCGACACTATTTTCTTTACATTGTATCAATTCATTTAAAAAAAATATGCTTAATGAAACCATCCATAATAGACTTTCATCATTGTCCACACTATTTTCTTTACATTATATCTAATTTTGTTACAAGCCACATATATTAATACCATTTTAAAATTATTTTGTTAGATGATATACTATTTCTTTCATATCTCTTGGTTGCTGCAACTATATGTCGATGCACAAGCTTACCTTCCTTGTGAGAATATCGATTTGGCTTCTACTATGATTGAAGCTACACCTAAAGCTAACATAGTTATCAAATTAACATCATAGACCAAGTGAGGATAGAAGGCACCACCGAGATTCACATGACCAACACCTATAACAAATGCGTTTGCATGTTACGCGAAGACATATTCACATGTAAGGCATTTAAAATGATCAAATAACATTGAAAATTGCAAGTAAACTATTCAAAAGTAGATGCACTTAATAATATTCATCATTTATTTTCTTTGTATTACAACTGATCCAGGTGGCTCCAGACACCCTCAGGAGATCAAGAGGGCTCATAAATGGTCAAAATTCAAAGCGGTCGGATTGCTCTCGAAATAGGTTTGGATTGAAGTGTTCGTCACCCTCATTCCAACGGTGTGGAATAATCTCTAATATGAGCCCGTATGGAGAAGTTAGATCAAGTCAAATTTTTGGTCAAAGTTGGGTTGTGGGCCACGTTCAAGTGTCCCACAAATTTACCATCAACCAACAAGAAACCTAGCTCCCGAAAATGCGTGAAATTGTGGCCTCTTTAACTTGCCCAATGACACTTATTTTCGTTAAAAAAATATAAAAAATAAAATAAAATAAAAAACATCGGTTTGTTTTAATAACAAAAAAATATTAAAATAAGGGTGGTGGTCCATGACCCCCGCCACCCCCACGGAACCATATTACAAAAATATCCAAAAAAATATTTCGATTAATAGGCCATTACCCCTGTTGAACCCCACGAAACCATATAACAAAAACATTTCAAACTATTGAAATGGGTTGGGTCGGGGCCGTGAGTTGTAGAGCCCGCCCACCCAACAAGTCACACATATATAACAACCACTAAATCTGGGTGAGCGGGAATTGAACCCGCCCAACCATGTAGGTTGGCCCGCTCCACGGGTGGCCCAACCCACAATGCACTCCAAATTAAAACATATATAAAACAAACAATGAATATTATGAGAGGGGTGGGATTTGCTACCTCGACCCCTCTCCAACCAACTACTTTTTTTTATCATTGGGCGAAGTGGGCGCGCTTTGAAAATTTTTCCCACCAAAACATATAAAAACCCAACTCATTTGCATGGGAGGCAGGGAGGACCAGCAGAGTAGGAGTGTGAAACCATGACCCCACAACAAGGTGAAATCATGTGTGGGCACACTTCTTGAGGTAGAGAATATTTTGCAAAGAATATTCCTTGATGCCTGAAAGATTCCGTAGGGAGGTAAATTTTCATTTTGTCAGAATGATATGAAGTTTACAGTCATTTTAACTATAATTTCACAAGGAACACGATGGTAAAATTAAAATGGCCATGTGAGCAGCCAATTTGCAGATTCCTTGTTTTGTTGTCCAGATATGAACAAATATTCAAACCCTTTTTACATATAAATTATCAAACCAGGGAATTAATTATTTCAAGGCTAACGCACACAGTATATGAAAGAGAAATCACACAACCTACTATTGAATCACAGGCTTCAATTAATGAACAGACAAGCTACTGTAACAACAATTAAAATGGATTGAAAAATTAAAAAGGCATTCACAGCAATTGTAGGATTATACTGGAAAAGTAATTACAAAACCAAACTGAAATATGAAATAAACAAAAATAAAAATAAGGCAGCACCTGATCAGAATAGTGGGCCCAACTCTCTGATCATGTCTGCAGCAAACTCACAGCTTACAGGTGAGACAACAAAACACTGTGCATTCAATTAATTATAAAACAGTCTGTTACAAAATCTGTGTATTTCTTGCTTAACCCCGATTCACAGCTCGAAGGCCCTCTTTATACAAGCGTTCAGGAAATCATATATTTCCTTCAAAAACTAAATGCCTACAATTATACAGTTTGTCACTGTTGGTGTCCCATGTTTTGATAGTTTGGCAAATCAAAAGACAAGGCAACATCAGAACCAATCTTTAAAGTTACAGGATCTAGTCCTCCTGTTCTCAGAGAGGGATCTCTCAAATTTTTTTTTGCAAAGGTTTATCTTGTGTGCTTTGAGTATTGGTTTTAGACTAGTTATTAAGTGCAGATGTTTATGTTTTTGATTGTCTGGTTGGAATGATACAGCAGAACATGAAAGGCCTAGGAAATATATATAGGACAGATAAATATCTGGTTCATTAGGCAATAGAGTCGAGAAAATATCATAACAAACTCATCAATGTATATGGGATATCAAAGGGAAAATCTAACTTGGCCATAGGATCCTTTTGTTTTTGGAATGAGATGAACATTAATGATTTAGAAAGAGAAGTTTAAATCTCAACAAAGGGAAATTGAAAACATAACTTGAACAATAAAGAAATATTTGATAGACAGGGCTAACCATGAATTCTACAAACATTCTTTAAGAAAATAATGACTTCAAGACAACTTTCGAAATGAAATCTAAGATTCGGGGAACACCCTATTTCCTCAAAGGTTTTATTTCAAATGACTTAGAAAACATAAAAGATTCACTGATAATTGCAGTCATAGAAGAGGGAACACCTAAAAACATATATGATCATAATTATAACGACCTTTAAGCCAAATGTTTAAGTGAGGACGATGGGCAAGATCAAAACAGACCTCTTTGACTCACTGTAAGCAAAGAACTTCAAAGGGAGACTTCAATAACAGTTTTTTAGTGGTAGCAGACAAGCAAGGAAAACCATAATCATGCTAAAACCAACTATTCGAACTATCAAGAAAATAAACAAGAATGAAGACTAAAGAGAGAGATTAAAGCCTCTAAAATATTTCAGCAGCAGAAAACATTAAACAGTGAAGGGTGAACAGGTCTAAGGTGCTTCCAAGGGTCATTTCTTAGCCTAAAAATTTCAACCTACTGTAGTAAGATATTATGGAACATAATGAAAATAGGGGAAAACATAAAACAGTTCAGAACACTTCACCAGCAGCCAAGTTCATGGATCCAATGATAGAGCCTTCTCAGGAACAAACATGCAACAACATCATCAAGACCTCCAAGACTTCAATTTGTTCTTCAACTTCAAAAGAATTATATATTTATTTCAGAGAGTTTCAGTATTACAACTTGTAATCAAACAACAACAAAGAAACCAACAACTTCTCATCTTCTTCAGGGGTATTTGTAGAAGAAATGAGGAGGTGGAATGGGATAAATATCTCCTAAGGATAATTGATACAGAGTGACGACTCTTCGGCCTTTGAAAGGCTCGATGAAGGAATGTATAGATGGATTACTGTATTAACTTTTTTACAATTAAGAACTAAACTCGTTGGGGAGTTTTATTGACTTTGAGGTTTTTTCTAGGACGAAATAACTCCGTTGAAAATTGTTTGCATTAGTTTCTTCAGCGGAATTAATTGTTTAGCTGCGCTGAAGGCAGATATTTATTTAATCAATAACTTAGGCCTTCTGTTTTCAATGCTTCGAGGCACAGGTGGCGTTTATGGTAGCTGAGGAATCAATTTTCCTCAAATGCAGCGGTGGAGGTCCCTTTTCCCTTTAAACACTTATAATTCTCTTTAATGGTGTTTTAACCGAGGGAATTAGGCTTTCGATAATCATTCTTAGCTGTAATTTCCCAGATTTGTCTTTAATCTCCCTCTCTGCTGTGCTCTGTTCTTCATCACTTATACTCTTTAACTATGTTTTGATAAAAACAGTGCCTTGTCAATGTGCAAGGCCGCGCGGGGTCTTTATAGGCATCAATGCCCATGAAGCACTGATAAAACGTTGAATCCGACTTGTGGAAGGCTTATCTTTAATAAATCGAGGGCAGGAGAATCGTCATTCTCAGCCCTCGACTTTCCTTCATTTATAATAGAAAACCACTGAAAACCCTGTGAAAACTAAACATATTAGAAAATACTGCGTTTTTTGGTTAAAACTGCTTAGAAGGCTGTGGAAGGAGCATAGCCGTTAGATCTGGACACGTGGACGATCTAGATCTAATCGGGGAATTGCAATCGGCAGGGGAAAAAGAGGTGCAATGCCAAATCTCCGATGCGATTTGTGCGATCGGGAGAGCGGAAGTGATTGGGCGATGGCCGTTCGATCTGAGGATCAGATCAACGGCGGGGAGCGAATCGGAGGAGTCGCAATCAGAGGTTGAGAAAGGTATGAAGTGATTGCGCAATTGGAAGAAAGGCCGATGCGATTGAAACATGCGATGCGGTAAGCACCTTGGGACCTTTAACTCTCGGTCCCGGGGAAAGTCATATGGAACAAAGGCGGGGAAGTTTTAACATACAAGACCCAATCACATCGGAACTTTGGATGTGGGTCTTTTCGATCAACCCATTGAAATTTCTCCGATTGCGACTGCATGATCGGTTTTTAAAAATATTTCAACATGTGACTTTAAGTTTTTAAGTTAAAACTTTGGATAAGTGAGTTTTGGGTTTTTACAAAGAAAAAATGGGTTTGGGAATGAAATATTCACAAGGTCATGAACGGAAGAAAAACAAACATGAATAATAGAGGAAAATTATGAAGAAAGGGGAAATTTATGAAGGTTCGTTATGAGTGGGAGAAAGGGGAAAAATGATGGTTTTTCAGCAGTTTCTTTCATGAAATCAGCAGATTTAATGGAAACAACAGTGACGATTTTGGACAGAGGCATGAGGCCTTCAAGGAGCCTTCAAGAGCCAACAATTTTTAGCAATAAAATCTGTTCCTTGAAGGCTCCAAAATAATTTAGCCACCACTTGATGTGACAAATTTTATAGGTGGCTAACAGTGGCTCCACTTGGGGATGGTGCCTTCTTGAAGGCATCAAGAATTTTAGACTAGAATTCTTTGGGAGGCTGATCAGTTGCCCCATCCATTGGGCTGCCCTTCTTTGATTGAATGATCTTCCTTTGTTCTGGAAATGCTAACAGCCATGGAAAGTAATGGATCTTTCAACAATAAGTTTTCTACCTACCCAATCCTACTGATCTAACATTTTTTCTTCCTTAGAGTGCACTTGGATTGGCAAACTTTCTTACAACATTTTATTCTTTTGAAAGCAAAAAATTTGATCTAGTTCTACTTCTTATTTCTCCATGGACTCAGATTAAACAGTTGAGCCCATAATATTCTCTAGCTAATCTACCATCTGTTGGGATTGAACTGTCCAATCAGATTTTATTCTCTAATTTCTACAACAGAAATTCAAAAAGCATACAAGTCAGGGTTGAACAGTCTAACTTGGTGCTGATCTATGGCATAAAAACAAGCTGCACATAGATTATTATTTGCAGAAAATTAAAACAGAAATGGAAGGCTTAAGATCTGAAATTTTTAAAGCACTTCATTCACCCTTTTTTAGCTCTGTTTTACTACTGTGTGAGTTGTTTTCTTCATCATCTGGTTCATATTTTGAGCTGATTAGAACCAGTTTTGCATCTTTTTTGACTCAAAAAATAAAACAGATTTGAGTCATCTTCCTTTTGGAAACTTAGGTTCAGTTTTTAGCTTGTTTGAACCTTTGATTTCTATCCTAAACTATCTACTGATAAGCCAAGATTAGATGGTTTGGCAAATCAAATTCACTATCCTATCAACAGAAAAATTTAAAGCTAATTAGTCAAGTTTGAACAGTTTGACTAACTAGAGGTGTGTTTTAAGGAGTGGCATTTAAGCTTGCACACTTTCAGAATTTATTTTCTTTTTTAGCATGGGGCTGTGCCTCTCTTTTTTTCACAATCTGCCCTCCTTTCTTTCTTTTATATGTTTTTTTATTTTTTGATTTTTCTAACTTTGAATGAAATGGTTAGACCATGATATTTACAATGAAAAAATAAAAATGCTTTGAAACTTAGGATTCTTGGCAAAAGTAATGCTTGAGCATCTTACCATTGATAGGACCTCCGTACAGATCTTCTCCATTCAATTCTTTTAAGAAAAATGAATTGTGACCCCTCTCAGCATGAATAATATAGGGCCCTTTCTACAAGTTCTCAAACTTGCCATGTTTCCCCTTCTCTTCTCTTCTTGAATCTCACTTAAGAACAACATTTCCAGATTGGAAATTGTTTGCCTTGGTTCTCTTATCGAATAGTTTTTTCATATTCTCTTGAACCAACTGTGTTCTCTCATAAACTTCTTCTCTGGTTTGCTGTAGATGGATGGTTTGATTGATTCTCCTCTGCATATCATTCTCTTCAATCTGCACTTCTTGAAGGAGTTTCATGACTGGAACTCCAAATGAGGTAGGAAAAACTGCATCCATGCCATAAACTAACTGATAGGGGGACATATTTATTCACTTTTTTGTGGTTAATCTATCAGCCCATAAAGCATAAACCAGCTTACTGTGCCATGATTTTTTATTTTTCTCCAACAGTTTTTTAATGATATTAATGAGACTCTTGTTGGAGGATTCAACTAATCCGTTTCCTTGGGGATAGTAAGTAGTGGAATGGCCTAAGATTATGTGGTACTTGTAACAGAAATCAACCATCTTCTTAGATTTAAAAGCAGTAGCATTGTCTGTTATAATTTTTCTGGGACAACCAAATCTGGATAGGATATTGGTTTCAAGAAACTTGATAATGACAGAGTCATTAGCATTCCTGGAGGGTATAGCTTCTATCCATTTGGTAAAGAAGTCAGTAGCTGTGAGGATCCATTTATGCTGAGCTGAGGAGGATGGGTGGATTTCCCCAATCAAGTCTAAACCCCATTGTTGGAAAGGTGCCTCAACTCTGATAGGATGTAAAGGTAAGGGAAGGAGTTTTCTCTTGCCATCAAAGATTTGACATTTATGGCAAAACATAACCAACTTCTGAGTGTCTAGGAAAAGGGTGGGCCAATAATAACCAGATCTAAGAATTTTGTTTGCTGTGGCCTTCCAGTAGAGGTTTCCTCCACATTCTCCATCATGCAACTCATGCAGGATTTCTCTTGCATCATCTTCAAGTAAACATTTAAGCAAAATTCCAACAACATTTTTCCAATATAATACCCCATCTAATATACAAAAACTCAAAGCCTTTTGTTTCAAAAATCTAGCTTTAGTTTTAGACAAAGAAGGAGGAGCATTTAAATATAAAAGCACATAAATAATGTCAGCATACCAAGGAGAATTTAGAAATGTTTCTTCAATAAAAGGAGCAGTAAATTCTTCTATTTCTTCCAACATATCTACCATATTCATGTCTAGTGCTTGGAAGTTAGAGTCAGCCATAAGTTTTGCTAATCCTTGCCCTTTAACTAACTTGGTGGGCCTGACCTCTAAGTCATACTCAAGAATAGTTGCAATCCATTTTCCCCTTTTACCATCAGGGTCTTGACTTAGAACGTCCTTGACGACAGTATGTGGAACAAAAGCGATTATGTGAGAGTGTAAAATATAGACCCTAAAGTCTTTTAAAGCTTTCACCAATGCTAAGGCTTGCTTCTCCATAATGTTATATTTGAGAGGAGCATCTCTTAAAGCTATAATAAAGAAAGATATTGGTTTTTCTTGCCCCAAGTCGTTCTTTTGAAGTAAAACTACGGCTATTGTATGTTCAGATGCAAAAGAAAAGATGTAAAAGTCTTTGGTAAAATCAGGACTAATCAGGACTGGTGTTTGGGTAAGAGCTTGTTTGACCAGTTCGAATGATTGTTTAGCTGGTAAAGTCCATTTTACACCCACATATTTCTTAAGCATGTTTGTAATGTTTTTTAATAGCTCAGCAAGGTTGGGGATAAACCTTCTCAAAAAATTAATCTTTCCAATAAAATATTGTAATTCCTTGAGGCTTCTTGGATGGCTAATCTTCAATATGCCATCTATTCTTGTAGGGTCAATTTTGATTCCTTCTTCTGAAATTATATGGCCAAGAAGTTTACCTTCTTGGAGACCAAAAAGTGTTTTCTTGGGATTCAATGACAAGCCAAATTTCCTACATTTCTCAAAAACTTTTCTTAAGTGAATCAGATGTTCTTCATTAGTTTTGGAGATAAATAATTATGAAATAGCCAATATCTTTAGAAAAGGCTATGTCCATGGCCCTTTGGAAGGTGGCCCCTGCATTCATTAACTCGAAAGGCATTTTGACATACATAAAGGTGCCCCAAGGTGTGGTAAAAGCAGTTTTGATTTGATCACTTGGAAGCACTAACACCTGGTTGTAACCCGAGAAACCATCTAAGAGTGATATCCTTTTTGACCCAACTACCTTCTGAAGTATATGGTCCATCTTGGGTAAGTGGTAGTTGTCTTTTAGGGATGATCTGTTTAAGTTTCTGAAGTCGATATAGAGCATGATCTCTCCAGTCTTTTTTCTAACAGAAACTAAGTTTGATACCCATTCTGAAAATCTAATTGGCACTATAATTCCAGCAGCATACATCTTTTCAATTTTGGCTTTAACTAAAGGTAATAAAAGTGGGTTTGTTCTCCTTAGTTTTTGTTTGAAAGGCTTTTGATTTTCCTTTAGGGGAATCTTATGCTGAATGATGCTGGTATCGTAAGACTTTAGATCTGTGTATGCCCAAGCAAAAACATCTTTAAACTCTTTAAATAAATCTATGTATCGAGATTTTATGTGAGTTGGAAGAGTGTTGGATAATTTAATCATCTTGGGTTCTGTTAGGGATCCTATGTTGTGTTCTTCCACGTTTGTTTCTACAGGCTCCGTCTTTGGTTCTCTGGCTACATCATTGAAGTCGAAAAGGTGTTCCAAAGGTGAGAGACCTCTTGGAATTGAACCGTTTTTACATTCTAAAATTTCCAGGTCTTTTTGGTCCACGTTGTCAATTACTCTGTTTCAAACGGATTCTCATAATGATTTATATTAGCAGAGTGTGTTATTTCAACTTCTGGGATTTCCTCGATATATAAACTGTTTTCTTTATGGCTAGATTCTGATATTGGTATGGTGAAATCGTTTTCTGATTCTAAGAAATTGTCTATGTGTTTGTCGGAGTCAAATACCTGCCAGTGATCTTCGTTATTATGCACAACAGACCTGTGTTTTACCTTTACGGTAAGCTGTTCATTTATTTTAGGTATTTGACAGTTACTGGCGTTGAAAGCGAGCTCATTTGCTAAATGATTAAACGCTCTAGGAATGAAAACAAGTTCGTATTTTTCAAAGGTTTTTAATAAATCGAGGGCAGCGTTCCGATATTCCCTAAGCCTTGGATTTCTGGCTGAGTATTCTCCTTTGATTTGTTTTATGATAAGTTCAGAATCTCAAAAGATTGTTATCTTTTGGGCTTCTAACTGTTTAAGCAATTGTAAGCCCAGGAGAAGTGCTTCGTACTCAGCAATATTGTTAGTGCATGGGAAATCTAATTTATATGAAAAACTCTAATTTGTATTCTGGATCCATACGCCTGCACCTGCGCTTGCTTTATTACAGGATCCATCAAATCTTATTGTCCAAATTATGTCTGACTCGTTTTCATTTTCTTGTTGCTGTTGATTTTCAATGTTTTGACGTTGATTCAAGGGAAAATTCGATTTTTCTAATGAATCAAATGGGTTTATGTTCTCTTTATCCTGTTGAGTAATTTCATCTTCATTACATAAGATAAAGGAATCTAAACTTGATTGAATAGAATATATTGGAGAGTTTTTTGGTTTGTCTATGTTGCTCACCATGTACTTCATGTGAGATTCCCTGTACAGTCTTCTATTTTGGTTAAAAACAGGGATGGTGGTGTAAGACATGTCCATTTGAAGGCTTCCCTGAAGTTTGGCTCCCCAAGATCTTGATAAGAGCATGCCATACTTAGGGGGAATGTCAGCTACAACTATGTCCATGACTAAACTCTTAGCAGGGATTTGAGCTAAATTAACGCATAAATCTTTGATTAAACCCAAACATTTGACTATTCTTGAGTCAAAGGAATACAAATATTTTTAAGGTTTAGTAATTTCTAAGCCTAAGCTTTCCATCACTACCTTGGGCATTAGATTGTGCGAAGCTCTAGAATCTAACATGGCATTGTGTAGAATTTTATCATGTATGTTCAAACTAACATAGAAGGGAGGGACAGGTCCTTCTTGGTATTTTCCTTCAACCTCTGGGCCAAACAACAGCTCAGGTTTGTCATCTGTCAAGTTCAAGGTATCAGTATCACTTCCTAAGTTCAAAGCTTTTAAAACTTTGTTTTTGTACACCTCTTGTGTTACTAGTTTAGCTAGAGGAATGGCAATTTTTATCTTAGCAATCTCTGCCTCAAGGCTAAAAGGAATAATTGACTTGTTGATATTTACATCAGCCTTTTCAATCGAATTCCTTTCGGCAACCTTGATTTGTTGGACCTTGTTTGGACTAGTAAGTGGAACAGTTTTATTAGGACCACTAGCTGAAGTACTAGGGGTATTGTGTTCAACATGAGGCTGGACATCTTTATCTTTGTTTAAGTCGGGTTTCTTAGACAAACTGTTGAATTTTTCTGCTGTCTTTTTGGGCTAAGTTTCTGTGTTTTTCTTGACAGTAGAATTAGTGTTCTTATCCTTTGAATTATCTATGTTCCCTTTTCTCCTAAGATCATATTGTTTGTGCACTTTCATGATTGCATTTTCAAACCCCAATCTATAGTCATCAGAATCTTCATAGGTGTTTGTACTTTGATCAGAGAAGAAACCTTCTTCTTCCTCAGTGAGGAAAACATCATCCCCACTGTCTGATCCAATCAAGTTTACATGAGCTTCTTCTAACCTTTCCAACTCCCTATCTTCCTCATATTGATCTACATAGTTTTGTTGGAAGGGAGGTCTAATCTGTTGGTCACTTTCATTCTATTTATCTTGATTGTTTTCTCTTCTATAATTCTGATTTCTATTTCGAGGAGCAGCTTGATTTTGGCTGGCTTGTGCTCTCTTAATACGGCTCATCTCTTTCATCATTTCTTCCATCATTTTTTCTATTTTTGAGTTGGAAGTAGAGGGTGTGGATTCCTCTCTGAAAGATACTCTTTTTTCAGTTTTCATTCTCGCTCTCTTCTCCATTAAGTTTACTTCCACAGAAAGAGCACCCCTTTGCATATCTTCAAGATTTGCAAAATCTCTCTCTCTTAGCGAATAGGTCATGTCAGCGTCAAACCCTTCCAGAAATTTGTTTAAAGCTAAGCCCTGTGGAGGTTTAAGTTCTGGGGAAATTGCATTATACACACTATTGAATCTAGTACAATAAGCTTGCACACTTTCCCCGGGGTTTCCATGGAGGTTTTTGTAATCAGAAAGGACTTGGAGAGGATTCTTCTTTACTTCCCATTTGTTTCGTAATTTTTGATGGAAGCCTTGAAGATCATTAATACTATGGGGGGCTAAACATTTAAACCATTTTCTTACTTCTCCCCCTATACTTTAAGCAAATAATATAAGTTTGACAGAATCATCATCGATTTCATTTTTTTCAAAGTAGTCATTCATCTTATCCACATGTTGTGCTACAGTTGTAGCATTATTAGCATCATATAATGGAATTTTGGACTGGTAGTCCTGTGGGAGATTGACGAATGGTACAGGAAGGACTGAGGGAGCATACCATGCTACCATGATATGTGGTGGGGGTGGATTCATAAGAGGGGTAGTGGGTTGAAGTGGAGTGGTTTGGATAGTGGATGTTGGATGGACAGATGTGGATGTACCGGGGATAGATTGTTGAGCTGACCTTGGATGAGAGACACCTAAATTTAGAAGGAAATGTAAATCAGGTGGTGTGGTTTCTCTATTACCAGGTTGTTCACTTTGTTCTGGGGATGAAAGTGAAGACTCAGAGTCTATCTAAATTATATCATCAAGCGACCTAGTTCTAAAAGGATTTTTTACGTCGACTTGTGATTGGTGTAGAGCTGCAAGATTTTCAGGGACTGAATTTTCTCTCAAGGGTGATCTGAAAACAGTTGAAAATTTAATCTTAGGGGACTCCCTAAGTATATTTTCAGGGTTGTCAACTATTTCCGGTGGGTTTGGATCAGGGTGAGCTCTAGTATGAATCTTTCTAGGAGCCACTGTGCTATGTTTTTTCAAACCTAGTTAAATTTTTTTTTTAACCAAATATGACAATCTTTAAGAGGTTAACTGATCTTTTCGGAAGAAGAAAAAATTTAATATTAAAGTCTTCTAACCGAATTTTTATGATGCTATAAAGACTTGGGGTCTTCCCAGTGGAGTCTTAAGGTCTATTTTAGGATTGTGGAGTCGCCAGGTGGAAATTTTTAGCTCTTTTGGAGGTAAAAGGTTTTATGGTCTACCACCAGGTTTATTATGAAGCCAAACTGAAATGTTTTTGGGGTTTTTCTAAGTTATTTTGATCTTATAGGTTAGGAGAGTGTTCTAAGTTTGATTTCTCACTTAGCTAAGGTGTTAAAACAAACAGAGTTGCTCTTATGACTTGGTAACTGGCTCCTTCAAGGTTTGATAAGGACTAAGGAGAATCCTAAGGGCTACTTAGTTTGTCACTGATTCAATTAAGTCTTATCCTGATTACCGTTCGTTAGGTAGTGCTTGAAGAAAGTTACTTATGTTATACCGGACCTAAAAAATTTGAAGAAGGGTTTTCAAACCAATAATGGTGGCCATGTTCCGTCTTTGATGCCTAAATGGTGAAAGACCTGGAACCCATCCCGGTAATGGGGGGAGGTCCACAAGGCGTCTAGATCGACAAGGTCCCATTAGGTCTATTCTATCATCTACTAGGTATGGTTTTGGAAATATTTGAGAGGATAGAGATTATAATCAAAGAAAAAAATATATCTCATACATAAAACAAACCGAAAATAAAATAAATTTTCCCTTTAGATTAATCCTATGTGATCAGTCAATCAAAAAATATGGTTTTTTTGTTGTTTACATATGATACTCAAATCATAAAGATCTAATTTTCCTCACACGTTCAAATGTAACTGGGCCTTGAGAAGATATCTTGCGAATGTTGGAACAAACTCCCGAAAGAACTGGTGATGCCCCCAATTAACTGAAGAAAATCCACTAAGGTAAGGGTAGAGGATCTAGTGTCACCTGCACCGTCACCTATAGGGAAAGGATGCCCTAATTTTTTCCACTAAGCACCGCCGTCCCATGTGAGCGTTCGAGTCTTGGGCTTCTTGGTATTTTAGCTACCAATACTGAGTATCAGATGGGACAGGTATCCCTGAATGATACTGCATGCACTGAGCCTAAGCATAAACCCCTCTGAATCGGGTCTCTGATGCGCTTGGGTTTTCTTTGCTGTGGGCGGATAGGTGGATTTGAAAGTTCCCTAAAAATTCAACTTCTATGTTTCAAGATGAAGATTGACCAAGGTGGCTTATTGGATGCCTACACCCTTGGTCCTAACTTAGACTATAAATTATTTTGTGGCCCCTATGGGGAGAATTTAGTAAGTTTTGTTAAGTTAGTTTTAGGTGTCTTTACTTTAATTACGGTGTGGATGTGTGTGAACAAAATGTAAACAAACACATAGTTTCAACGTGTGGATATGCGATGATCCTTTTCAAAATCCCCTATTTAAACAATGTTTTGTTGTTCCTTGCTCAAAAGAAAAAGATGTGCGGATATGGGCCACTTTCAATTTTTCCTAGTTAATCTAAATGATAAACTATAGCGATATGGTGAGTTATTGATAGATAGTTTTCATATTCTTGCCTAGGATCACCCGAAGGTGCAATGGTAGCAAGGATTACTTGCTCTTATACCGACAATTCGATCCTGGTCCTAAATTCCTAGTGCCAAAATTGAACTAAACTAATAAATTTTACACTAGAAAAAAGAAAGTGTTGTGAAGCGAGCTCCAAAAATACAAGAAAAGAGATATCAATGCCTTAGAAATAAGCCACTTTGAGGGGGCAACCTCCAATACATTATATGAATGAATAGTTATTGGATGATATAAATGACCAAAACCTCCTTCTATATATAGGAGTCCATGGGGCCACAATATAATCCTAGTGGTGCCACAATGTAATCCTAGCCGACCTAACAATAATAATGTAAGGGCACAATAATAACAATATGGGGGTTACAGGGGTACAAAAATAACAATAAGGGGGGCTACACTAACATAATAAAGGACTACACTATTAATATAGGGACTTAACATGCCCCTCTCCTTCAAACAAGTGTTGTCCTCAATGCTTGATTATTTCTTAATGCTTCTGTATAAAATTATCATCCTCCCATGTGGAATCTTCTACAGGAAATTTCTTCCACTTGTTGAGATACTCTGTAATTGATCGTACTTGTTGATTTCTTGTTTCTGTGACTTCTTCAGAAATTCTTTCGATGTGATGTTGATCTTCTTGTTTTTTCATTAGATTTTGCACCAAAGTTAGGTTATCCTTTGAGAGTTGGAGAACTTGTTGTTGATTCTCAATGTGATGTTCCACTAATTTATCATCCATATTAGCTATTATTTGATTCTTCAAACCATCCAACTTAGCCTTCATTTCTGCTTTTAAACCATCTATGTCATCTTCAGTTGCTCTTCGTAATATCGAAATTTGTTGCACCTGGTACCGTAATTTTGATATCTCATACTGCAATTCTTCCTCTTCATGCATCATAGTATAGAATTTTGAGGGATTAATGGGTATGAAAATATTTTTAGGGGCCATTTTAGAATCCAATACTGATATTTATACTACAATATTCCCTTGGAATCAATTCAACTTGATTCTTCAAACAAGACTTATGCAATTCGGAAAAAAAAAAATACATACCTTTTACTTGCTTTTGAGGAGATCAATATTAAAATTGAATTATCTCCATAATTACGGATCCTCAATATCTAAAATTCATCCCTGTAGTAGTCCTCTGAAGATTATTTCAAATGCCACAATTCTAACCTGATTTGGATTCTTCAAGACAAAGTTATGTCCAATCTCCCACAATGACCCAATTTTGGAGTGGTTCAGTAGAGCGAACTTATACGACTTTCCACGTATCCACGTTTCATATTTTAGCTCTGAAATTGATAGGAAAGAAACTACAAGCCGTGTACTTGCTACCAATCTTTACGACACTCCAATCTGGTGCTTAGAGAGAGATTTATGAAGATTTTCCTACGATCACCTCTTTGAGATGAAATTCAGGAGCCTAAAAAAGCACTACTTTCCACAGATCATATCTCCGAAAATATTGCAAACCAAGCTCTGAAATTTTGTGAAGAGTTTCCTAAGGATTTCAGCTTTGCACCCTAAAAATTTCAAATTCTAAACCTTCGTATAAAAAAATGTATAGCACAAATTCCACGATGAACTGTTTATATTAAATTGAGGAGCCTGTAAAAAGACCTAACTTCCACAGATCATATCTCCGAAAATATTGCGAACCAAGCTCTGAAATTTTGTGATGATGTTCCTCAAAATTTCAGCTTCGCACCCTAAAAATTTTAGCTTTTGAAACTTCGTTGAAAAAAATTTATAGCGAAAATTCCACTATGACCTGTTTGGAGGAGCGAAACCCTAGAATCCAAAGCTCTAATACCAAATGGTGTGAAGCCATCTCCAAAAATAGAAGAAAAGAGATATCAACGCCTTAGAAATAAGCCACTTTTAGGGGGAAACCTCCAATACATTACATGAATGAACAATTCTTGGATGATATAAATTACCAAAGTCTCCTTCTATATATAAGAGTCCATGGGGCCACAATATAATCCTAGTGGGGCTACAATGTAATCCTAGTCGACCTAACAATAATAATGTAAGGGCACAATAATAACAATATGGGGGTTATAGGGGTACAACAACAACAATAAGGGGGGCTACACTAACATAATAAGGGACTACACTATTAATATAGGGACTTAACATAAAGATATTTAGCTAAGCATCAGTGGACTTGGGCCACTTACTTTGGCTAATTAACTAGGTGTTTTGGTACCTAAATTAGAAAAACATAAATTATTTTGGAATGCAAGTTAATTTTCCTCTGACTTAAACTATGTGTTAACTTTGCGAAAATCAACTTGAAATAAAACTAACACCTAAACTACTCAAAGCAGCTAAAAGTGAGCTTTAACAAGTTGCGGGGCACCTCCACCAGTGCGGAAAGATGTATTATGCGCTGCTAGTCATTTCACAAGCAAGAAAAAGATGGAAATAGTAGCAAAAATACTACTTCTGGTTTTCGCCCGGAAAAGGCTGAAACGAGCGTGAAGGCTACGCACAAGTTACCTCTAAATGTGTGCACCAGGGCACGTCTGTCTGCGAAAAATCCATGCAAGTTCCTGCAAAGAAATTTTTTGGACCTCTTCAGCTTCAGCCTATCACTGAGGGTGAATCAGACAGTGAAGGAGAGAAAGGGGGCAGTTACAACCTAACTCCTCAGCAAAGAAAGAGGTCTCTGCAAAAAAGGAATAACCACATAAACTTGGAAATAAAAGTTAGTGGAGTCGCCAATCCTGTGTTTATGTGTTTGGCGCACGAATGTACCGAATCACACCTTCTTAAGAGGGGTAGTTTTTCCCTCTTAAGTTCTTGGTCATAGGAAGAAATTATATGGAGTCAAGAAAGTTAATGGGACATGCTAAAACGTAAACATACTAGATAGATAAATAGCATGCATATTCAAACATAAAAACTAAACTAAAACAAATAAAACAAAAGCTCTGAATAGAGTCAAATAACTTCAATAATCCAAAAGGTGGTGCTTACGTCCCTTCTTATTGCGTGCTGGTAGGAACGAAGGATGAAACTTTTACCCACTTTCCAAGGGGCCCTTAGAACTATGGATTTCCAAGTCCCGATGCAAGCATGTATTTACGTCCGAGCTTCCTTGGCGCAAAGTCTCCCTCTCTCTACTATGGTGGACTAAAGTTGTTGGATGGTCAAAAACTGAATCCCCTCTATCTCTTCTCTAGATCACACACTGCTAGTATTTCTTGGGGCAATTCTGGCCATCATAGCAATGTGTTCTCAAAATTTTCATCTCTTGGTGGCCTTTTATAGGATAATTCAAATACTCCTTCCCTCTCTTGGTACATTGTGGATGGTGACCCAAGAGAGGAGGGTGATCTCATTGTGTGCCACATTTATTCCATTGTGTGCTACCTTGAGGTCCTAAGGAGGTTTAGGTGATTGTCCTTAGGCAGCCTCAAGTGTGGGATCAATGTCCTGGAGTGTGCCTTGTGGTCCTGGAAAGTGACTTCTGCCACTCTCAGGACCGCACAACTTTTTGAGGAAAATCCATGCAAAGGCGCACTTATCGAAGAACAGTGCGCACAAAGGTGCATTTAACTAGTTCCTTCAGTGTGCAATTTTATTTTTCCTCTTAGACCTTAGATATTTTTAAATACTTCAGATTCTCTAATGTCTTTCATCCCTATAAATCTTTTTTCCTAACATTTAATAATGTCATCTTTTCTTGTCTAATTTTCCAGTGATAACACACATGATAAACACCATTGCAGGTCAATAGAGTCTTACCCTCCATGGAATCCATCACTCATGTAGACCATACACCAAATGTCTGAAGACATGGCCATAAAATCCAAGCCTAGGAAGTACTTCATGTCCATTCATCCATCATACATCCAGTCAAGTTTTACCCATATCATGTTAAATCCCTTTCCTGGGCTACCATCCTCATAAGCAGATAAAAAATGTGCCATCATCTCCCACACTTGGCCTATCACACTCCCATCATCATAGCCCATCTGCGACATTATTCATCCACTTCATCACCCCCGCACCGAGACCAACCAATGGGGCCCCCACTCTCAGCAAAACACACTCCTCACACCATAGTGATGGATTATTTCATGTTTATAGGGCCACCTTTCTCTGTGCTTGTACATCCAAACCCATTCTATATTATTTTGGAAAATGTACAAAGATTTTGTAGGAGAGCACTCCCACCCCATGTCCCACCCATATATTCACATTTCTCACCTAGTAGAAGTCCCTATTTACCCTTGGTTGAAGCTACGCATTTTTTTACCGCACCCTACATTGACACTCATAACAACTATACACCCACCTTGGATGTCCTACCGACTCGAGGGATCTCCTCACCATAAATTTTTATGACTACTGCCACTCGCATTTATAGCTCTGACCTCGGGCCACTTAACTGCCATCATCAATTATAGCCATTTCTTGTCACCATGCCTAGTTAACCCATCACACCACGCCCTTCTACATCAGAAACCCTGGTTCCTTGCATCAATACTCATCTCAGTCGATTGATGCTTCCTTCTTGTCAACTACAACAAACATTTTCCAAGGATTGAGTACCTTGGATGATTCCTCACCTCAATAGGGGCAACCTCGGATGGCACTATGGGAATCACCATTTCACATTGATTTCATCGATCCTCTTGACATTAAACTTCAAGATAATCTTTCATGTCAAGATGGTATCGTACTGCATAACTGTTGCACTTTGTCAGAATTTTTCTAAGACTTGTGACTTGATACACATCTCTTTCAACATTTCTTACACGAGAAGCTCCCCAAAAATCAAAGACCCATGCATACAATGAGAACTTGTTCTAAAAAAATATTTCATGCCGAGATTATGCATGTGGGCACCACATTCAACCTTATTTCAAAGAAAAAATCCCCTAAGGGCATCAACAACAGTTGTCATTAACCAACAGCAGGTCACTACCAAAAAGTGACATAAATAGAACCACTATCTGTCAGATAAGCTTAACTAGTCAAAACATCATGAGCATGGGGCATGCTCACCTCGTAGAAATATTTTATTCATTCTATCTCTTGCAGGTTTCCAACATAGCACAGTGTGTTTTTCACTGATGGCAAGGGGTCTCTCAACTCAATTCTAAAGCAAGTTACTCTCTCTCTCTCAAAAGGACTACATAGAAAATAAACTATAATGTATTTTGGCTATACAGTTCTTCTTAGACCTCATACATTACGGGGAAACTATTAACACTGCAAAATCATACAAGTAGAAGACATCAAAAATGTCAAGAAGAAGGTACAGATAAATTTTTATAGGGAATAAATACATAATAGAAGGCAAAAAATTTGGACCATGCATAGGCAACACTGACTCTGAGCACGCAGTGCGCGGCTATCTCTTCGATAGTTTTGCGGTCCTGGGAATGCGGAATTTCACCATCCAGGAACACTTGGCACACTTCGAGAAAAATATTCTCACTCAACCTAACCAATTACAGTCGCCTTTGAGCCACCTTGAGGCTTTAGTGCAACACAAAAAATAATCATGCCACCACTCTTGTGTCACCATCCATCTTGAACCAAAATAATAAGGTAAAATTTGAAAATGGTATATAAAATCCAGCCTTGGGAAGAGAAATAGGAGACATATTTTTATTCTGGCCAAATTGCTCCTTAGAAAACCAACTTGTGTTGTCTAGTAGCAAGAGGATTGGAGGGATTCAATTTTTGGCCACCCAACATCTCAATCCAAGAGAGAAGAGTTCACCACATTTTCGTCGATCTACCATCCTTTGAGAGGGAAGAGAGGCTTGCTGAAAACTTGAGGTGAAGAGACCCCTTTGTCTTAGATATTGGAGCTCTGTAGCTCGAAGGATCCACTACAAGAGATTTAGCATTTTATCTTCTACTACTACCAGCACCTAATAAAGGGAGAAATCTCTCCATTCTTGAGTTATTAGTGTGTTTGCTCTATTGAGCATGTATCTTGTGCATTTTGTTTTGTTTTTGTTTCATTTTTTATGTAGCATGTTATGTTTCCTTTTAACTTATCTTATTAGATGTTGAACTTGTTCCACTAATGTTTGACAAACCACTTTGACCTGTGACTCTTATTTAGGTAAGCAACCTCCCTACTAAGAAAAGTGTATTTCGTCTGCCCATCCACCGAATACATTACCACAAGTAGTCCAAGATTCACAAGGGAGGTGAATGTTCACCCATTCATTATATATACACCCTCATAGCTCATGTAAATTACTTTTCACCTTCGCTCCTCCTATCGAGAATTAGAGAGTAACATAGTTCTTTTGGAGCAGCAATTAGTTTCTCTAATGCTCCACTATTGGAGCTAGTGGTATTTATTAATTTTATGTACCTTGGAACGCTTACTTAATTTATTAACTCGCTAAGCCAACACACTTTCATGCACACATCGTAAATATTGTAAGACTGATCATAATCTAGATCAGGGATAAAAACTAGCTCAAAATTCAAAGAGCTTATAATTGCACCAAACCAAAATGACAATGTTTGGCCCATCACCAGGAATCCAACACAACTCGTTTCATCAAAAACCGAGTTCGGATGAAGAAGTTATAGTTTGTTGATCAACGTTCAGAACTGGAAAAAAATTTAGAAAAATTGCAAGACAGGTACAGGGTGATGACATGGCAGCCCAGTCAGCATGTAGAGGTTTAGTTTGTGCCCAATGGGACTATGACAAGTGTCACTACTGGATTCACCAGTTTGGTTTGTGAAGTTGAAATTTTTCCAATGTCCTCCAAGGTTGAATTTGGGTTCATGAATTATTATGTGTTGGATTTTTTTTAATTATTAAAGTTGGATATATATATATATCCAACTTTAATAGTTAAAAAAAATCCAACACATAAAATATATATATATATATATATATATATATATATATATATATATATATATATATATATTTAAGTCCATAATTAATAATATAATTCCACATATATATGTTATATTAAATCCAAATCAAAGTTTGTTGACATGATATTTAACACATTATTCGGTGGGAAAACATTACATATTTGGTAAATTTCAAAGTCTGATGCATTAAACCTAAGTTTGGGAGCGCGTATTAATGGTGAGGCATATTGCAATTAATCTAAAGGTTTGTGGTATCATTTGGAGGCGCACATATTAATACGGTGGCAAACATATAATCCACAGTTCATGGATATAGTAAATGGTGGAGTGTATCAAAGGTTTATAACCTTGGTTAATGGCATGTATTCGGTGTTTTATATTTGGTGCAAAAAAAATGTATGGGGGCAGAGGTCGGGGTTCGACCTCCCACCAACTACTACCACCGACAACTATTGGGCCACGGATTTTTTCCTTGTTTAGGAACGCGCCCCATTTTTACTTGAAGGCTTATGCAATTTCGGATGGAGGAACGAAGGGGGACAGCCTCGCGGGCCAGACCTCCTCCTCATGTAATCGTGCCATATAAACTTGACCCAGTGTTCCCACTAAATGCAGATTAGTGTTCAGTTAACATGTCTTTAAGTGTTGCTTATCCTCTATTTAACCTGAGATTAAGTTGGTGGAGTTTTTTGTAGGTGCACCAAATTCAGCGGATCTTCCAAATTTGTCTGAGCTAACTATCAGTTTTCCATATTTAGAGGCAGAATCTAGGGGAAACTTTAATGAAGCCTATCTTGAGAAATTTTCGACCAATTTTGGCTCAGTAATAACCATTCCTAGCAAATTGGCATGCTTTGAATCCATTGGAATAGCTTGCGGATGTAAAGGATCAAATATACAGGTGTTTTTGGTCACTTGAATAATTTTGAAGCCTAAGGCCACCAGGAGGGAAGGCCATGTCAAGATCATATGGAGGTCAAATGGAGTGAATGAACAGTCATTTATAGGTGTATTTGATGTTCTGAACACATTGGTATAGTTTGTAGAGGCATTGGATCACATCTGAAGTTTATTTTGTCAATTTGGAGATTAAACGAGCCCATGGCCACCAAGATGGGAGGTCAAGCCTAGAGGAGTTGGAAACCAAATTCGTAGATTAAATAGTAAATTTTGGGGTATCTGAGTGTTCTGAAGCTAGTGGTACAATTTATAAATCCATTGGAGAAATACAGGTTCTTGTAATTAGACATTTTAATCTTAATCCCAAGAGAGCCTAGCTAGTTAAAGCAAGTCCATGGAGATGTAGCCCAAGAGGGGTGAACTCCATTATCATCCATTGTGTTATGTGATTGATGTGAGTTATTTCTATGTATTTCATTTGTTGTATATGAGTTTTTAAAAGCTAATTAACTCATAATTTGATCATCAAAAACACATGAAACTACACACATAAACCCCTTCAAAAGTGATTAACATGAGACGATCCTAATCACACATTTTTAATACTGATGAGGGAGCTAGCATAGAAATAACTTGTTTTCCCATATTTAGATCAAGTTGCTACCAGAGCAAACATTTAGCTCATTTTAGCCAAGAATAGCTAATTCTTCTATTGGTTTTTGAATTTGTGCAAGGATAATTCTACTATGTGCAAGTTTATGTGTGAAGAAGAAGATCAAGATTGAGAATTCAGATCGCAAATCACAGCAAAGAATATTTATATGAATTGCAGGTGTGATGGAAGCTTCATTAAGTGATTTTTATAGTCAATATTCCTTAGCAAAACTCTTTGATAAAGATATGTTTCAAAAACTCTACATCTTGATCGATAGGATGCAAGAGAAGTACGAAGATAAGAGGGAGAGTATTAAACCTCAAGAACAGTTGATTGCCATGAAGGAGGAGAAGCAATAGCTTATTGAAAAGATGCATGAGATGGAGAATTGGCTCCATATTGAAAATGAGAACCTTGAAAGGATGCATGAGATGGAGACTCAGCTCCATGATGCCAAGGAAGCCTTAGCCAAGCATGTGCTTGAAAAAGACGTATGAAATTCAAGTTTATCTTCAATTTCCTCTAAAAATGAAAGTGTAGGTTCTTTTGAAAGACACACTATAGGAATAGGGTCCAAATTATTGATGAAGATAGGCTATGAAGGTAAAGGATTAGGCAAAACTACACAAGGCATAGTTGAGCCAATTGTTGTTGAGGATAGGCCTAGATATTTGGGTCTTGGTTATGGAAAACATGATGGAGAAAGCTCTAAATACAAGGAGGCACATGAAGGTGTTCCAAGAAGTCCTTTCATTTCATGTTCATTACCTCAAGCTTCTGAAGATTTTGTTCATGAGGAATGCAAAATTTTTACACCCACTTTGCAAGAAGGTGCTCATAAGCATTCAACTAGTGAGAATGGCGAACAAGAGGATGTTGAAAGCTCTAAATTCAGTGAATGCATTGTTAGTACTACGAAGAGAGCCACTACCTCATCAAATTAACCTCCTCAATAAGGTGACGAAGGTGAAGGTTCAAGGTATAAATCTGCTTATAATCAAGTTTCTTTTGATTATGATAAACATGACAAATTCTCCCATAAGATTTGGAGAAAGTTTGCATGTTCCTTTTGTGGTTTGGATAACCATAATGTTTCAAGATGTTGTAAGAAGATAGCCATGCATAGGAAACTTTCAAAGCAAAGGAGGAAGAAATTCAAAGGTCCATTGGATAATGGAAGCCATGCTGAAAAGAAGAGGCAATAGTTTTGCACTCATTTCCATAAGCAAGGTCATCTTGTAGACAAGTGTTGGACTTTGTATCCAACATGTCATCCACGACATTTGAATAAGGTGAAGAAAGAGAATGGAAAGAATAGAAAATAAGATTCCATAATTGATGTGGATCAATATAATTCACATGATGATGATGTGCAACTGAAAGAAGCGCCATTGCAATGGTTTGGTAAGAAATGGTTAGATTTATTATCCAATTAAGGCTTTGCATGTCTTTTGAAGATTGATGCATTCTTTGCCTATTGAATGCATGTTGCATGTTTACGCCAAGAAGGTGTTTGAAAGTGGAGTATGTTGACTCACTATTATTGCAGAAAAATTTGTTCATTTCAAATTTAACTACATGTACATATGAATGGAGTTCTTGTACTTATGATTGTACTTGTGAGGGAGTTGAATAATTGTATACATGCATGCGTGTTTGTGTGTATGAATAGTGGAATTTTTGGGGTTTCAATGTGCTTGAACATGCATGAGTAATTGACTTGTGTTGATCAATTTCTTTGTTTAACATGTATGTTGTCAACTTGAGAGTGTTGATCATTTGCACATGTATGAGTGTCGACATGTGTTGGTCGATTGTGTGTTGCATGCATGTCATATCGACTTGGAAGAGTTGATTTTGTCTCCAAGGATGAAAAGAAGATGTTTATGAAGTGTTTCATGATATGTGAAATTATTTTTGTTTTGGGAAAAGAATCGTCAAGTTATTATACATTCTTATGCTTGACTTGAGAGTTAGTCGTTTGAAGAGGCATGTTTTCTCAACTTGTGTTTGGTTGATTTGTTTTGACACCAAGATGTAAGAGTACATGGTGATGTTCACATGATGTGAAATTTTTTGCATTGAAGGATCAAGAGGATATGTCATCAAGTTATGTTTCTTGCATGATGTGTTTTTCAGATACAAACATAACATATTTACATATGTCGTCCTTCTTGTGTTTGTGACAAGATGTCAAAGAAAAAAAAATTGCACCCATTGTAGACAATTTTTATGTGTTGACACCAAGAAGACAAGGAGATGGTGAATGCATTCTTCCAGATGTGGAATTTGGAACCATGGAGGTAAAATAATTGTCATTTATTTTCTTGTTATTACTGATGTTTGAACTCATTGATTTAGTTCAATCGGATGGGCTTAATTTGGAAAAGTGGTTTCCAAAGAGAACTTGCATCGAATGCATGTTTGTGCAAAGGAGGAACATTATTCTCAGTGGGGAGGCACCAAGGAATCGATTTGTAACAGCAAAGTGTTATATCAGCAAGCATCCAACAAGTTTTGGATTGGTTCAACAACAAAAGGAGAACATTGGTTGAAGAGCCAAGCCATTTGCAAGGCAATGCATGTCAGTGGACAAGTGGTTGTCATGGAAAATTTTCCAAGTAGAATCAAGATGATAGAACTTGGGAAACAAAAGAGCATTCATCTCTCATGAGATTAATAATTTTTGTGGGTCCAAAATCATGTCAGTGGGAAGGAATAATTAGAATCTGGATCAAGGGAAAAAAATTAGCTCAAAATTCAAAGTACTCATAATTGCACCAAACCAGAATGACAGTGACCGGCCCATCACCAAGAATCCAAGTGGCATCTCGTTTCGTCAAAAACCGAGTTCAGATGAATATTTTATGGTCTGCTGATCACCATTCAGAACAGGAAAAATTTAAAAAAAAATGCAGAATGGGTACATAGTGATGACATGGTAGCCCAGTCATAATGCAAATAATATTCTTCAGTTTGTGCCCAATTGGACTGTGACAAGTTTCACTGCTGGATTTTCAAGTTTGGTTTGTGAAGGTGAAATATGCCCAATGTCCTCCAAGGTTGAATTTGGGTTCATGAATTTTTATGTGTTGGAATTATTTTTTTAAAGTAAAGTTGGATATATATTAATATTTATATTTAAATCCAAACTTATTAATATAATTCCACATATATATGTTATATTAAATCCAAATCAAAGTCCGTTGACATGATATTTAACACATTAATCGGTGGGAAACATTGGCATGATATTTAACACGTTATTCGATGGGAAAACATTATATATTTGGTAAATTCCAAAGTCCAATGCATTAAACCTAAGTTTGGGAGCACGTATTAATGGTGGAGGCATATTTCAATTAATCTAAAGGTTTGTGGTATCGTTTGGAGGCGCGCATATTAATACGGTGGAAAACATATAATCCAAATTTCATGGATATAGTAAATGGCAGAGCATATAAAAGTTTTATAACCTTGGTTAATTGCACGTATTTGGTGTTTTATATTTGGTGCAAAAACAATGTATGGGGGCAGAGTTCGGGGTTCGACCCCGTGACCTCCCCCCAACTACTACCACCACAAATCGTTAGGCCACAACTTTGTTCCTTGTTTAGGAATGCACCCCACTTTGACTTGAAGGCTTATGTGATTTCAGATGGAGGAATGGATGGGTCTAGCCCTGCGGGCCAGCCCTCCTCCTCATGTAACTGCGCCATATAACCTCGACCTAACGCTCCCACTAAACACATATTAGTGCGCACTTAACATGCCTTTAATTTCTTCTTATCCACTAATTAACCTGAGATTAATTTGGTGGATTTTTTGGTAGGCGCACCAAATTCGGCGGATCTTCCATATTTGTCGGAGTTAACTGGCAATTTTCCAAATTTAGAGGTAGAATCTAGGGGAAACTTTAATGAAGCCTATCTTGTGCAATTTTTGACCAATTTTGGCTCAGGAATAGTTATTCCTAGTAGATTGACATGCTCTAAATATATTGGAATAACTTGCAGTGGAAAAGGAGAAAATCTATAGGTGTTTTTTGTCACTTGAAGAATTTCGAAGCTCAGGGCCACCACGAGGGAAGGCCATGCCCAGATTATTTTAAGGCCAAATGGAGTGAATGAATAGTCATTTTTAGATGTATTTGATGTTATGAACATAATGGTAAATTTTGCAGAGGCGTTGGAGCACATCTGAAGCTTATTTCGTCACTTTGGAAATTAAACAAGCCCATGGCCACCAAAATGGGAGGTCAAGCCTAGAGGAGCGGGAAACCAAATTCAGGGATTGAATAGTCATTTTTGGGGTATTTGAGTGTTTTGAAGCCAATGGTATAGTTTACAAATCCATTGGAGTAATATAGGTGCTTGTAATAAAACATTTTACTCTTAATCCCAAGATGGTCTAGCTAGTTAAATCAGGTCCATAGAGATGTATCCCAGGAGGGGTGAACTCCATTATCATCCATTGTGTTATGTGATTGTTTTGAGTTATTTATTTGTATTTAATTTTTTGTAAATGAGTTCTTAAAATCTAATTAAATCATATTTGGATCATCAAAAACACATGAAACTACATACATAAACCCCTTCACAAGTGGTTAACATGAGACAATCCTAATCACACATTTTTAATACTGATGAAGGAGCTAGCATAGCAATAACTAGTTTTCCGATATTCAAATCAAATACTATTCTTTGAATATTTGTGATCTATGTTTTTTTCATATTTGCTAGGAAATTGAACTATGTCAGTGACTATGGTACATATATTGTTAAAGGTTTGTTGTATTTGTTTCAAAAATCATTTCTTCCATGTGAATTATTTTGCTATTTGGTCAGTGCTTCATTCTTATGTACATGCTCGTGTGTCTTTTCTACATTAGTACTATTACTTGTCTTCAAAAGGCTCACTTTCCTTTCCCTTTCAGTCGAAGAACCTTGATACATCTGCAACTCAGCATCCACAAGGTATACTCACTTGCTAATTCAAAATTACCTATGTATGACCAGAGAAAATTTTAGGGGCTAATATTCATAGGTGGGATAATTTTCCATGCTTTTTCAAAATAAAAATATTCACTAATTTCCATTTTTTATAAAAATGATTCACCCAAATTTTAATTATTTCACTTTAAAAATCTCCAAAATTGTATATAGAGATTGTACAAAATTATTAGAAATTTGAATATATCTACAAAAATATTTCCAAACATTTTATAGATTGCATATGATGGACTACCATGATTCTCATGTGTTCTAATCTTCAAGATAAATTTCCATCCTTAAAATTTTCCCTGTGTATTACTCTCTCGTGTTGAATATTGAAGCTAAGGAAAATCTACAGTAGTCGAGCCTTAGTTCTGGAAGGGATTCAGGGAAAATTTTAGGGGCTAATATTCGCAAGTGGGTTAATATTCTGTTATTTTTCCAAAAAAATATTTTCCATTTTTCTAAAAATGAATTCACCCAAATTTAATAGTATAAAATTATTTTACCTTAAAAATCAGCAATATTATATATTTTCTAATATAAAATATTTAGAAATTTAAACATTTTTACAAAATAAGCATCAAACATATTACGATTTGAATATTAGGGACAAGTAAGATTCTCCAATATTTCTAAACTTTAAGATAAACTCCCATCCTTAAAATTTTCCCTAAAGGGATCCTACACCAAACGACGTGAATTCTAATTGGGAA
The DNA here is from genome assembly GCA_034641835.2 of Pinus albicaulis. Classification (NCBI taxonomy): domain Eukaryota; kingdom Viridiplantae; phylum Streptophyta; class Pinopsida; order Pinales; family Pinaceae; genus Pinus; species Pinus albicaulis. Next base: position 26,046,447 of record MU968480.1, read on the forward strand.
TTTCCATTGGGGAGACCCCTTAGTTGATAGAATTCTAGCACTGTCAACACTAACCCAACAAGACTACAATTTGATTTGGAAAAGGGACAAGTTTGTCACCTCAATTTCTAGGAATTTTTAATATCAAAGAGAAAATTGGAACAATTTCCTTTCATTTTGTAGCACCATTGTTGAAAATGCAGCAAGAAAGTCTCAATTTTGATTTTCTCTTTAATAAAATTGAGGAAATTCGAAATTCCACATCAACAGAGAACTTGGAGGAGTTAACTACGGTGACATGGCTCTTTTCACTCAGTTAAGAACACTGAATTCAAGTTAATGAGTTCAAGTTCAGTTTACTTGAGTTTATTAATAAAAAATAGGAGTCTATCTCAGTTAATTTGAGTTAATGAGTTCAAGTTCAGTTTACTTGAGTTTATTCCTAAAAAATACGAGTCTGGCTCAATTAATTTGAGTTAGAGGCATGAATTACAGTTTTGTGTAGTGGGCTCCTAAATCTTAGGAGCCTAGGTTGAGTTAATTTTAGTTGTAGCAATTTAATTCAGTTAAATTGAGTTATGGTCAATTAAACTATTTCCAATTGTTGGAGAAACTAGTGGAAGGTCAAGTTGTGCAGCGTAACTTAAATAACATTAAGTGATCATCCAGATAACTAATAAATCAACCTAAATTAGCTCATGCATGCAGATAATTCGATTTGCCCAGTTTTGGTGGGGTTTCCAAACCAGTGTACAATTAACTATATACTATATTGAGAGTATAGTTCATTATATTGGTCAGGTGATCAATCCTAGGAATTGTGCAAGCATTTTGGAGGAATTTCCTAATTAATATGTGCTAATTTCCCAAGGGAATGACGCAAGGAAATAGGATCATGGAGGCTCAAAAACAATTCTAAGTATTGGCTAGGTTCAATCAGTCAGGCAGAGGATAGGGCTCAAGCTTGAGTAGACCATACTATATTCATACATATTTTTTTATTAATGCAATACATATAGTAAGGAATTTTGAGCAGTTTCTTTCCCCTAGATAAATCCTTGTGTATTTTTGTTGAATATTGATGGATTTTAATGATTTATGTTATTGATCATGAATTTCGTTCTGCAGATCAGTAGAGTAGATTCTAGTCTTGTGATTTAGTAAATTTCATGAGCAGTTTAGGATCTACACATTTATTTCTACATGATATTAGGGCATGATGCACATTAGAACCATTCATTGAAGTCCTCATGTACATTTATCAAAGAAAAAATGAGTTTTTAGGAGGCAAAGTTGATGGAGCCCTAGTTCAGGGTAGATTCAGAAGACCCTATGTGCAAACTGCTTAATGGAGCAAGAATGTTGCTAGTGGGTAAACAAGTTAGCCAATGTTTAGTGACAAAAAAAGGATTTGTGATCATTCATATTAACATATTGACGAGTAGGGATATTTCCCACAGGGATATTGAGACTTAGAGGGAGTCTAGTTTCAGAGGGAATAGCACTATGGAAGCTAGTACTTCATGATCTAGGGAGATCAGACTCATTATTGTGGTAGTTGTAGATACAGTGTGGAAGCAGTAGTAGAGAAGTAGCAAAAGTAGTATGAGTGGATCATATTTATTGATGCATGCATCCATACCCCCAGGTGTGAGGTGGGGTGATGTAGAGCCATATTCCAAGAGTTGCAGAAATTTTAGAAGGGTCCATTGAGTTGTTCTCCTCATGGATCATTACCTTGCTATAGGATCCCACAGTATTCAGTGGAAGCAGGATCAGTGTCAGTCAGATATTGAGGAGTGAAAAGGAGTTTTGAAAACATAGTAGGAGGCTCAATAGATAATTTAGCAGCAACACAATTTTCCCACTAGACAGTTGCAGACACATTCGATTCAATTTTTTTTTATGTTTCTCAGTTGCAAGTGTTGTAGTAGCAGAAACAACAAAGGGAAGTGTTGCATGCAATACATTCCATACTTCCACGATTGGGGTGGTTGATAATCCCTTTCTTGCTAAGAGGGAGTGTTGAAAATGCAGCAAGAAAGTCTCAATTTTGATTTTTTCCTTAATCAAATTGAGGAAATTTGAAATTCCACATCAAAAAACAACTTGGAGGAGTTAACGGAGGTGACATGCCTCTTGTCACTCAATTAAGAACATTGAATTTGAGTTAATGAGTTCAAGTTCAATTTACTTGAGTTGATTCCTAAAAAATAGGTGTATAGCTCAGTTAATTCGAGTTAGGGTCATCTATTTCAGTTGTGTGCAACATTTTCCTAAATTTTAGGAGCCTAGATTGACTTAATTTTAGTTGTAGAAATTTATTTCAGTTAAATTGAGTTACGGTCAGTTAAACTAGTTCCATCTATTGGAGAAACTAGTGGAAGGTCAAGTTGTGCAGTGCAACTTAAATCAAACTCATTTATCATCTAGATAACTAATTAATCAACCTAAATTAGCTCATACATGCAGATAATTTGAGTTACCCAGTTTTGGTGGAGTTTCTAAGGTAGTATACAATTAATTATATACTATATTGAGTGTATAGTTCATTGTATTGCTGAGGTGATCAATCCTAGTAATTGCGAAATTATTTTGGGGGAATTTCCTAATTAATAGGGGATAATTTCCCAAGGGAACGGTGCAAGGAATTAGGAGATTGGATGCTCAAAAATTTAGCTAATTATTGCAAGGTTAAGTTAGTCAGGCAGAGGATACAAAATACAGGTGCATGTTGAGCTCAACCTTGAGCAGAGCATATTGTATTCATTCAGGTTCTTTGATTAATGAAATATAGATAGTAAGTGGTTTTGAGCAGTTTTTTTCCCCTAGATAAATCTTTGTATATGTGTTTTGAATCTTTATGCATTTTAATGATCGTTGAAAATGCAGCAACAAATTCCTAATTTAATTTTTCCTTTGATTAAATTAGGAGAAAAGTGAAATTCCACATTAGCAAAAAACTTGAATGAGTTAACAGAGTTATTATCACTCATTTATCTTAGTTAATTCGAGTTGGAGGGTGAAATTGAGTTTTGTACAATAATTTCTAAATTTTAGGATCCTAGGTTGAGTTAATTTCAGTTGTAATAATTTAATTCAGTTAAATTGAGTTAAGGTCAGTTAAAATAGTTCCAACTGTTGGAAGAACTAGTGGGAGGCGTAGCAATGAGGTGCATCTTCAGTGTTTAACCAGTTAACTAATCAATCATCCTAAATTAACTCATGCATGCATGAAATTTGAGTTACCTGGTTGATAGTGAAGTTAAAGGGCAATGTACTACCAGTTATAGAATATCCCAAGTAGTACAGGTCATGCATGCGGTCAAAGGAAGGCCTAAAGGAATTGTGTAACTATCATTGATGAATTTCCTAATTAATATGGGCCTAATTCCTCAAGGAAAAATGCAAGGAAATAGGCTCTTGGAGCACTTGAAAATTAGCTAAGTGTTGTCCACATCCAGTCAGGTAGGCAGAGGATAGAAAATACTTGTGCAAGTTGAACAAAGCAAATTGTATTCATCCAGATTCTTTGATTAATGCAATACAAATCATAAGGGGTTTTGAGAATTTTATTTACCCTATAAATATCTTTGTGTATGTGTGTTTAATCTTGATGCATGTTATTGATTTGTGCTATGGATCGTGAATTTACTTCCGCGGATTGGTAGAGTAGATTTAAGTCTTATGTTTTAGTACATTACACGAGCAGTTTTGAATCTAGATTAAAATTTATACATGGTATCAGAGCTATATTCACAATAGAGAAGAGAATTCTAAGTTTTCATTGCAAGAGGTTTGAGGTTGCATATCAGGTTGCAAGATTTCTTTAGGACTAAGAAGATGACTTTCAATGGACTAAGGCTCAAGTATGCCCTTGAGGGAAGCTTGAATTATGTTGCATGGATGGACTGGATGGATGAAGTACTAGAGGATAATGGGTTGAAGGACTACATTGATAATTATGTTTTGAAACCAACAACAGTTGATGCTCATAATCTTGTGTAATGGAATAAGTGTGTTGTTAGGGAAAGAAGAATTATATTGGAGGGTGTACGAGACCATATTGTCTCTAATATCCATGGGAAAGAGACTTTGTATGCAATGTGGAGAGAAATAATAGATTTGTTCCAGAATAGTAGCTACCACAAGAAGTTGGCGCTCAAGGACAAGCTTCAAAACATAAAGATGAAAAAGAACGAACCTATTCCGTGGTACTTGAGAATTTATACACTGTCATGATGAACTTGGTGTAACTGTTACTGGAGAAGATTTGGTAGCACTAGCGTTGTTGTGTCTTCCCAAGACTAGGAATGGTTATCAAGATTCTGCAAATGGTATAGAGAAACTACCACAGTGGTAGAAATTATGGTATGATCTAGTGCAAGAAGAAATAAGGCAAAGAAACAGAGATGGGACCTCATCCAAGGTTGAGGATGAGGGGAACTGTGACTTGGATTGAAATGCAAAAAAAGGGAAAGGGAATAAATCTCAATCCAAAGGATATTACAATCAAGGGGGAAAGAAAAAGGACTTGTCCAAAATCAAATGCTTTCACTATCTTGAATTTAGGCACTATGCCATGAAATTACCACACAATAAAACCAGCAAGAAGACCTCAGGAGGAGTAGAAAGTGAAGCTCTAGATTCAAAATTAGAGCCTTATTTTACCCTAATTGCATGCATGGCAAGCACAATGATGGGAAGTTCTTGGTATCTTGACAATGGTGCCTCATTCCATATGATGAGGAACATAGATTTCTTCAGTGACTTGAAGGAGAAATACCTCCAGATGCACATCGATATGGGAGGTATAGCGTGACCAGTATCATTATAGTTACTTTTCATAGGGGGTTTGTCTCCCTTCTCAGGCTCAAGGATGTGATGTTTCTTCTGGGTCTAAAGAATAATTTGGTTTCCATCATGATGTTGGAAGATTGTGGCTACGATGTGATATTCAACAAAGGAAAGGCATTCTTGAGGCATATCTACATGGTAAAAGTGAAGCATATCAGGGTTCAGGTGAAGAACCTCTACAAGTTAGATGTGGAATACTATGTTACTTTGAGCACAAAGGCATAGAAGGTGCAGATCCAAGATGTCGGTGAATTATGGCATAGAAGAATTGGCCATTTTCATCATATATATTTGAATATCATGTAGTAGATCACCATAGGAATCTCCAATGGATCACTAGAGCATCAGAAAACATGTAAAGGGTGTACCTTGGGGAAGCAAAAAAAATCCACCTTCAATGATCAAGATAGTAGGGCGCATGCAATCCTTGAAAGGATCCACTCTGATGTCTGTGGACCTTTTTTGACAGCCTCCACAGCCAAGTACAAGTATTATTTTATATTCGTAGATGATTTCTCACTAAGTGTTGGATTTTCTTCATGGAGAAGAAATACCATACATTATCCAAATTTTTTGAATTTAAAGCACTTGTTTAGAAAGAAATTGGCATGAAAGTGAAGGCTCTCAAGAGTGATAACGATGGTGAATATGTATTGAATGTGTTTAAAAAATTCTATGCAAAAGAAGGCATTTGATGGGAGTTGACAACACCCCATAATCCACAACACAATGGGGTGGCTGAGAGGAAGAACAAAATGATTGTAGGAGAAGTACAGTCGATGTTGCATGAACATGGCCTATCTCTACACTTATGGTCCGAAGCATGCAACACAACGATATATGTGTAGAACAAGATTCCTCATCAGATTCTGAGGATGAGTACACCAGAAAAAGCTTTTTCAGGGAAGAAACTAGATGTGTCACACTTCAGGATCTTTGGATTGTCAGTGTATTTCTATGTTTCCAAGGAAGCAAGGAAAAATCAAGAGTTGATAGCTAAGTAGGGAATATTTTTACAGTACACTGATACACCTCAAAACTATCAGGTGTACCTATCATCTCTCAAGATGACAATTGTTCATAGAGATGTGAAGTTCAATGAAGAGAAGGAAATTAAGTGTTCCCTTGAGAGGGAGCTTCAGTTGCATGCATATCATGATCTTTTGACTCCAAAGGAAGAACCTCAAGAAGATGTGAAGCAGCGACATGTAGAGGAGTGGAGAGTGGATAAAACCACTCAAGCATAGAAATCCATGGAAGGAAGAAAGCGGACCATGGAAGCTAATAAATTAGTGTAGTATTCTAGATAGAATGTGGGAGCACCCACATCACAACGCAGGTAGAGGAGGCCACAAGAACGGTACATAGGCTACATGCATCTGATGAGTAACCTAGTAGAGACTTAACTAGCCTCATTCAAGGAAGAAGTAAAGCAGTCGGTATGGGTTGATGCAATGGTATAGGAATATGCATCCATTGTTAGAAATTGTGTTTTGGAAGTGGTCCCAAGACCTGCAGACAAGTCAATGGTGGTTTCAAGATGGATTTATGAGGTATAGCATGTATAAGGCAGAAGCATTGAGAAGCACAAGGCCATATTCATTCCCAAGGCATACTCTCACATAGAAGGGATTGACTATGATGATACCTTTGCTCTTGTAGCAAGGTACTCTTTGCTCAGATCAATTCTTGTTATGGTTGCATAGATGGGGTGGAAAATCCACCAGATGGATGTGAAAAATCCATTCCTCAATGGAGTGATTGAGGAGGAGGTGGAAATTTAATAAATTGAAGGTTTTGAGACCTTCGACAAAGAGTCACCTCTATGTCGACTCAAGCGAGCATTGTATGGGTTGAAGCAAGCACCTCGTGCTTGGTACACCAGGATCGATAGCCACCTCACGGGTTTGGGCTTCACCAAAAGTGAAGCAGATGCAAACCTTTACCACATTCTTGTAGAAGGTAAATTGTTGAATATAGTCTTATATGTTGATGATTTGATTTTGACTGGTGATGAACAACTTATCAAGTTTTGCAAGGAGGACCTTGCAAGAGAGATAGAAATGAAATAAAAGGGGTTGATGCACTATTTCCTTGGTTTGGAAGTATGGTAGAGAGAAGGGGAATTTTTCATCTCTCGGGCCAAGTACGCCAACGAGATACTTCAGAAGTTCCAAATGGACAGATGCAAACCCATGGAGACTCCTCTAGCAACCAACTGGAGGAAAGAGGATGCCACTTCAGGTGAGGAAGTGGATGATACCATGTACAAGAATTTTTTGGGTTCTCTCATGTATCTGGTGAAAACAAGGCTAGACATGTGTTATGTAGTCAATCAGTTGATCCAAGCGATGGCTCGACCAACCAAATTATTTTTGAGAGCTGCTAAGCATGTACTACGTTACCTCAGAGGCACCACTCAATTTCGACTTTGGTATAGATGGACAGAGAGAGTGAAGCTACAAGGCTTCATAGATGTAGATTGAGCGGGTAGTCCATTAGAAAAGAAGAGCACTTAAAGAGTACAATAGGAAGCATAGATCAATTTCACTCATCTCGGTAGAAGTAGAGTACATGGTTTTCAGTTAAGAATATTGTGAAGCTATCTGGATGAGAAAAATTCTTGTTGGGTTATTTGGTTAGATGATGGATCCTACTGTGATTCATTGTGACAAATAGTGTTGTACCAAAGTATTTGAGAATCTAGTTTTTCACAATCGATCCAAGCACATTGATATCCATTACCGCCATCTACGAGATTGTTTGTAAAGGCAGATCGTGTTGTTGTAATACATTCCAACAATGGAACAAGATGCAAATTTTTTGACAAAGGCCTTTTCAAGAGGAAATTTTGAGTTCCATAGAAGTAGCATTGGGATATCTTATAATCCCTTTCTTTCTGAGAGGGAGTGTTGAAAATTCAACAATAAATTCCTAATTTAATTTTTCCTTTGACTAAATTAGGACAAAATCGAAATTCCACATCAACAGACAACTTGAATGATTTAATTGAGTTATTATCACTCAGTTAGCTTAGTTAATTCGAGTTGGAGGATGAAATTGAGTTGTGTATAGTGTTTCCTAAATTTTAGGAGCCTAGGTTGAGTTCATTTCAATTGCAACAATTTAATTCTGTTAAATTCAGTTAAGGCTAGTTACACTAGTTCCAACTATTGGAAGAACTAGTGGGAGGTCTAGTAGTGGGGTGCATCTTTAGTGTTTAACTATTTAACCGGTCAATCAACCTAAATTAACTCATGCATGCATTAAATTCAGGTTACCCAATTGATATTGGAGTTCAAGGGCAGTGTACTATGAGTTGTAGAATATTCCAAGTTGTACAAGTCATGCATGGAGTCAAAGGAAGGCCTAAAGGAATTGCAAAATTCTCATTGAGGAATTGCATAATTAATAGGGGCCTAATTATTTGTTTTCCATCGATCATTATTTGTTGTTTCTGCATTGTACCCTATTTTGCAACTACAAGAAACCCTAAAACCATGCATTTTGCTAAATTAACCCTACCAAAAGTTTTTATGATGCCTTCAATAGGTGTACTTTGTAATTTTCCAGCTTCTCCTTGTCTTATTTTCCTTCCAACCTTGCATATAGCATATTCACCTACTCATTTACAAAATCTTATAAAAAAACATGGACTCTTGTACAACAATTTGCAATGTTCCTTCTAAACCCACTCAAATTTGCACCAAAATCATGATTTTTATTCCTTAGTATATTACAACACTCCTGGAACCATGAGAATGGAACTTAGAGGTAGAGAGACCTTGCATATTCATTTATTTGATTTATTGTAGAAATTGTTTCTTTTCTACAAAATTAGGTTTTACTATTTGTAATCTTTTATTTCAACAACGTGTTTTCTTTCCTTGCATGATAGAATAGGTGTGTTTTAATTTCATTGAAGATAGAGTGGTTTTCCTTCCACTATTGCAAGTAGCCTAGGTTTGTGTGATGTATTTATGCTTGCTAGTTATTTCTTGCAATTTCAGTTTTCTTGTAGCATAGAATAGTTAAAGTAGTCAATGTATATGAATATTCCATCTCATTATTTCCACCTACATAAAATTAGGAAAAGGAAGAGATAATGTCTACTAAACACATAGTGTTGACCCCTCTGAAGTTTGTATGAACCTTTGGTTAACAATTAAATCCAACACCCTTGGTACTTGCAACATTGTTGTTGCAATACTAAGGACCATCACTTTTTGGCATTGTTTCTAGGGAGGTGTAAAATTATTTACCATCTTTTTATTTATTTGATTTTCTCTTTCTTTCATTTCATTTCCTGCAAAAAAAAAAAAAACATCTTCTTTTCAAAAAATACTACAACGAAAATAAAAAATGCATTCCTTTATTTATGCCTCCAAGAGTTAGGGATAAAACAAGAAAATTCCAACCAAAAAAACCCACTTCTACTAGCATCCATCTTGTTTCAGCAAACTATGAGCCCCCTACCTGATTCACAGGGACCTTTAAGGCCCTTTCTTGTAAGAAAGCAAGGATTTTGAGGAGCTTGAAGAAAGCGAGAGGCCTTGGGATCCCATCAATACTATGGTGGAATATATACAAATAGAAGTGTTCATATTTCCCATTAGAGAAATAAATGGAGAAGCTAAAATGAAAAACATAAATGCATCTCTCCTAAAACACTTCCATTATTTGATTATAGAGGATCCTAACACTCTCATGTTTGAGTTTTCTATAGTATGCAGGACTTGTGACTATACAACTTATGATCAAAAGATTAAATTGTTCCCTTCCACTCTTAAGGATGCAACCCTTTGATGGTTCATGAGCCTAGAAGGAGATAACATTACCACATGATAAAAAAATGTACCAAGCCTTTAAAAACAAGTATTGAGATTATTGCAAAGCAAGGGATACCAGAGGTGAGATATTTAGAATGATCCAAGGATAAAATGAGTCTCTAAAAGATTTATAGGAAATATTCTAGTTGAGTTACAGAAGGGCACATAATTTCACCTTCGACCTAGATTCCTTGAAGCTAGTCCTACTACGAGGAGTCGAGGAAGAACTAATGGAACACTCAACTTGCTAGTCAATGGATACATATACCAACTCACTTATAATGATATCAAAAATTCATTCAAAATTCATTCAAGGACTCTAGAAAAATAGGTAGAGAAAACAAAATATCGGTGATTCCTTTTTCCTCCTCCGTGATTACTAAAACTGAGATAGGTGGTATGCTAGATGACATGAAGACCAAAATATTGCACACATTTTCCATGCATATGAACACCTTACAAATTAATAGAAAAGATGAGGGAGTAGAGAAGGCATTAACCTTCTTCTGCCCCCAATTCACTAAAACGTGTCCTAGGAATGAATCACAGGGGCTTCACTCAATGAACCTCTAACATATCACGTGAAATCATAAAATATTAAAAAATACCGTTAATTTGAGTACATATTGGAAAATAAATCTAAAAATAACATTATTTAAACCCCTAACAATAAAAAACCAATACACCTTCCCAATTTAAAAATCCCTTACTTTCAATATATATTGTAGGTATCCATTTTTTCATTAACATATTGTATACCCCTTTATATTTTTTCATTAACTTTGAGCTCCATTTTTTATACCTACCAATATAAAAAACTTTTACCCCCTATATATCCCCCAATATATTGTCATTTTTTCCTCATTATATACCCCCCAATGTGAACCCACGTGCTCTGGTATTTCACCCGCAGTGAAGCCCCCATAGAATGAATGTCCTTTAAATTTCATATAAATATTTTTTATATGTGAGGAAAACCATTCCATTGGTAAGCTTCCATAATTTTCATGTTTGAAGGTTTTATACCAAGGAGTAGAAGGGAGCATGGAGCAATTATGCTTTGTCAACCAAAAGAGGCCACAAGCCCCTAAGCATTTCTAACAAGGTATGAACTCCCCTCTCTTTTTAATGTTAATTACAATGCTCATTATAATCCTTGGTTTCCTCTAAATATTTCACCCTATTATGTTCCAACTCCCTAGCCATATCCACCCCACAATTTTACTCCTCCCTTCCATCCATACCCTACTCAACCTCCTTAATAGGGTAATCCATCATAAGGATGGAGGCCACAGTTCGCCCAACCACTTGTCTTGATTCCTCCTCCTCAATAATATCAAGCACCCAAAAACATTCCAAAAAAGAAACCACAAATGTGTGCCCAGCGAAATCCAAACCCCAACAATAAGTAGGCTCAATCAGTTTACAATAGAAAAACTAATTATCATACTTATGTTGTATAAATCAAGGAAAACAAACTTAGGTTTTTGAAGTTCCTCCTATATGTTCATATTCCTTATTTAATAGAAAATATCAAGGACGAGAAGGAGGAACCTGTACCTCAAGTCACCCAAGACAAACCTCCCTATCCTCAAAGGTTGAAAACCCGTAAATCACACACCCCAAAAGAAGTTGAACTTCTGGGAGAACTGAAGAATTTGTGTGCCAAATTCCATTTACTTAAAGCCAGAAAATATGCTCCTATCTATAATAAGTTCATTAAAGGTTAATATCTCAAAATTATTAGGAGTAATAAAAAGGATACCCCTATTATTAATGTCATAGAGTAGCTAGTTTATCTTATGCTTGGGAGAGTAATCATCCCCAAGTACTTAGATCTTGGGAGCCTAGTAGAAAATGTGCTCATTAATGAAATTAAAGTTCTAAACACCCTCATTGATCTGGGATTTGAAATAAAATTCATGTCCAAGGAAACCATGCTCAAACTTAATCTCCAAGTACCTTTTTTTCAGGGTTAATTTTCAACATTTTTTAAAAATGGCAGTAAAACCAAATTTTATGTGCAAAATAAGTGAACAAAAACACACTAATGTTGTTGTTAGAATAACTTTTTTTTCCCTGTGTACAATGTCAACATTTTTAGTAATGACGTTAAATATAAAATAACGGGATCTAAAACACATTAAAATTCCAACAATTTTCATCCATGTGGTTAAACATATAATATCATGACACTAAAAATCCCTAAAATTCTAATTGGTTTCAACCATAACGTTAACAACAAAAAAAATTATAATACAAAAAAATGTCAAATTTTCAACCACAGAATTAAAAAACATAAGGTTTCAACATATTTCAACCATGACATTATGAACAAATTATATGACTAAATTAATCAAAATATCGATAGTTGTAGATTGAATGAAACATAAATTATTTCTCTAAGTTATTGTTGCATTGTGAATATTCTAAACAAATGAATTCATCATAATTAAAACATACAGTCTAACAAACATAAAAATGACTCATAACTTCAAGTAAGATCATATGGAAGTTAAAATATTTATTTCAAGTTACCATGCAAACATCATTTATATAAATTGTCTTGGGAAATTATTCAAAATCCCTCATATGTTAAATTCACATATTCATATGAATGAATGTATGTAGATGAAGATGTTCCAAATTCTTCTCTATCATCTACTAGTTCCCCATATGAGTCAACATATGTGCCCACCATTTCAAGTTTCAAAAGTATTTAGATCTACGACTGGGTTCAACAGACTCCCATCTCAACACTATTTCTTCTGGTAGAAACCTCTTCAGAATATTTATCGTCCTCAAGCAAAGAGTTCATATCTTTGTTAAATTGAAGTTATAAAAAAGTATGTCAACTTCCTCCAATTTTAAGAGGTATGTACGCCGATGATTTATATTTGTACCCTTTCTTTTTCTCTTTCCGCCAATTATTTTATCGACTACCATCTCTGACTTGTACACACCATTGAATGGGTGTGTATTTGTGGCATACCAATGTACTTCAACACCTGTAACATCTACATTTTATGTAATGGCCTTTATAACCTTGGAAACCTAGAATGGATAGTCATGTGCATCTGCATCAGTTAACACTGCGATCATGCAACCACCCTTAATATCATGTAATGAACCCCTGTAAAGGTCTTCCATGGCTTCAAGTTTTGCACAAGATATTCTAGAACCAATATACATTTCTCTTTCATCTCCCTGTGAAGAATTGATAATACCTTGAGATTGTTGTTTTTCAACATGTTCATTTGACACATTTTGTGGCTAAATAAATGGAGTCTTCAAAAGCATATCTTCATTTTTTTTTATCTTGGAATGATATCACTTTGATCATTGAAAAAGGACTCCCACCAAACTAAATCAGCAACATCAAAGTACTCATATGTATATATCTAATAAATTTTTTAATTTCTTCCAGGAATTCAGAATAATCTATATCTCTCTTCTACCTTCGCGCATTATGAACTTCAAAAACTGATTGTAATAAAAATATATTTGATGCATATATTGGGTGATATGGAATGAACTTAAAAAATTAAAAACCTTATGACAACACCCATTTTGCAGTATTTGAATACTTCTTGCCCCATATAAGTGTTCTCCCATCAATTTTTTTGATACGAAATCGATGTTGGAAGCTAGTGTCATTAAGTTTTTCAATGCATTTATCCTCAAAATGTTATCCCAGAATAAACCTTCACATTTCAAAAGTTTCTTCTAACACATGAAAAATAGGCTCTGGCATGCATGATTTCTTAATGCATTCAATTAATGATGGCAAGCTCCCAAAATCCTTCCTCCTCGATATTACTGAAAACCGCTTGAACATTTGATCAATATGGTCATGAGTGTGCCCAACAAGAAGTAAACCAACCTTTATCTTCTGAAAAATTCTCAATTCAACAAGCATGTTTAGATATCCAAAAACAATCTGATTTTTGTTTTCACGACAAGTGTTGTCCAATTCTAGATACAAAAATTCAGGAATATTACCAAACCAATGAGAAATCACATCATGAATTATGGTTATTCTCAAATTTGCATCATTATTAATATTTGGAGCTGTTAAGTAAACCCTTGGTGTCATTTTCCCATTGAAGACCATACAACTAACCAAGTGAAGCTGGATAAAATTTTCCTCCTGTAAATTTGGGTGTGTGAAAAAAATGTCGTAGAAGTTTTTTCTTCTAGTCCATACCATCAATCATCAAACCCAAATATTTAGTTGGATTAACATAAGACTTCTTTCGATGCTTGTACAACTTTCTCATTTCACTTATTTGTTGTTCTCGATGCTATTTAAGTGCTTTGACAATGGAATATACACATAACATAAAAGAAACCTATTAATAAATACATTTTCATAGTTGATGACTATATGATTTTAAAAAATAATGTTATGAATGCTTACCTATTTCTGCTCTTGAAATTTATCCCTTTTTTATTTAAGGGAAGCACATGTACTACAAACCCCCATCCTTGTCTTCTTAGGAATACGAACATTGTTGAATTATCTCCTCCATATTCTCACTAAATATTGATATGCAATAAAACAACCGTTTCCTTCAACAAATTTTGTATATTATTTGTATAAGTTGTAGATTTCTTGTCTTGGGAAATTATGTGGAATATGTATTGTATCTCTATTTGGAAAAGACTCTCCATGTTTTGAAAATAATTCATGCATCCATGACATTGCAGTATTTGTTAATGTCCCAAACTCTCGTTTATGATGTACTTCTGAATAATATGTGGGATATTTTTCCAAATTTTCTTTGATTCTTGACAATCGAAAATTACCAATTGAATGAAACATTTTGAAAGCCTTTCTACAAAGAAATAAAGACACAATTTGATAATCATAACCTGAAAATGTAGCTTGCATGCACCCCACTAAATATGAATTTTGCATGCTTTTATTCGTTGACAAATGTCTCTTCGTTTTCTCGAAAGAATGCTTGAAATCCATATGTTTCAAGCAATCCTTTTTACAACATTCACTTGAAATGAGATCAGCGATAGAACTTCTTCTCGTGATATATTATGCTCTACCCCTTGTATAACTAGAACATCTTCAATTGATATGAAAAGGTCTAGTGTTACTCCTAGATACAATATTTTTTAGTGCCATCTCCATTATTTCATCATTCTTTGTATAAGAATTTTCATCATCATTAGGAGGAATACTTTCATCACTATGATCATTTTGAACATAGTTAGGAAATTCCTCACCATCATTGTTTGAAATATATTCATTACCATCTTCATTGGCAGGAAAATTTTCACTACCATCATCTGTGCTTTTGAAATACTGACTTGGAGGATATTGTTCATCATCTTCATCCTCCCCTTCATCGCTAGTGCTCTCATAGTCCTTAGGATTAGGACTAAGTTGAAATTGTGACTCTTGATTTATTCGAAATTATTCATCTTGGACTTTGTCATTGCTGATCTCATAGTCCATAGGATTAGGACTAAGTGGAAACTGTGACTCTTTAATTACTGAAACTTCTTCATCCCAACCTTCATCACTGCTTATCTCATAGTCCATAGGATTAGGATTAAGTGGAAAATGTGACTCTTTATTTACTAAAAATTCTTCATCCTGACCTTCATCACTACTGCTCTAATAGTCCTTAGGATTAGGACTAAGTGCAAACTATGACTTTTGATTTATTGGAAATTCTTCATCCTGGCCTTTGTCACTGTTGTTCTCATAGTCCATAGGATTAGGACTAAGTGGAAAATGTGACTCTTTAATTACTAAAACTTCTTCATCCTAGCCTTTTTCATTGTTGCTTCCATAGTCCACAGGATTAGGACTAAGTGGAAAATGTAACTCTTTATTTACTAAAAATTATTCATCTTTCCCTTCATCACTACTGCTCTCATAGTCCTTAGGATTAGGACAAAGTGGAAAAATTGACTCTCTACTCATAGTGAAATAATTTTTGTTATATTCATCAATATGAATAGAGTTGTTACACGACGAAGATGTTGATGCTTCATAAAGAGAAACTTCACTATAATAAGAATCCATGACATTCAAACAAAAGATGTTGAATTATGCAAATGAACTCTCTCCCAATGATAATATATAGCAAAAGGAATGAAATATTCCCTCCAAAGATTCCCCCAAAAAAAATTTCCAATAATTTTCCCTCCAAAATTTTATTCTATAATTTATTTGAAACTTTTCTGCTAAAATATTCTCTTGAAATTTTTTACCCTAATTTCCATTCAAATTTTTCACACAATTTTCGTTTAACACATTCCTTCAAAATGAAACTACATCTTTCACTTAAATTAACTTTTTACTATTATATAACATTTACTAGATTATTGAATTTTTTTTATTATTCTATTTTTTATCCCACATGTAATAGAAATTAGTGTATCATCATAATATTAACTATAATACATTAAGTTTTTCTAATTTTATTTTTCATAGCACATTCACCCCACGACAAAGTAATTCCATAATTGCTGCTATATAAAAAATTTCATTTTCACTATTCCTCACATCACATCAAGACTTCTTGAGAGTTCGTTAAAAACTCTGGAGCGATTTTGTGGAACAACTACATTGCCACTGACAACACAATCAATGGGAGATTCTCGCATTTCAAAGACTATTTTCACTTCTACTTCAGCAATTCAATGAGGAATTTGAGGAAAATAAGTTGTTATATGCCGACAAATCATTTTTTAATTTATTTTTTTTGTTTTGGGTATCATCTCAATTTATTATTTCAAAAATTAGGAAATAATTGAAACAAGGTAAACTCAAGTTCAAATCCCATTAACTACAGGTCTTAAACCCCCATAGGTTTACTAGTACTTGCATATCAGTTGAGCTCTTAGGTTCATCAAGAATACGAGACAAAAAAAAAAATCTGTTAATTTTATTTTCTAAAAATTAAAAAAAAAAAATCACAAGGGCCAGGGGTGTGTTTCTCATAATCGGCCCCGTGGAAACCATGGGGCTGGTGTTCCTTAGGCAAGCATGCTCATGGTCAGGTGTTCTCGCACAGGCACACAACCACACAGTCATGTGCCTATGCATGTGTTCCCGATTATGGGTGTGCCTGCATGCGACACAACGAGCATGTTGCACACTCACCCAAAGCACATCAGTTGTGTGGCGGCCATGTGACTTGGGAGGGAGCACCCAAACGTAGGCATGTTTTCCCATGGCACATCGGGCATGCAACACACCCATTGTGCCGTGGGTGGGCACACCCATGGTCAAGTGTGCCTACCCAAGGCACATCGGCCCCTTGGTAAGCAAGGGGTTGGTGTGGGTACGCCCGACTGTGGGCATGCCTGGTCATGGGAACATGCTCGATAGGTTACAAGGGTCGATTCTCAAAATCGGTGCCCCGATGCACCATGGGTAGGCACGCCCATGGTCGCACATGCCCACCTAAGGCACATGCCCAAAACTTGGATGTGCACCTAGGCAGGCATGCCCACCCAAGGCACATAATGAGCACTTGGTTGTGTTCCTTGGGTGGGCGGGCACGGTTGTGGGCATGCCTACCCAAGGCACACAACCAAGTGTATTTGGCGGGCATGGCCACGGCTGGGCGTGCCCACCCAAGGCACAATGGTCCCCTGGTAGGAAGGGGGGAAATTCTAAGAATTGACCCTCTGCTTGCGAAGGGGTTGGTGTATCCCAGGCAGGCATGCCCACTGGCAAGGAGGAGGTCAAGGGGGAAACCTAAAAAAATAAAAATTAAAGGAATGCTTTTTTTTTTGGTATCTTGAATGGACCTAACAACCCACTTGACATGGGGACCATTGTGCATGTTTCTAGTGTTTTTTAGTTTTCATTTTTTTTTTTCGTTTTTTTTTTTTCACTACAAGGAAAATACCCTCTAGCAGATGTTTTTGAGGAAGCCCTTATAAAAATATCCTAGATATCCATTTATAGCGAAGGTCACTGGAGGAGGTTGGCGGGTGGATGTTTTTGCAGATGTTTTTTCGTGATACGTTTATAATCATAACACGCACTGGTGCTTAATATATATGTGACACATCGGTGCATAGTAGAGGCTAAAGTACTGTTCTAGAGTTATTTTTAAGTACTATGAAAACAACAGTGCACTTGATACATACGACGCACCGGGGCATCTAATAAGCAGTTCCTCCCTTACAATGCACTGGTGCATACAAGTTGATGGTCATTACTACAGGGTTTTCAAAAAAATGACAGTGCATTTTATATAAAGCACACTGATGTGTACGATCAAATGGCACATTGAGACACTCACTATATAACCTTCCCAGTGCCTCAAATTAATCGAATGCACCGACCAATTGGTTAATAAAAAAAATATTTTCACCGTTGTGGTGTTATACTCTAACAATGATGCCCCTATGCATTTATGATGATACTATGACCCAGAATATGGTGTTTATTTAATGAAAATACATGTTTCTTTTAATATAACATGCCTAATGTTGGTTGTATATCGCCAACCCGGTGCGTTGCATTAATTGAGAACACCACACAAGGGTTTCATTTAAAAAAATATTTTCACCATTTCGCTGTTATACACTAACGACGATGGCCCGATGTGGTTTAGGTATAAATATGCACCGGCATAGGGTTTTTATTCAAAGGAAGCACTATGCGCTCTATACAAACCGGCCCTATGCATCTCAGTAATCCAACGCACCGTAAAAGGGTGAAGTAAAAACATTATTTCCACCAAGTTCAGTGCTATACTCTAACGACGAAGCCCCGGTGCTGTCAATGTTCCCTAATGCATCGACCCATATATTTTTTAATTTAAAGAAGTGTGGTATGCCATTGATACAACCGCCTAGTGCATATCATACTAGAGCACACCGAAAAATGGTTAATTAAAAAAAATATTACTAGCCATAAAATTCATTTTTACTATTTACATTGTTATATATCTCTTAAGCACCGATGTGACCTTTGCTTCTCTGAGGTGCCCTGCCATCGGTGCTCCCATTGCTCACATTACTTCCATCCGTTGCTTAGTGTGTGCACTTCGAATTTTGCAAAATAATGGTAAAATTCAGTTTTTAGTACTCTGTTGGAAACATGCCTCCTCGACGAGAAAATGTGCAGGTAATGTATATTTCTCTCACCAAATTAAGATTTTACCATATTAATTTTCAATATTGACTTAAAATTCATTGTTTTTTTGAAAAAAAAAATTCCCTACATGGTGCCTTCGAGCCGTTCAGCTCGCACCGTTCCTAATGCTCCCTATAAATTTATAGGCTACACCATGAATGGTGTTAACAGAAATCGCATCGGGCGGTTAATGTGACAACCGGTGTGCTACCAAAAAAATCACACTACAATAACAATAAAATTTTGTGGTGTGTGTCAGTTTCTGGCCGCACCGAAAATTTATAATATTTTAAAATAACAATTTATTTTATATTTTCCAGTGCATTGGTTCACTAAAATGCAATGGGCATTATGTAAAAATAAACATAGCAACCTTGTGCATCTATATTACGGGAACACACCTAATTTGCGATGCCTCAGTCAAACCTACCACACTAGGGCATTTTGTGTTTGGTACTGCACCACCAATGGTAAAATATTGCAAACGGGCGGCGCGTTGAACTATAACAATCACCTCATGGCGGATATGGTTTTTCAACACACCGCATATAATATTTATTTAATTGATATTTTTTGTTGTCGTGGTGCATGACTGTTTTTTATGCGCATTGTGGATGGTGTGTGATATAGATGTACATACCATTGGAAGTGCGTGACTATTTTTTGTGGCACACCAAATGTTTTTTTTTTTTTTGTCTTTTCAATAAAATTTATATTTATATATTTTTAAATACATTTGTCATTTAATAAAAAAAATTATGTTTTATGTATGAGGGAGGTTGATGTATTAATATGAGAATCATTCAGTTACATCAACAAAGAGAGGAGAGACAACAAAAAGAGCATAGAGATGACAATTATAACATAATACAACAGTGGGAGGCAAGGGAGAGAGATATAAATTTGTACGCTCGCCCTATTACACCACCCACCCAGTTGCTCTTAAGGAATGTAGGCCTCCTTAAGTTATATGAGGAGGCTACAGCCCTGAAGGGGCACATCAACTTATTAGTACAGTTTATCTACAAGTGGGATGCCCACTGATAGGCTTTTTGTGTTAGTCTTGACCAGTGGTACCAACCCACTGAGGAAGATATGTATTTTATCATTGGCCTATCTATGAGAGGGGAGGATTTTCCCCAGTTCCATGATGTCCCCTTCTGTTATGTAATAAGGAGTCAGTTTGTGTACTCTTAGAGATACATTAGGGATGACATACTTTCTCTAGCATATTTTCAAGTGTCTAGTGGACAACTACGGATTACTTCTTTTGGTCCAGAGGAGGTTAGGTGCCTCTCACTATTACTGACCACCATTGCACATTATACCAGTCACAGGCAACAGATTAGTTTCCCTCTTTTATTTTATGTTGATTCTCTATTCCAAAATCCATGAATTGTTAGATGGTCTACCATTATTTTGTGGCAGTTTTGTATAGCCTTAGATAGATGTCCTTCTCAGGCATGTGGGAGGTTGACCTTCCCTTTTGCTTCAGAGTTTTTTTGTTTATTTTTTTTATAGGTTTCCAGAGACGATACTTAATTTTTTCCATAAGCCTTGTAGGTTGATGATAGAGGTATGGATGCACATGTGGGCTGAGATGATGCCCAAGAAGGGCCAGTCGGAGTATCTAGCTAGGATTTCTAGTGATGCACTTGAGCTACTAGCCAGTGAGGATGACCACATGTTCGTGATGGTGTTGTGTCATTACGTGAGGTTGGATTGGTGAGGGTGTGCCAACATCCTCTTCACACAGGATGAGCCACCATATTATAGAGGTAATATTAATGTTTTCTTTAAATTAATATAGTTTAATTTTATTGTCTTAATTAATTAGAATAAAAATTATTCTAACATGTTCTTTAACTTGTTTTATTAAATTATTTAATTAAATTTTATGATTATTAATGTGTACAATATATTTTTTAGATATTGGCATGTTCATTGGTGACATGCCTCCACCCCCACCGGATGATCATGTAGATGATGAGGAAATGGAGGAGGCCACGGAGGGTGAGAGAAATCCTTAGGTGCAGATACCCACGAGTAGGTGGAGTAGGGATGATATTCGATTTAGGACAGAGTTGGGAGACCAACTATGTAGACTCTTGGTTGATGAGGGAGTCCACCCTGTGATGATCAGAGACATTCAGGAAAATTGTACACTCATGGAGATCCTTAGGGACATGTCCCGCGATATGATGAGCCTTATGCATCATATCGTCAGAGCTTCCAGGCTACTGGTAGCAAGGAGGGATAGGCACCATGGAGATGTGCCACACAGCAACTCGGATGATGATCATGAGGTGAGTGTTGGACATTGGTTTCATCGCTCCCCATGTGTTTTGCAACATGGACTAACTGCCTCTCGTGGATCCTAACTTTGGTGATTGTAGCAGAGACTAACGCCTGTGAGTTTTTGTCTAACAGAAATTGTGATTCCAACAATTGGAATTAGAGTGTCAAGTCTCAAGTTTGAAACTAACCAAGCTCGCATTGGGGGGGATATTGTTGGACATTGGGTTCAACGCTCCCCATGTGTTTCACAACATGGACTAACTGCCTCTCATGGATCCTAACTTTGGCGATTGTAGCGGAGACTAACGCCTACGGGTTTTGGTCTAATGGAAATCATGATTCCAATAGTGAGTGATCATTCTAGTACTCCACCTCCTCCTCCTTCACCTCGTGAAGATGAGTAGCCAACATCTCCTGAGCAGGCATCTTCTAAGAAGGCACCATCTGAGCAGGCACCTTCTGAGCAAACACCATCTGAGCAGGGACCATCGAATGAGTAGGCCTCGACTAGTTATAGTATTGATGTACCACTAGATATTTGACATTTATATGCAGTTCTATTATAGTTGTATATATTTAACATTATATATATATATATATATATATATATATATATATATATATATATATATATATATATATATATATATATATATATATATACATACATATATATATATATGGTGCATGTATTTTATGTTCATGTTGATGTACTTAATTTACATGTTGGTGTTCATCATGATGTGTATATTGTTAGGTCATGTTAGATATTTTCATTTAATGTTCTTGCAGATAGATGTGTATGTTATATCAGCTATTTGACATGAGATGTATATTTTATGTTTGTGTTGTGATCATGCTATGAATTTCTTGTGTTTTGTTAGATGATCATCATCATGATGATTAGATGATGTTAGAGAATTTGAATGTGTATTTTAGAATATGATATTTGTACGATGGTTATCATGATCGTGATCTTTATTTTTAATATTAAATCATGATATTTATTAAATATTATGTATTGGTAATTGTAAAATAGTAAAATTGTAATTCTAATTGTAATTGTATTGTGAAATTGTAAAATTGTAAAATTGTAATTGTAATTATGATGATAGGAATTCTATTTAGAGGTTCTCGTTGGTGATATTGTTGAGATTCATCGTTCTCAAAAGTTGTCTCCCAAATCTCAACAATGTCACCTTGGACTCATCTCTTGGATTTTCATTCCTAACATCTCTCAGATTGTCATTAGTGTTGTATATGAATTTCCTAACATGGCTGAAAGGGCGATGCTCCACCTGGGGTCAGCTGGTTGCACCGCAACAATCTGCAATATTTCCCCATTTGTCCTAGAATTCCTCTACCACCAATTCAATCTCCAGTGTTTCTCCACCGCCTTGTGCAGAGCTGTGTCCTCCTCATGGCTCCACGGCCCCTTGATTCGCTTTTCCACTGCCATTTCCATAGCCACTTCATCCTTTGGAACTCCCATTGTTTCAGCATCATATGATAGAAATCGTAATCGGATTCGAACTTACCTCTGTTGGTCGGCCCCTATCTTTCACTCTATGATGTATTATAGTTTTTTTTCCTCCTATTGTTTAGTCAAAATCTACCCAATCCATTGGTGTGAGAATTTTTTTATGGCTGTTATTATTTTCCCTGGAGATATTAGAGAAATCATTTGATTTGGATCTACAGTCATTGAATTTATAATCTTCGTCAGATACAATTTTTGGGTTTGTAATCGGGGAAGTGTTGTGGAGAATGTACAAAATTTCAAAATTATTGTGGAGGCCTTCGATGATGTCCCTAACCTTAGATAGCTTGTCTACGCTAACTAAAAACATGTGTGGCAAACATTCCTTACAGAAGTTATGAATTTGTGTCCGCGCTATTTTTCATTTTATGTCATGTAAAAAAAAAAATTTCTTTGTTTTGGCATTTCGAAGGACGAAAGTAGGATTACATATACTGTAAATTTAAATTTCGAGAAGAATGATGAACTCTACTAAGAATGGAGAACCATGATTGGGACCCCTCTCTCAGGTCATTAAATCATATTTCTCTAGTTTGCGGATCCATAGAATATTCCATTAGATTTTACAAAGACATCCTCAGTTTTTTTCCTGTTAAAAGACCTGGATCATTTGGGTTTGATGGAACTTGGTCAGTAGATTGATTTATTTTCACTATTTAGATTCATTTGTTCGAAAATTAAAAATACATGAATCAAAGAAATGCAGCAATGAAATAATTTCACTTCCAAAACTTACAGTCTGAACACCGTGTTGATGTAATAATTCGTAAGAATTAGAAAATAGATGTACGTTGAGAAGCGGTTTACATTGTTTGAAATTTTTTGTGTGAACTTGAATTAAGTTGACTTTTAGACTTGATGGTGATATTTCGTTAGCTATCATGCTCCTCATGATAGATGAAGTAGTTCAAGGAAACATATTTTCAAACCATAGTAGTTCATGGAAACAGTTATATTTGCAATTTAGTCAATTTCAGGGAAAATTATATAAAATTATATAATGATTGAAAATTTGTGATTGAAACTTTGAAATGACAGGTGAGTAGTTGAATCTGTGAATCTCATAGTTGTAACAAGTTATTTTATTGGGAAAATTTCTGAAAAGTTGATTATGATTGGAACTTTGAAATGCCATGTCAAGTAGTTGAACCTATTAATTACATAATGCAAAGAAAATTTGTATTTTCAAATAATTTATGAGATGTAAAATATTTAATTTTCTAAATAGGCTTTAGTTTTTATTACAGTTTATATTTAAATTTTACAAAAAAGAATCAAGAATGAGATTAATTATAAGAAATCAAAATTATCTCAATAAAATGTTATTGTATTATAAGAAATAAAAATTATCTCAATAGAATGTTATTGTATTATAAGAAATCAAAATTATCTCAATAAAATGTTATTGTAATACGTACACTAAGCTTTGGTTAAGCTCAATATAAATATGGGAAAAAAAATCATTGCAGTAACAACCTTTCACATAAAAAATAAGATATAAATATTGGACTTGGATGGAGAGGAATGCACTAAAATTATTCAATAAAAACCCTAATTATAGTGACTGACTTTTATGAAGTAATTGCAGAACTTCACATTCTGGCTTTTATGATGAGAGGGCTTATGAGGTTATTATTTGTATATATTTAATTAAATTGACGTGTTTTTCATGTATCCATTAAAACTCTTTGATTTAAATTTTAAACATGTTCTACAGTTGCTTTTATATAATAAATTCTTATTAGTTACATGAACAGGGTCTTTAATCATATTTCAACTTTTCAACTATATCAAATTGTTAATCTGTAATTTTGATTGTTAATCTATAATTTTGTTTCACAGAGTCCGTGTTTCTACTGCCCGACAACTTGTTTCTCTTGTAATGGCCATGTTGTGGTGTGAATTTTCATCAGATCATTGTTCATCATATGGAGATATACTGATTTTTCTAGTAAGTACGAAGTTTAAGTTGAGAACTTCTTCACTCTTGTTGAAGTCCATGCCCATTAAATTCTCATGAATCATGGAGTACATGTATTGCATGCATGTTTGAATTTGTATATGGAATTTTTCAATTTGCGCACATAAAACTTGCTTCCATGTAATGAGGAACATTGTCTTCACATTTATTTGATGTATCTTCCACCCATAACTAAAGCAATAGATAAGATAGCGTGAATGTAAATATATTTGGCCACTAGAAAAATCAAAGTGAGCATTGAAAGGTATTTATGCTTAACCATTCTAGTCATTCTAGAATGGTTAATTTGGATAATTTGTTATTATTCGTAGTGTCATCTCCAAATCAAAGTATCATAAAAACCAACCAAGGAATACAACAATGCATGAAGGCTTATAATGGTAGATCTCGGGCTTATATGTAATGGAAAAGTGCCTGATCCCACTACAAAATGATATAATATAAAAAAGCTTCATTAAAAAAATAACTCCATAAAAGAAAATATAATCTATTTTTTTGGTCAAGAGTTCAAATTGTTTTTAAAGTACATAAACAAATAGGATAATGGCTTAAGACTCAGAATTGACCAAGTTTCTGGTCAACCACTACCAATAAGTCATTACAGGTGACTTAATTTTCTTTAAATAATAATAATGAATCAACTTGCATTTGATTATCGCAGCTAGTGATACCTATCCCCACTATCCCTTACAAAATTAAACTATAATCAATTTTCCATATTTATAAAAAATCTACTCTCGACGAGAATGGTTAAAACTACATACACATTGTGTTTTTCCTTCACTTATTTTATCACTTACATTAATGCTTTTGGCATGATTCATCTCCCTAAGGAAATGATCACATATTCTAATCATAATAAAACTCACAAAAAAATAGGTACATAATCAAACAACACATCCATTCACCCTTGAAATTGGCTGAAGAAGCATATTCTTAGTTGCTAAATCTGGATGCACCATCAAATTTGTGGCGTCGAGGGGCATAAAATCGATTTTTGAGAATCTAACACCATTACTCCAATCTGGAAAATGGCTGAAAAATGGAAAGACCTACTATTGAAACATACATTTCCATCATATTCCTGTCGCTAAGAAATGTAAAATCGACATAACGTTTTTTGAAAAGGGACTCTGACAAGTTTTTGGCCTCAATTTTTTTTTTTGATTCCTTCAATATTCCCTAAGATTTTGTTCTATAGGGAATCTGCAAATTTTATACTCATATGGCCATTATAACTTTACCATTGCATTTCCTATGAAATTATGTTTAAAATGACTGTAAACTTTATATTATTATGACAAAATAAAATTTTAGCTCCCCATGGAATTTTTCAGGCATCAAGGAATATTCTCTGTAAAATATTCTCTGCCTCGAAAAGCGTGTCTTCACATGATTCCGCCTTGCTGTGGGGTTGTGATTCTGCACTCCTGCTCCTGTCATATGCCCAACCTCCCATGAAAATGAGTTTTGTTTTTATATGTTTTGGTGGGCAACTTTTATAAAGCGTGCCCACTTGGTGCAATGGTAAACAAAGGTAATTGGTTGGAGAGTGGTCGGGGGATCAAACCCCACCCCTCTCATAATAGTCGATGTTTGTTTTATATATGTTTTAATTTGGAGTGCGTTGTGGGTTGGGCCGCCTGTGGAGTGGGCTGACATACGTGGTGTTAGGATATTCTGACACATAGGAAATACTTAAGAATAACTTAGTCTAGTGTAGAGTTAGGTAAAGTGTGTTTCTTTACCATGTACATTTGTAACTTATAATCCGATGGTCACGATTTGTAGTGATCCGGCGGTTATCTCTCACCTCGGTATTAACAGCACTTGATCCGTGGCTTAACACATGATTGGTCCATGATCTATATATAAGAGCATGGAGGGTCATTTTTTTGGTAACCGTTTATGAGAGAAGCATATGTAACTTTTATTTTATATTAATAAATTCCATGAAGTGACCGCGTTGGCTCAGGGCGTGGGCTATTTCCCTCTTTGAGAGTTTTAACCACGTGATTATACTGGTGTACTGATTTGTGATCTATTTGTGAGCCATGACATTTGGTTTTTGATCTACGGAACTTACCCTATAAATTTTTACATGGTATTAGAGCTATTTTGAGGGCCATATCCATTATTGATCAAAATCCGAAGCCGGTTTGATTGCATGTGAATTCCATTTTGTAGATATACTATTTATAAACATTTTTTGGCTTGGAGAACTATTTGGTTATGTCTGGAGCGTCTGTTACAATGAGGAATGCCTTTCGTTTCATACGAAAAGGTTTCCGGCTTCCCAAGTTATGTCAGTTTAAATCTTGAGGTATAAAGCATATATTTTGCCGATATATATGTTAATAGTTCTACTTATTTCGTTTTTTTTATTCTGTATTAAGGTTTTATTTATTTGCTGAATCTATACCCTCTTCTCTATGCATGCTCTTTGATGTGTGCTGCCTGTGATCTTGGCAAATCAGAAACATGAAAAGGGATTTTTTTTGCTACGTATGCTATTTACCCGCATCTTTTTGCAATCTCGGGAAATCAGAAATAGTGAAAAAAGTGATAGTTGCTGGTAAGGCTAACCGAGAATCTAACATTCTGCCGTAAGGCTTTCCATTTCATTTTTTTTTGCTCCTTTTTTTGTTTTTTGTGAAGGAAAAGGCACACAGACAGAATAATAATAATAATAATAATAATAATAATAATAATAATAATAATAATAATAATAATAATAATAATAATAATAATAATAATTCCCCCTTCCTCCTTTCTAAAATAACATGATCCTTTTACTATCTCACTTGGTGAGGGGTTAGTTTATGAGAATAGAGGTCTTGGGTTCAAGTCACCTTTTCAAGCTTCTTTTGTAAAAAGAATTTGTTCAAAGGGGCGAACTTTTTAAAAAAAAACTGCACTTCATCCCATTCCCGTAACTATTCAGCATCTACAACTCAAGTTTTTCAAAAGGCATAACTTCTTCACTCGAAAGCTATTTTTCGAGCTGTTTTTTTTTAAACGGCCTAATTTTTCAAGATATTTCCATTGGAGCAGTTAGTTTTAGCTTTTCACAGCTTCACTTTTAAACAAAAAAAAAATGGAAAGTGCATGCCCAATTATTCTTAACAACACCAATTATTTCCAATGGCTACCTCACATGGTAGATATACTTAGAAGTAAAGGGCTTTATAGAATAGCCATAGGACAAGAAACTAAACCTTCCGATGATGATAAAGCTGCTAAATGGAAAAATAAGCAAGATCAAGGACGAGGGTTGATAGGAATGTCCATTGCTCAAGATCTTCGATTTCATATCCTTGATATTGACACCCCTGATGAGGCCCTGGAAAAGCTAAAAATTGTTTTTGGTGTTCAAAATCAAATACGGGCCCACCAGCTTGAAAATGAGTTGCTTACTTTGGACCCCAATAATTTGTCCTCCATTGAAGATTTTTTGTCCAAATTTAAGACCCTCTGAATTCTTTTAGAAGGTTGTAAGATAAAAAAGGACGATGGTAGCCTCATATATTGAATTATTGCTAAGCTTGGTCCTGCATTCTCTATATTTATTTCCGCATTCCATTCCACCAGAGAAGCCATAATTTCTTCAGGAACCACCTACAAGAATCCCTCTTTTGATGCCTTTTGTGATTCTTTGATAAGAGAACAAGAAAATTTTTTACACCTTGGTCTTATCACTGCTGGAAATGCTTCTAAGAAAGACTTAGCATCCCAACAACAACCATATCAAAATAATCCCAAGAAACAGTATCCTAAAAAATATGGTCCTAAACCAAACAAGGGCCCTAAGCAATTTAAGCCTCAAACTGAAAAATCAAATCACCAAAATAATAAGGCAAATCAAAACAAAGGGAAGAAGACAGAGAGACATTGAAACTTTTGCAACCGAGATGGCCATATAGATTCCAAATGTTTTAAGAAGATGGAAGCCTTAGAAGCAACAATGAAGAAGCACAACATCAATTTGCAACACTCTTCACCTTCATCTTCAGGCATGACACTTTCTTCTTGTGGTTGTCAAGCATCAATATCTGGTTATGCATTAAATTTATCTTCTTCTTCTCCTTCTCATGAGTGGCTCATTGATTCTGGAGCTTCTTACCACATGGCTAAAAATAAATCCATGTTTTCTTCTTTAAATGATTGTAACACCAAACATATTTATGTTGGTGATGATAGATCTCTTAGTGTTGTAGGATCCGGAACCATTCATCTAGATAATGGTCAGTTTAATGATGTACTATGTGTTCCTACCTTGTCATGCAACCTTCTATCTGTTTATTAGATAACTCATTCAGGTGAAGGGAAAATAGTAGAATTCTCACCATGATGTATTACAATAGGACCTCAAAGATCCTAAACATATTTTAGCGATCGGCATTGCTGATGATTCCACAAGGTTGTATAAGTTTGACAACTTTGGGTCATCATCTCTTCCCTCTGTTTTTGTTGCTCATAATGATGATGTGAGCAAACTTTGGCATGAGCGATTTGGTCACTTTACTATCTCTCTCTTCAAACCCTATGGAAGGAAAATATGGTGACAAGCCTTCCTATGGTATCTTTCTGGGATGGTGTTTGTTCTAGATGTGTAGTCGAAAAACATCATCAGGATAGTTTTGACAAACGTGCATCTTGGCACGCTTCAGCCCCTTTGCAGCTTGTGCACCGCGATTTATGTGGTCCACTTCTTGTTGTTTCTTTCTCTGGTTGCCAGTAATTCTTAACTTTAATTGATGATTTTTCCAGATGCACTTGGGTATATTTCTTAAAACTCAAGGGCGAAATTTTTAACATGTTCTTGGCCTTTAAGGCCTTTGTTGAGAAACAATCCGGACATCAAATTATTAAGTTAAGATCAGACAATGGTGGAGAATATGTTAACAACAAATTTATCAACATTTACACTGAGCATGGCATTCAATTACAACATACTATTCCATATACTCCAAAACAAAATGGTGTAGCTGAAAGGAAAAATCGCACCTTAAAATAAATGGCTAATTGTATGCTTCAATCTAAAGGACTTCGTCTCAATTTTTGGGAAGAAGCCATTAATTGTGCAAATTACATAGTAAATCACACTCCTACTAAGTTTTTAAAGAATATAACTCCAGAAGAAGCTTGGAGCTCAATCAAACTAGATGTAAGTCACTTTCGTGTTTTTGGAAGTGATGCTTGGGCGCATATTCCAGATGCGAAACATAAAGCCTTAGAACCTAAGAGTGAAAAATGTATTTTTGTTGGATATTCTGAAGATGTCAAATGATATAGACTTATTCACCCAAATCCAAAAATATAATCATTAGAAGAGATGTAAATTTTGATGAAAATTTATCAGCCTGCAAGCCTAGTTCGGTGGGCATGCCACCTTTGGCTTGCGAGCCTGATTCGGCATATGTGCCACCTCTCTCTCTCTCTTTTCTATTTTTAATAACATTCCTTCTAGTTTAGATGATGAGAGCGAGGATGACAATCCTACTCCAGCTCGTGAAATTGTTCCTTATACTCCACTGCTTCCAAGATGGGTCCACTCTACTCAGGATGTAGCAGGTTCTCTTGCAGGTGACCCTGCCGATCGATGACATACACATTCTCAGTTCGAAAGAGCCTCTTCCTTATTGGCTCAAGTTCCAGAAAAAAACTTGATCCAGAAACCTTTGAAGAAGCTTTCAGTCATCCAGATTGGGATGACGCTATGAATGAAGAGTATCGTTCCTTATTGGTAAAAAATACTTGGGATATTGTTCATCTTCCAAAAGGAAGAAAACTTGTCAGATGCAAATGGTTTTGAAAAACAAAGTTTGGACAAGATGGAAAAGTGGATAGACATAAAGCAAGTCTTGTCGCTAAAGGTTTTTCACAATTCGAAGGCATTGACTATACTAAAACCTTCAGCCTTGTTGCCAAAATGAATTATATCCACCTTGTTCTTTCCCTTGCTGCCTCCTTTAAATGGGAATTCAATCAGATGGATGTTAAATCTGCCTTCTTACATGGATATTTGCAAGAAGAAATCTACATGGAAAAACCCCCTGGATTTATCCAAAAAAACTCCAGCCTTTTTTTTTGCCTTAGGAAGTATCTCTATGGTCTCAAACAAGCTCCTCGTGCTTTGTATGCCAAAATGGATAGATTTCTCTTAGATAATGGCTTTTCTAGGTGTCATTCTAACAACACTGTCTACACAAAGAAGGTGGGTAATTCCTTCACCATCCTTGTTCTTTACATTGATTGTCTTATCCTTACTGGTGGTGATCCAAATCATATAAACCATGTGAATTATAGCCTCAAAAAGAAGTTTGAAATGATAGACTTAGGACACTTGCATTATTTCCTTGGTCTTCAAGTCTTGCATCCATGGAAGGCATTACCCTCTCTCAATCCAAGTATGCCTGTGATCTTCTACACCACTTTCACATGGAAGATTCTAAGCCCGCCCCTTCTCCATTTCAGTCTAGAGTCAAGCTTTTAGTCAGCTGTACTACCCCTTAAGTTGATGCTACCTTATACCATCCACTTGTTGGTAAAATTTTGTGTCTAACCCATACTCGTCCTGACCTTTCCTTTGTTGTTGGTCTTGTCACTCGGTTTATGTACCAAACTCATGAAAGTCACTAGAAAGAAGCTAAAATAATACTTCGATATATTCGAGGTACAATTCAATTCGAGATTCATTACAATGCAGGAGCATCTCCCTTGTTGATTGGTTTCACTGATTCTGATTGGGCTGGTGACCATGATGATCGGAAGTCTGCTGTAGGATATGTATTCACTCTTGGTTCAGGACCTATTACTTGGTCTTGTAAGAAACAAAGTGCCATCTCCCTTTCTTCAGCAGAAGCAGAGTATCATGGTGCAGTTGAAGCTAGCAAGGAAGCCATGTGGCTTTGTCAGATCCTGTCTGAATCTGGTCCTCATCAGCATCATCCAACTACACTTTGGTGTGATAATCAGAGTTCCATTCAGCTATGTAATGATCCAGTTCAGCATCAGCATATGAAACACATTGAACTCCACATACACTTCATCAGAAAGCTCATTCATGATCGTGTTCTTGAAGTGCAGTATTGTCCAACCAATGATCAAGTAGCCGATATCTTTACGAAGGCTCTCACAGAAGCAAAGTTTACCAAACTTCGATCCATGCTTGGAGTTTAGGAAATTTGTCATTAAGGGGGGATAGGCTCTAATGCCTCCTTCCTTCTCCTATTGTGTCACTTTTTTAAATCCTTCAATCCTATCCCAATTTGTTCTTAAGGGGGGATGTTAGGATATCTCGACACATAGGAAATAGGCTCCTTTTGTGTCACCTTTGTAAGTCCTTCAATCCTATCCCAAGTTGTTCTTAAGGGGGGATGTTAGGATATTTTGACACATAGGAAATAGTTAAGAATAACTTAGTATAGTGTAGATTTAGGTAAAGTGTGTTTCTTTACCATGTACATTTGTAACTTATAATCCGACGGTCATGATTTGTAGTGATTCGATGGTTATCTCTCACCTCGGTATTAACAACACTTGATCTGTGGCTTAACACCTGATTGGTCCATAATCTCTACTTAAAGAGCATGGAAGGTCATTTTTTCAGTAACCGTTTATGAGAGAAACATATGTAACTTTTCTTTTATATTAATAAATTCCTTGAAGTGGCCGCGTTGGGTTAGGGCATGGACTATTTCCGTCTTTGAGAGTTTTAACCACTTGATTATACTAGTGTACTGATTTGTGATCTGTTTGTGAGTGGTGACCTTTGGTTCTTGATCTACGGAACTTACCTTGTAAATTCACACACCGAGTGGGTTCAATTCCCCCCAGCCTAGATCTAGTGGTTGTTATATATGTGTGACTTGTTTGGTGGGTGGGGTCCGCAACTCACGGCGCCAACCCAAACCATTTCAATAGTTTTTAGTGCTTTCATTTTATGGTTCAATGGGGTTTGGTGGGGGTCATGTCCCATCAACGTAAATAATTTTTTGGATATTGTAGTAATATGGTTCCGTGGGGGGTGGTGGGCATCATGGCCCGCGACCCTTATTTTAATATTTTTTGTTATTTAAAGAGAACCAATTTATTTTTTATTTTTAAAGAAAATAAAGGTAATTGGGAAAATTAAAGAGGCCACAATTTCACTCGTTTTCAAGAGCTAAGTTCCCTTCTGGGTGATGGTTAATTTGTGAGACACCTGAACCTAGCCCACTGCCCAACTTTGACCAAAAATTTGACTTGATTTAACTTCTCCATACGGGCTCAGATTGGAGATCTATTTGCACCATTGGAATCAGGGTGAGGAGCACTTTAATTGAAACTTGGTTCAAGAGCAACCTGACCACCTTGAATTTTGACCATTTCTAAGCCCTGTTAATCTCATAAGGGTGTCTAGAGCTACCTAGATATATCTTCCCCACTGAGGAGCTTTTGGTCAACCAAAAGCATGAACATAATTTGCAGCTCCTTTGTACCTTTTCTGCACCACAAGTGTCCTGAAATTTCACCCTTCATTCCCCTTCACCTTTGTCCTTCAGATCCATAAGCGATGAGCCAACACTTGCATCCTCTACAAAACTATGGTAAAATATGGGAAATTTTTGGGCCTTAGTGGTTTTAAATTAGCTATCAAATCTTTGATCGTATAAATTTAAAAGACCTATATCATGGCCGACAGTAAGCATGATTAATGCATGGAACAGTTGTTGATCCGAGACCATCAGCTACCGAATTTTCCCATGATCTTTTACTTCTATGATGTGGTTAGAATTAAATTTTAAAGAGCATAAAATAACATATATTCATGTTGTAAATAAGAGGAAACAAGACAACCATCAACAACATAAGAACACGAGACGTTGATAACGGAGTTCGCCAAGTGTGGGATATGTCTTCAGACTGAGTGTCAAAATAGGGTAAGCCACTTCGTATAGTGATGGAAGTGGGAAGATGTAGATGGATGATGTTCTCTGTCATAAAAGGATGTGCCCTCAACATGAGTGGCTTGTCTCTCCTTGAGATGTTCCGCTATAGGATCTCTCACTGACAATGGACATCCTATCAGAATGACACAATATCACATGAAGAAAAATAAAGATTCAACAACAAGCATCAAACAAGGATCTAGAAATCATAATACATCCCACAACAAAAAGAGGGACATGATCAAACTGCATGTATGTCGACCCCTGAAGTTGGTTGAAAAAGCGGATGCTCAGCTGCTAAATCTAGCTACACCATAAAATTTGTGGTATCAAGGGGCATATAATCAATTGTCCTCACTTGAGAATCTAACATCGTTACTCCAATTTGGAAGATGGTCATAAAATGGGAATATCTACTACTAAAATATACATCTTCATCATATTCCTGTCACTGATAGGTGTACAATCGACATAAAGTTTGTCGAAAATGGACTCCGACAAGTTTTGTGCCTCAAGGAATATTTTTGATACCCCCAACATTCCCTAAGATTATTTTTTACAAGAAATCTGCAAATCTGATGCTCAGATGGAAATTCTGATTTTACCCTCGCATTCCCTATGAAGTTTTGGTCAAAATGACTGTAAAATTAATATCATTCTGACAAAATGAAAATTTACCTTCCCATGAAATCTTTGGGGCATCAAGGAATATTCTCTGCAAAATATTCTCTGGCTTGGAAAGTATACCTGCACATGATTCTACCTTGCTATGGGGCTATGGTTCCACACTCCTACTCCAGTAGTCAATCGTGCCTCCTATTAGAATTATTTGGTTCTTAATATGTTTTGGTGGGAAACTTTTACAAAGCATTCCCACTTGGCGCAATGGTAAAAAAAAGTAATTGGGTGGAGAGGGGTTGGGGTATCAAATCCCGCCCCTGTCATAATAGTTGAAGTTTTTTTTATATATGTTTTAATTTGGATTACTTTGTGGGTTGGGCCACTCATGGAGCAGGCCGACCTATGTGCCAGGCGAGTTCAATTCCTGCCAATCCAGATTTAGTGGCTATTATATATGTGTGTGCCTTACTGGGTGGGCGGGGTCCGCAAATCATGGCCCTGGCCTAACCCATTTCAATAGTTTGTATTGTTTTTTTATATAATTTCGTGGGGTTCGGCGGGGGTCATGGCCTACCAACACAAATATTATTTTGGATATTATTGTAATATGGTTCCGTGGGGGTGGTGGGGGTCATGACCTGCCACCCTTATTTTAATATTTTTTGTTATTTAAAGATAACATATTTTTTTATTGTATTTTAATGAAAATAAAGGTCATTAGGAAAATTAAAGAGGCCACAATTTCACTCATTTTCAGGAGCTAAGTTCCCTACCGGGTGATGGTGAATTTGTCGGACACTTGAACTTGGCCCACTACCCAAGTTTGACCAAAACTTTGACTTACTAACTTCTCCATATGGGCTTGGATTTTAGATATTTTCACACCGTTGGAATTAGGGTGATGAGCACTTCAATATAAACTTGGTTCGAGAGCAATCCAACCATTTTTAATTTTGACCATATCTGAGCCCTCTTAATCTCCTAAGGGTGCCTTGAGCCACCTAGATCAATCCTCCCCACTAAGGATCTTTTGGTCCACAAAAAGAATGAACATATTCTGCAGTTGCTTTGTACCTTTTCCACACCACAAGTGTCATGAAATTACACCCTTCATTCTCCTTGACCTTTTTTCTTCGGAGTCATAGGCGATGAGCTGACACTTGCATCCTTTGCAAACCTGTAGTACAATATAGGAAAGTTTTTGTCCTCAAGAAATATTTTTGATGCCCTCAATATTCTCTAAGATTCCGTTCTATAGGAAATCTAAAAATATACTTCTTAGATGGTCATTATGACTTTACCATCGCGTTCCCTGAGAAATTCTAGTTAAAATGACTATAAACTTCATATAATTCTGACAAAATGGAAATATAACTCCCCATGGAATCTTTCAGACATCATGGAATATTCTCTACAAAAGATTCTCTACCTTGAAAATCATGCCTGCACATGATTCTTCCTTGTTGTGGGGTTGTGGTTCAACACTCCTGCTCTGTTGGTCTGCCATGCCTCTCATCCAAATGAGTTGGGTTTTTATATGTTTTGGTGGATGGATTTTACAAATCGTGCCCACCTTGCGCAATGGTAAAAAAAGGTAATTGGTTGGAGGGGGGTCGGGGGATCAAATCTCGCCCCTCTCATAATATTCATTGTTTGTTTTATATATGTTTTAATTTGGAGTGTGTTGTGGGTTATGCTATTTGTGGAGTGCACCGACCTATGTGGCTGAGCGGGTCCAATTCTCGCGAGCCTAGATTTAGTGGCCGTTACATATGTGTGACTTGTTGGGTGGTCAGGGTCCGCACCTCACAGCCCCAACCTAACCCATTTCATTAATTTGTAATTTTTTTTTTCTATGGTTCTGTGGGGTTTGGCGGTGATCATGGCCCGCCGACCCAAATATTTGTTTGGATATTCTTTCAATATGGTTCCATGGGGGTGGTCAAGGGATCAAATTTCACCCCTGTCATAATATTTATTGTTTCTTTTATATATGTTTTAATTTGGAGCTCATTATGGATTGGGCTACCTGTGGAGCGTGCCGACCTACGTGGGTAGGAGGGTTCAATTCTTTCCCGCACAGATTTAGTGGTCATTATATATGTGTGACTTGTTTGGTGATGGGGTCCACAACTCACGGCCCCGACCCAACCCATTTCAATAGTTTTTAATGTTTTCGTTATATGTTTTCCTAGGTTTCGGTGGGGGTCCTAGCCCACCAACCCAAATATTTTTTTGGATATTGTTGTAATATGGCTCTGTGGTGGTGGCGAGGGGTCATGGCCCTCCACCCTTATTTTAATATTTTTTTTTATTTAAAACAAATATATAAATTTTTTTTTTAATTTTGACGAAAATAAGGGTCATTGGGAAAATTAAAGAGGCCACAATTTCA
Organism: Pinus albicaulis; assembly: GCA_034641835.2. Lineage (NCBI taxonomy): Eukaryota > Viridiplantae > Streptophyta > Pinopsida > Pinales > Pinaceae > Pinus > Pinus albicaulis. Next base: position 26,083,004 of record MU968480.1, read on the forward strand.
CTTGTTTTCAGGAGCTAAATTCCTTGCCTGTTCACGGTGAATTTGTGGGATGCTTCAACCTGGCCTACTTCCCAACTTTGACCAAAAATTTGACTTACTCTAACTTCTCCATATTGTATAATATTACATATCCGTTCACACTATTGGAATCAGGGCAACGAGCACTTCTATTTGAACTTAGTTTGAGAGAAAACCAACCACTTTGAATTTTGATCATTTATGAGCCCTCTTTATCTCCTGAGGGTGTCTGGAGTGACCTGGATTAGTTGTAATACAAAGAAAATAAATTATGAATATTATGAAGTGCATCTACTTTTGAATAGTTTACTTGCAGTTTTCAATGCTATATGATCATTCTAAATGCCTTACGTGTGAATCTGTCTTCACACAACATGCAAATTCCTTTGGTATAGGTGTGATCATGTGAATCTGGGTGGTGCCTTCTATCCTGGTTTGGTCTATGACGTGAATTTGATAACTATGTTAACTTTCAATGTAGCTTGAATTATAATATAAGCCAAATCCATATTATCACAAGGAAGGTGAGCTCGTGCATCAACTTGCAGTTGCATTATTATCTAACAAAATTATTTTAAAATGGTATTAATATATGTGGTTTGTAACAAAATTAGATATAATGTCAACAAAATAGTGTGGACAATGATGAAAGTCTATTATGGATGGTTTCATTAAGCATATTTTTATTAAATAAATTGATACATAATCATTCTAGTTGAGTCATTTTATATAGATTTACTTCATATAAAAACATAAAAACGGTATTAATGTAGGGGGTTGTAACAAAATTCAGTGGGAAAAGAAACGATACTAATGTAGGTAGCTGTAACGAAATTGTGTTAGCACAGATGTAATTCTATTATCCATAGTTCCATTAAGCATATTTCAACGAGTTAATGGATGATCATCTTGATTATATATTAGCGTACTGCATTTAAAAATGATATTAACATATGTATTTGTAAACAACTTATATATTATATAATGAAATTAGTGTGGAGAAAGGTAAAGTCTGTTATCCATAATTTCATAAGTATATTTCATTTAAAAATGAAATTAACATGTGTAGCTATAACCAAATTATATATCTAACCTGTAAAGTGTTTCCCTTTGAAAACAACTCCTCCAAATGCCACTTGTACCATTGTGAACCATTGATTTTGATGTCAGACTATTGAAATAGTGTCTAACTTTGGATTGAATACTGTTATTAATCAGTTACAGAAATAATCGAATAAGGAAAATTGTTTTAGAAATAATCCAATTACAAAATCTGTTGCACCTTTTTCAACACTTCTAATAAAAAAATTCTCTCTGAAATAAAAACCTACCAAGGAGGAAAAATTTCTTGAGGTGCAAACCCCTTTTAGGGTGAAAATAAATTTAAGATTGTGCTCTGCCAAGTGATGAGTGGGATGAAATCTCTCGAGGTGCAAACTTCTTTTAGGGTGAAAAGGTATTTAAGATTGTGCTATGACAAGTGATGTGTGGGATGAAATATCTTTAGGTGCAAAACACTTATAGAGTGAAAATAGATTTAATATGTCACGTTAAAATGAATCTAGGGCGATTTATTTATTTATTATAATTATAATTATGTATATTACATTATTTTTTTATTTTATGAATTTATTCTTTTGTGTTTTTTTTTTAATTTTAAGGATTCAAAATGTTTTAATTAATAATTACATTTACTATTACTATTATTTTATTTTAGTTATTTATTTATTTACTTTAGCCTCACAGTTAGTTACTAGTAAACTCACATTACTTCAATGATCAATTGAGTTGCACTATGGTACATATTTTATTTTATTTTTTAAATTTTATTTGAATTATTTTTTTAATTTGACCAAGTCAAAATATTTACTACATAACACGATACGACCCTACAACATATACATCTCTTCCTTATTAGGTTCTCTGGGAAATAAATTAATAAATAAAATAAAATTGAGATAAAATAGGTAGTTTACTCTTGGTGGTCTTTAGGGAGCTAGGTTTTTAAAATCCATGGTTTTGGAATATATATATATATATATATATATATATATATATATATATATATATATATATATATATATATATATATATATATATAGCCTAGATCTATGTTATATTCACATTTATCAAGCATTGAGAGAGATCATATCTGTAAGTGCAAACTTATTTTAGAGTGAAAAGAGATTTGATCTCTCTTAGTGCTTGTTAGATCCAAAGTTAAGATGGATCTAGGATAATATTCAATAATCTTATTACAAATTCACATTTTGCATAAATACAATTTTTTTTATGGGAGAGTGATCATTACTAAATTGGATAACAATATTTTAGGGATGTTACTTATGTTGATAGGAATTTTTATTTTGAAATAAGATTTTCAGAATTTTAGTTTAGTTATCAATAATTATTATATGGATGGTAGGGTTTTAACTTCTAGGGAACACTCTAGAATATTCTTAGTATTATATACAAATCAAAAGTTGAGATTTAACTCCAAATTAATTATTCCCCTTTTTTCTCTTTTATTAAAAAAATGTCATATGAATAAGAGTCACATCACAAGTAGTATTAATAAGCCATGGTATTATTAAAAAAGTCTATCTAAAAATTTAAAATATATATGAGACAAACAAGAATCTTGTTTCATGTTTTTTTAAGTGCATATATGTTTAACTTATATATTAGTTTTTTTTATAATGAGTAATAATAATTTAAAATAAAAATATAATTTAGTTATTTTTTTGTTTCTTTTTTTTTTTAATTTTAACAGCTTACAATTTATTATAAATTAAGTCTTTCGATATTTGTTAGGGATTGATGTTTATGATTATCTATTATTTATTTAATTTGTATAATTGCAGCAGTTTATATAGGACATAATTTTACTTGATATATTTTATATTCTTAAGATAGATAAGATATATTTATGTAGATTTGAGTAAGTAATAAAAAATTTAAACATAAAATAAAATTTTATCTTTACATGTACTTTATATTTCTCTAGCCTCCCGAATAAATTAGGAAAAAACTAGCTAGTAAATATTTATGAATAATATATTTAATTTTATTAATAAATAACGATTTTGCAAGAAGGATGGCTAAGAGGAGTGCTAAGGTTTCCCGCTCAGTATAATTCGTTGCCATAGAGATTTTTCTCGTCACTAGTTCTAGCAGAAATCGGCATACCGATGATCTCATTATATGTTGGGTGATGTTAGAGGGGCATGGATAATTTGGAATATTTCTAATAGGGCTACATCACAAGTGTTTGGCACCAACATCCTACGTGGCCAATGGATTCATGGCTCCCATGAACTCCTTCCTCGAAAGGTACACTTCCATGCTAGATATTTGTTTCATGAGCCCAAAAATTATTAAACACACCAAGAAAAATAAATATCGACTGTTCATATTTCTGAATAGTAGTTGTTTAATTGATTCAACAACAATTTTTCAATCTATTAAACAAAAAAAACACATAAGGAAAAAAAGAAATCGCGGTTGTTCATTTTTCTGAACAATAGTTGTTTAATTGATTGAACAGTGGTTGTTCAATCTATTGAACAATATAAACACACAAGAAAAATAAATCGCGGGCGTTCATTTTCCTGAACAATAATTTTTTAATTAATTGAATAGCAACTGTTCAATCTATTGAACAACATAAACACCCAAAAATGAATCATGGTTGTTCATTTGAAAATGAAAAGTAGATGTTCAAATAATTGAACAACATCTTCTTGTGAGGGAATCCAATAGTAAAAGAAAGGCATATCATTATAAGGAACTATTTCAAAAGAAAATAAATCCACACATTTATTATAGTGATGCTTATATTTTAAAACAAGAAAGGAAAATTACAACCAAATATGAGAAATATATACATTATTTGCAATCGAAAAGAAGCATATTTTCACAAAAGTAAAGCTACCAGGTCATTACTCCCCGCAACTAAGATTTACATAGTGGGATCATCATGTACCTGTTGGAAAAGATAACCTTTGCTGATTGGTTTATGATAAAGGCATACCCGATGTCCATTCACCCGAAAAGAAGAGCCAGACCCATCAATGGCGGTCAGAGTTAGAGTGATGTTATTGTGCACCTGTTGAATTTCATATGGGCCAAGACACCTTGTTTGTTATTTACCCAGAAAGTCTTAGAACTTGGAATCATAGAGGAGTCCCTAGTCTCCTTCTTGAAATGTTTTTTTTTTAATAATATTTTCATGTCTCTTAGCTCTTTTCTTCTAAATAATTTTAGTGTGTTTTAGAGAAAGTAGTTAAGATTCATCCAATTCATTTATTTGTTGAATTTGTTTACTTTGTGCCTCCATAAGGTCCAGTCCCACTTCTTGGGCTATTCCAAAAGTCTTTATTTCAAATTCAATAGGAAAAATAGGTTCTTTGAAAAATCCAAGTTGATATGGGGAATATCCAATAGTATTTCACCAATTTTTGCGATAAGCCCACAAGGCCTCTACCATTTTAGTAGCCCAGTCCCGATAATGTGTCAAAATTGTCTTGGTCAAAATTGCCTCAATGACTTTGTTAGTGCTTTCAACCTGCACGTTCGCCTATGGGTGATATGGAGAAGTGAATCTATGTGTGATATGGTGGCTTTTCAGAGTGGTTTTAATCTTATGTCCTACAAACTGTTGCCCTCCATCCGTTATCACTTCCCTGGGTAAGACATACTGCACAATTAATTCAAAAAGAAAATTAATGATAGTTTCTTCTCTAGCTCTTGGAAAGGGTACTGTTTCTACCCACTTTGTCACATAGTCTATAGCAACCAGTACGTAGGCGGAGTGATCAGTGTACAGAAAAATTTGGTAGGCTGTTATATAATGTCAAAGTTTATTTATGGCATAAATGATAGCTAAGAATTCATTTTCTATTACTGTATAATTGAGTTCAGTAGAAGTAATTTTTTTGCTGATATAGTAAATAACATAGGGCCTTTTGTCCTATTCCTTCTTGAGGAAAGAGCCTATTATTGTATCCGGCAGATCTGTAGAGTTATGAAAAGGCAGCTCCCAATTGGATATGTGCAATACTGGAGCAATCAAGACTAGTTTCTTCAAATCTTTAAAATAAATGTCACATTTATCATACCATCTAAATTCAATATTTCATGTTAAACGATACAAAGGCACAACAATTTGTGAAAAATTATTTATGAATCTACGATATTACCCTCCATATCCAAGGAAGCTACATGCTTCTGTTTGATTGCAAGGTGTATAACGTAGAATAATTACCTCTATTTTTTTTTGGTCTACCTATATTTCATACACAGAGATGTAGTATCATAGGATTACACCTTCTGTCATCATCATTTGACACTTTTCATTACTTAAACATAGCCTAGTAGTGATGCATCATCCCAAAAATTTCTCTAAAGTCTATAGCACTTGGTCGAAATCATCCCCATATGGGGTGAAGTCATCCATGTAAACTTCAAGTCCTTCATTTATTAGATCAGAAAAAGATGTTGAGGATGGCCCTCTCAAATCTAGTTGGGGCATTGCATAAACCAAAAGGTAACACTCTATAAGAAAACATACCCCATGGGCAAGTAAAGGTAGTTTTGTCTTGGTCTTCTGGAGAAATTTGGATTTGATTATTGTTACTGAAGCCATGAAGAAATGAAAAGAATCGCTTCCCTTCCAATGTATCAAGTAATTGATCAATAAATGGAAGAGGGAAGTGTTATTTCTGCGTGGATTTATTCAATTCCCTATAATCGACACAGATTCACCACTTCCTATTCTTTTTTGGGAACAAACACCAGCAGAGATACCCACTTACTATCCGAAATGGGATACATAAAATTCATGTCCAACAACTTTTATAATTCTTCTTTTACGATGTTTTTGAGGTGTGGATTTAATTTTTGTTGAGGTTTCCGAATAGGGCAGGCATCATTTTTGGTAGATATTATGTGTACATAGTTGGGAATCTATACGCTTCATGTAGGGGTAGTCCCAAGAAAAATACCCTTCATATTCTTGCAAAATTTGAATGATATTTTGTTGTTGGTCAGTGTTTAGATTGTCATTGATGTTCAAAATTTTTCCTAGTTCAATTTCAACAAGCATACTATTGTGAAAAATAGTTGTGGGTATGTGCTAGTCATCAATATCTTTCAAACGGTCTTCCTGGGCTTCATTGTCAAGAATCAATTTCAACATTTGACATTTCACATCGTTCTTAGTATTTTATTGACTTATAAAATTATTAATTACATCATCTTCAGTCTAATTCTTGAACTCAAGCGCTTCTTCAACTGTAAGAGGTGAACAGATGTTTTCTTCTGGGTATGTAGGTGGATGTTTATGAGTTTTCAGGATGGGTAGACTTGGCTTATCAGGGGGATATAAAACAAGGATTTTGACATCATTCCCCTTTGTAATTCTCATGCTACCAGCATAACAGCCTATGTAATCATTAGTTTTTTCTAACCAAGGTCGTCCCAAAATTAAACAGTGTCTATTTAATCGGCTTCTTGGGTTGATAACTAGAAAATCGACTGGGTATTACCATGAGTCAAGATAAAGCATAATATCCTGTAAGGTTCCCTCTCGTTTAACCATTGAATGATCAGAAAGTTCCAGCAAGGTGATGGTTGGTTTCGAAGCTGTGATACCAAGTGTTTCGCAGGTTTCTACCATGAGAATGTTAATGGTTGCACCTAAATAACCTATTGTGCTTGGAAAAGAGTGGCCATATATTTGAACTGTGACTATGGGATTCCCTGGATCTTCATATTTTACTAGTGTTTCCCTACCTAGAATCAGATGAGAAAGGGTCCCTATGACATGGAAAGTTGGTGAATATTTTGTTTTCCTCACAGTATTTTTCACACATAGTTCTTTAATTGTTTTGGCATAAATAGGAATGTCTTGGATAGCCTGCAGGAGAGGAATTTAAATACATAAATTTATAACTTCCCCTAAGAGATCAGAGTATGGATAAAATATTGGTTTAGGTATTATTAATATTTCAGGGAACGAAGGAGAAGTGATGATAATTTTTTCAGGATCTTTATACTCGACTCTATCTTCTCCCTATTTTATTTTTGTATTAGTTACAATCAAGGATTTAGTTATGACATGGGTTTCTGTCTCATCTTCTTGTTGATTTTTTTTCCTCATAGGTGATGATGTGTCTTGATCTTAGCCTAAGTTCAATGCATTCCATCATTTTTATTTCAGGATCTAAATTTTCAACAATCTGTATTAGCTAAAACTGTTTGTTATTTGGATTTGTATTTGGTTGAGCTAGCAGTTCGGGGCGCATAACAGGTTGAGGATTTTGATGTGATGGATATAGAAAAGGTAAGGTCAGCTAAGGTTAAGGACCCATACCCATAGGTGGATTAGTTATTCCCAAGGGTCGCTGCCAGTTTGAGGACCAATTTAGATTTTTTGACGTGGAGGCAACCCACTGGGATGGGTAAGGATTTTTTTTCTAGAAAGGAGTAGAATTTGACCAAACAGAATTTGGAAAAGGTTAGTTTGGCCATCGTGACATAGGAAATGATTGATATTTCAAAGTGGAGAAAGGTGATTGGCCTTTCCATGTTGTTTTAGAATTATGTTGCTGATTGAATGATGGATAAGAAAATAATAGAGAAGGATCTTGTGACATACCTCTAGGTCGGGCTTGCCACTATCGACATTGGCCCATTAAGTATATTAGTTTTGTGTCTTCTTCCACTTCTTTAAATACATCCATTAATCTCGGAAGTGATGGATGTTTCTCGGTGGCATGGTCCTTAGTATAGATGGCACAGTTCTGGACCATGTCCAATGGGTGTTCCCTCTTACTATGATCCTTTCGACATCACGGGAATAAAACAACTAAATTCTATTCTACTATAGCTTGCTTATGTCCGGCTTGCAGTATGTGAAACTGTGTTGTGAGGGTGCCTAGGATATTGGTTTTCAAATATTCTAATATATTTTCAATTTCCATCCGAGTTACGCTGCCACAAACAAATTTATTATTTCTGAAAGTAGTACCTCATCTAGTTTGTCAGACACATGTACTACTTCGAGAGAACCTCATACATAGTTGAGTAATGTCATCATAAATTTCCAGATAAATATCTCCCTTCCCCATTAATTTTAATGTTTCTATCCATTCATACTTCATTCCTTTTATCATAGTTACTTTTAAAATATCTTTATATAATGCAGCATAAGGAGACCGTTGTAAATTATATTGAAATCATTCAACATATTCTTCTAAAGACTCATTATCTTTTGCAGTCATATTAATATTTAATCTTTCAGGTCTCTAGTTCTACAGTAATCTTGATATTTAGTGAGAAACAATGTTTTCATTTTATCCCAAGAGTTAATATTTCTTCCATCTATCCCCATGCACCATCACAAATTTCTTCCCTCTAATGTAGAAGGGAACAATTTCAGCTTTTTGGGATCGGTGGTATAATCATACCCCCTACATAAAATGTCAAATTTGAACAGAAAAGCATCAGGATCTTCCAAGGTTAAACCATGGAACGTAGGGATGTTCTAGAAAGGAATGGCTTTCATAGGAGAATTAGCAATTGGGTCGACGATGGGATATTCCAATACTAATGCTTGTCCTTGAGGCTGATTTCATGCCATATGATGAAATATGTGCTAGTAACCTTCAGGAATATCTTGGTTTGGAAAGTTGATTTGGGTAGGATTGGTACACATATTTGGAAGGGGTCTTACAACACTACCTTTATTTGCGATATCAGGTATCCTTTCTTCAACCAAGATCTTAGGAGATCCAGGTTTTAGTGACTGTAGATTTGCTCCTACAATAACACTAGTTTATCCCTCTCATTCTTGTAGATTGCACTAATTTCCCTATTGTGAATGGTCAGAATGAAAATTTCCTATATCCTAAAAGCTCTGTTCAGACCCTTTGGTTTTATTATAGATCTCAGCATGAGCTACGTATGGTGAGTCTTCCACTTGAGGGATTGTAGTAGAGCTTTTTCCGGATGTGATATGAGGTCCTAATGACGCCTAAGATTATTCTTTTCTTATGATTTTTTCTATAAAGGTTTATCTTCCAAGCATCACCAACCCCTTGGGTTTGGTGGATTTGGGAGGTGGATTTGGATCTATTTCTACATTTTTCTTCCAATTCATTCATAAAAACATCTATTCCTATCTACTCTATATGCATCTGTTGGAAAGAGGGATTTGAGCAAGCGTTTTACTTGCAGGAACGCAGGTTCTTACCTCTCGTTTTCAATACCCAAGTCCTTCATGGCAATAAAATCCAATTCAAAAAACAAATCAATCTTTAATACTCTGCCCGGAAACAACGACAAAATGTTTGTGCAAAAAGGTGAGTTATAAAAATAAATCCTAATCCTTACATTAATCATCAACCCAGGATTCGTCTATTTTGTTTCAAGAGTGTTGGCACCATTTGTGTACAGTGAAATCAAAATATATATAGTGATAAATGATTCTAAATCATTGCAATAACTACTTTTCTAATTCTCAAAGTTCAATCTGGAATAATTCAAAAGAAAACCTTAAAGCAATTAAAAACCATGAATCTTAATATATGATCAACTAATTTGTAGAAAATATGCATTAACTTACGAATTCAAAATAGCCTGGACACTCAAAGAATTACCGCCATCAATTATCTACATCGAAAAAAGAGAGAATACAAAAATTAACAACAATCTAGTATTCACACTTTTAACCTAAACTACAACGATATCCCAAGGCGGTTCAAATTCCATAACATTACTCAAAAGAAACAACAATCAATCACAATGCTTGAACTAATCCGATAAATTCATTAAAGAATAATACATAGGCATAAAAGTAACAACAACTAAAAGTTATCTCATAGTAAAAGAAAATCATAAAGATCTATACTAACAAAAATTGAATTAACTGTAATTATATAACATATAAGAAATGAATAATTTTGAAAATGAAAAGAAACAAATATGACAGAAGAGAAGCAGTAGGTCCCCTAGTGACAGAGCCCAGAGTCTCTATAAGTCACTATCGAAAGATACTCAGAATGCGATTACAAAGGAAACATTGTCTTTCTTATTAAACTCGATAATAACGATACAACATCACCACATTGTAATTACTATGTCTTCAATAATAATGTCAAGATGTAAATTACAAATTCCGGGTAAAAATGTCTTGTTCTATTTCACCTATCGGGTTTATATAATCAAAAGGAAAACAAATGAATGAGAGAGAATCCTCAAGATCAGGAGATCCTAAGGATTTCGCATCTGTTAATCAGATTCCCTTATAAAATAGACATGATCCTCCTAGTCTTCTGTTGGCCCATATGAGGAAGACATGGTATTATTTCTTTTTCTTGGCCACTACTATCCCATCATTTGAACGATAGTTGTTCCATTCATATTCCTACACAAAAAAATCACGCGAAAGTTAGTTTTCATGCTAGAATCACACAATTTGTTGATAATTGGTCTTTTCCAGCTTTCACAATATTTTCTTCTAGATTCATTAAAAAAAAGAAGCTAAGTAAATGTATTTCAATGATAAATCAAGCTAATATGAAGATAAAACATACCTTTTCCATGGCCGAACAGTTGGGAGGATGTTTCAATGGATTCTATCATAGTTTTACCCAAGTCTGAAGGAAAGAATGTCATCATGGTGGTAATTGATATACTTACCAAGTATGCACACTTTTGTGAATTATCTCATTCATTTAAAGCTAGTAAAAATGCTACTGCATTTATTGAAACAATTGAAAAGATACCTTGAAACCCAAAGATTATTGTAAGTGACACAGATCCCATATTTACAGGAAATGTTTGGTTGAAATTATTTTCTTGTTTGGGTACTCAATTAGCTCATATCTCATCATATCATCCTCAAGGTGATGAGAAAACTGAGATAGTGAAAAAATGTCTGGAAGGATAAATTCATTGTTTTGTATATGGTAAAAAAAACAATGATTCAAGTGGTTACCTCTAGTTGAATGGTGGTGTAACACTTCATTACATACTACAACAAAAATGACCCCATTTATGGAACTTTATGGATATCATCCACTGAAAAAGGTTTTCAAATATGGTATATGAGAATAATGTAAATATCCAAAAGCCCTAATGTTTATATACTACGTATATTCTATCCATATTCGATATTTTTATAAATCATTGATAAAAAATAAAAACTTCCCCCAAGGCTACATAAAAAGGATAACATCATTACCTATAAAAAACAAGAAGATTATCAACAACAAATCAACAATGGAGCAGAACTATTTCCTATGCTAAAGGAAATGAGAACCATTGGTGAAATTCTAAGAAGTATACCTCAAAAATTTTAGGCACAAAATGAAGTATTCTCAAGACATAATTTGGCTATAATGAAGGAAGTTTAGTATCTCAAAGAGGAGAATAAGAAACTAATATAAAGGAATCAACAACTCCATCAAATGAAGAAAGAACTCAAGGAAAGAAAAAAAATGTCTAAAGGAGAAACTATTTTATCATTAGTATGGCCACGTCATCAACAAAAATATATAAATTGCATGCCACATCATCAAAAAAACATATCAGTAGTATAAAAAGTCAAGCTACAAAGAGGATGTTTGGAAAATCCTTACAATTCTCAAGTCATTTTATTTTATTTTACAATTAAAAGTGTGGCAATAAATACCTTCTCCTAATATTTAATTATCACAATTTTTTTTTGGTTTGAAACCTAAAAATTTTGTGCTTGATTTAATAAATTCCATAAAAACTTCATTTTAGCCAATAAAGCCCTACCTTGAAGAACCAAATATTAGTATATACACTTTAGCTATTTCTCAAAATTAGAATATGCTATATTTTTGTGCAATTATCTCGTTCCTACTATATTATACCTTACAGTTCTATATCACCATATTATGTTGTTATATGCCATTTGGAATTTCCTCATCACACAACATATCTTATCTATTCTCTTCTTATTGTTTCGTACAACTCATAAGTGGAAGATTTATCTCACATGTGAAAAAGATAGGTGGTTGTTTCTGATTGGGGTGAATTTCAGGGTTGTTGTAGGATGATGACCAATGTTGGCTTGGGAATATTTGGCATATTTTGACTTCATTCTTAGGTAGATTAATTGTGTTCTAGCAGGATGCATCTATTGGTACAAATTCAAGGCAATTTGTGAACATTGACCTTAGGCTTCTCCTTTATGTTGACTAGGTTTGGCTACTCCTAATTGGACTATTTTGGGATCATTTTGTTTCAACTAAGAAGGCCACATAAATTGCTACAAGAATGACCTCCTCTGAAGATAATTTGAATGTTGTCTTATCTCTGGTTAGAGAAAAATTTGACAACAACTGATTGTTATTGACTTGAACAAATTTTAGGTGCATATTTGACTACAATTGACTTTCTATATATTCTCTTTCTCTAGTTTGGAAAATTCTTTGGCTTATTTGGATACTAGATATTGAAATTGGTTATAGGCTAGTAAAAGTTTTATTTTGACTCTTGGATGATGTACTTTCTCACATTTCAAGACAATCTAATAGAACTATATTTTCAAAGGTTTCCCCCCCAGTAGGGTTTTCCCCTCGTCATTGACCAAATATTGTGTCTTTTGTCTCCTGGATATCTTTCATTTTGAATTTGCTAAATTGTTATATCTACTATTGTTGTACTGTGATTAGATAATTGAAGAATTGAAATTGTTAAATTGAATGTTATTGTCATTGGATAATTGAAGAAGTGAAATTGTTAAATTTAATGTAATTGTCATTGGATAATTGAATAAGTGAAATTGTTAAATTGAATGTTATTTGATTTTTTTTAAGTGATAGTTGCAACGATGAATATGCCCCAAACAAAATGTTCACATGCTAATCATTAATAACCCACCCTTTAATAACCTCGGTAATACCATATTCACCCTAAAATCATCTTCAGGTTGTGTTCTCCCAAGAATTCCCATCGCGAAGCTGTCCAGTGCTATCAACCCCATATGGCATAAGGGAAAAATATGGGATAAGGGAAAAATTTGTCAACTAGTAAACAATAACCATTAACCAACAAGCATTACATACTTTCTTTAATGATGTTACATTATTTCCAATTTCTTTATTTTTACACTACGAAAAAAATTAAAATGACATATAATGGTCTCGCCTATAACTCACATTATCCAATTTGAAAAGATATTTTTCATTTATAGCTTCATGGTATAAATGGTAACGATATTATGATTTGAATGCATAAAATAGGAATTTATGCATCTAAAATTTAAAATATAAGTAAGAATCCCCTGAACCATCCCCATTTTAATTCCCGTCTGATGAAAGATTACACTTAGAGCCTCATCTGTAAGCAAGGAAAAATTTTCTAAAGCCACTGGCATGACGACGATCTTGTTTTCTATGAAACTATCAATTATTGTAAAAACAAGGTGTACTATATCTCGCCATATTTATCTGGTAGCTCAAATGGTATATCTTCATGAGAAGGAGAACTCTTAATCAAGCACGCCATCAAATCCATTTCTATGTTGTCAAATTCATTTAATTTTGTATCAGTGTTATATGTATCAGTGTTTCCTATAGATATCTGTGTTGGTGTTATATGTATCAATGCTATTTTGTATCAGTGTTATCTGTAGGATAGCTCTTCACAAAGTTATTTGTATCAGTGCTTCATATTTTCAGGGTTTCCTTAATGAAACCTTTGGGGTTATCTAACACCCATTTTGGGTCCTTTCAGTCAGAAATTATGTAATGATACAAAGATATGAATTGTGTATATATATGTGAATATATATATATATATATATATATATATATATATATATATATATATATATATATATATAAAATGTTTGGACCTAGTTACAATTTTTGCAAAAAGAAAGATTTGGTTTTTTCCTACCATGCCAGTTAAATAATGAACATGATTATAATGATCTTGATATACAATTAATCTATTTATATTTATAATATGTTGACCTTAATACCCTAAATTTGGCTGCAACATTTCCTGTGGTGTATAATAATTAACAGTTGTTGCTACATTATCAAGTATAATACAATGAAATCAATTTATTCATATGGTTGATCATATATATATATATATATATATATATATATATATATATATATATATATATATATATATATATATATATATATATATATATATATATATATATATATATATATATATATATATATAACTTTGATAGTGAATATTGTTCATGTTCCATCTCGGCTTGGCCTTCTAATAGTTATGTGTCCTTTTTTTTTTAAAATATACCCTTGGATGCCCGTTATTCCACAACGTGAGAAAAATAAGTTATTTTGTTTACACATGTATTTCTTCTTTTTTTCATTTCATATTATCTAGTTTCAGTAATCGAGTAGGTAAGAGGGATCCGATTTATTCTATAACTTGCTTCCCACTATCGTAGAGAACTTAGGTATAAATATATATTATTAACAAGGTATAAATATATATTATTAACAAATATGGATTATGTGACATCCATGCACATTAAAAAATATTTTAATCCAATTTTACTAACTGTTCTAACTAGTTTGGTGTTATAAATTTTCCTTATTTAACGTTATATTAGAAACATCATGGTGCATATTTTTTTTATCAAAACTACAAATAAAACATAATTTATTAAAAAAAACTATTACAAACGTATTAACTCTTAACCATTGTTCATTCAACGCCGAGGTAGGATAGAGTTTTCATTTATTATATTGACGTCGCTTGCTATGCTTGCATGTATTTATTTTTATATCCAACTTGTATATGGAGCTCACATGACTTGACAACTTATGATCTGTCAACCACTTTTCAATAATATTTGTTGGAAATTTGGTTGATTGGAGTCTTGTTATTTAACAAATATTTACCTTTCTATGCGTGATTATACTTGCTAAATCAATTCAGAATGTACAAATATATCCTTAGCTTATCTCTGTCCTGGTTTTTTGTGCTACTATGTAATGTTCTAGGTTGACACCTGTCATTTGTTTACACCATTAGATCTACCACACTGAGATCAATGGCTGTGAGGAGTTTTATCTTGAAGTTAGGGTATTTGAACTCCCCTCAACCCTAACCATCTATCATTTGTGCTCTCGCAAAACTATTTCAAGTTCCGTTGCTCTGTAGCTTCAAGAACCACCATCACTTCACTTACAGTGATGGTCCAATTGTTCTCTGGGTTCGGTTAGCCACCCACCTTCACCTGCCAACGGGATGTAGGTATAATTTAAGCGTTTATTCTTCAAATTCATTTACAGGATGTATAACTACAACCTCTCATCCTTATCTTTAAGATTTTCTGTTAATTGTTAAGGTTTAGTTTATGTGCTCAGATGTTCCGGCTACAACTCGATTGTATCATTCATTTGTAAGAGTTCATACTAATTTTTTAAACATTTCTTTTGATGAGCTATTTAGACCACCACAATATAGGTACAATGTGAGGGTTTTATACTTCCCACCACTGAAGAACCAAGCTATCAGCGTATGACATGACTTACACAAGTTAAATGCACTACTCTTTCGAGCATTCTGTATAACAAGTTATATTCTCGGTATTTTCATTATCAGAATTTGGTTTAACATTATTAGTTTCTCCTCATTTTTCTAGGACTACAACACCAAATCCCCGATTCTAAACTAAGGTAAGTTTTTCTACTTTTTAGTTGGGTCGAATGATAGTGTAGACTTGTTTTATTACCTTAGGTTTACATTTATAACCTTAAGCTTGATACATTTTCTTTTGTCCCTTCACGTAATTGCGTACTTCACGTCTTTTTGAATTCATGGCGGTCTCCTTCATATGATTTCGCCTTCAGCTGATGACTTCCATCACTTGTCTTCGTAGTTGTACTTCTCAGTGTACAGGTACTCCTGGTCTCTTAGATGATTTAATTTATTGAATCCCTTCAGGCTTCTAGGTATAAACCCTAATTTAACAAGAAATAATAGGCTTACATATGAAGCCCTTAAAGCTCTGTTCTCTTATTTTATTTCATACTCAATGTAAGGAGATTCTTCAACGTTGAAAGTGGCTTCATGTATAAGGTTTTTGATATTTATAAATTTTTCCGTATGTGAAAATGATTTTACAGTTGCACTCTGGAGATTCTTACTCATATCTATGTTTGAAATGTTTAATTTGGCTTGGAAACCCCCTTAATTATTGTTAATGGTAAAATTGGGAAGTTTCGGCATAGATTTATTGTAATGTCGCCTTATATAGTTGCTGTGAATATTGTTACCTCATTACTCATATTTTTAGAATTGTGGCATTGATTGTTTAATTCTGCCTTCTCTGTGTGTTGACTATGTGTTTTTACATGTATGTACATTCTTGTAGGTTGTTCTTATATTATGAGTTATATGTTCATAACTATCTGAGTTTACCTACATGAATTTCATCTGTTTCATTTTAATGTAATAATCTAGTCATTTATTCCTTATTTTGAAAATTGAATGCGTTGTAGTTATATTTATTTCTACAAATTTTCTCTTTCATGTATAACATTTATTTGTTATTAGCAGTGCAAATCTATTGGCTAATTTTGTTTAAATTCATAGCAATCTTTCATTCAATCTATCATTTTCTTAGTAAATATTGTTTTAGTTACTGTATAAGGTTGATGTCTAGACCATCTCTAATTCTGGGTTACTCTCTATAAACCCATAGTCCGTGTATAGTGATTTTACCGAAGAGGAGAAAAATTGTTCAGTGTGGGGTCCCAACTCTGGACAAACTAATAGTCTCCTCCACAATGTACTCTTATTTTCACATATAAATTTCCTATTTCCTATCTTATATTTTTTTTCACTGGTACACATATTTGGAAGGGGTCTTACAACACTACCTTTATTTGCGATATCAGGTATCCTTTCTTCAACCAAGATCTTAGGAGATCCAGGTTTTAGTGATTGTATATTTGCTCCTACAACAACACTAGTTTATCCCTCTCATTCTTGTAGATTGCACTAATTTCCCCCTTGTGAAGGGTCAGAATGCAAATTTCCTATATCCTAAAAGCTCTGTTCAGAACCTTTGGTTTTATTATAGATCTCAGCATGAGCTACGTATGGTGAGTCTTCTACTTGAGGGATTGTAGTAGAGCTTTTTTCGGATGTGATATGAGGTCCTACTGACGCCTAAGATTATTCTTTTCTTATGATTTTTTCTATAAAGGTTTATCTTCCAAGCATCACCAACCCCTTGGGTTTGGTGGATTTGGGAGGTGGATTTGGATCTATTTCTACTTTTTTCTTCCAATTCATTCATAAAAACACCTATTCCTATCTACTCTATATGCATCTGTTGGAAAGAGGGATTTGAGCAAGCGTTTTACTTGCAGGAACGCAGGTTCTTACCTCTCGTTTTCAATACCCAAGTCCTTCATGGCAATAAAATCCAATTCAAAAAACAAATCAATCTTTAATACTCTGCCCGGAAACAACGCCAAAATGTTGGTGCAAAAAGGTGACTTATAAAGATAAATCCTAATGCTTACATTAATCATCAACCTGGGATTCGTCTATTTTGTTTCAAGAGTGTTGGCACCATTTGTGTACAGTGAAATCAAAATATATATAGTGATAAATGATTCTAAATCATTGCAATAACTACTTTTCTAATTCTCAAAGTTCAATCTGGAATAATTCAAAAGAAAACCTTAAAGCAATTACAAACCATGAATCTTAATATATATTCAACTAATTTGTAGAAAATATGCATCTAACTTACGAATTGCAAGAATCACACTCAAAGAATTACTGCTTAACAATTATCTACTGAAAAAGAGAGATTACAAAAATTAACAACAATCTAGTATTCACACTTTTAACTGAAACTAACGATATCTGATCACTCAATATTTCCAATAACATTACTCAAAAGAAACAACAATCAATCACAATGCTTGAACTAGTCCGATAAATTCATTAAAGAATAATACATAGGCATAAAATTAACAACAACTAAAAGTTATCTCATAGTAAAAGAAAATCATAAAGATCTATACTAACAAAAATTGAATTAACTGTAATTATATAACATAGAAGAAATGAATAATTTTGAAAATGAAAAGAAACAAATATGACAGAAGAGAAGCAGTAGGTCCCCTAGTGACAGAGCCCAGAGTTTCTAGAAGTCACTATCGAAAGATACTCAGAATGCGATTACAAAGGAAACATTGTCTTTCTTATTAAACTCGATAATAATGATACAACATCACCACATTGTAATTACTATGTCTTCAATAATAATGTCAAGATGTAAATTACAAATTCCGGGTAAAAATGTCTTGTTCTATTTCACCTATCGGGTTTATATAATCAAAAGGAAAACAAATGGATGAGAGAGAATCCTCAGGATCAGGAGATCCTGAGGATTTCGCATTTGTTAATCAGATTCCCTTATAAAATAGTCATGATCCTCCTAGTCTTCTGTTGGCCCGTATGAGGAAGACATGGTATTATTTCTTTTTCTTGGCCGCTACTATCCCATCGTTTGAACGATAGTTGTTCCATTCATATTCCTACACAAAAAAATCACGCGAAAGTTAGTTTTCATGCTAGAATCACACAATTTGTTGATAATTGGTCTTTTCCAGCTTTCACAATATTTTCTTCTAGATTCATTAAAAAAATGAAGATAAGTAAATGTATTTCAATGATAAATCAAGCTAATATGAAGATAAAACATACCTTTTCCATGGCCGAACAGTTGGGAGGATGTTTCAATGGATTTTATCATAGTTTTACCCAAGTCTGAAGGAAAGAATGTCATCATGGTGGTAATTGATATACTTACCAAGTATGCACACTTTTGTGAATTATCTCATTCATTTAAAGCTAGTAAAAATGCTACTGCATTTATTGAAACAATTGAAAAGATACCTTGAAACCCAAAGATTATTGTAAGTGACACAGATCCCATCTTTACAGGAAATGTTTGGATGAAATTATTTTCTTGTTTGGGTACTCAATTAACTCATATCTCATCATATCATCCTCAAGGTGATGGGAAAACTGAGATAGTGAAAAAATGTCTGGAAGGATAAATTCATTGTTTTGTATATGGTAAAAAAAACAATGATTCAAGTGTGGTTACCTCTAGTTGAATGGTGGTGTAACACTTCATTACATACTACAACAAAAATGACCCCATTTATGGAACTTTATGGATATCATCCACTGAAAAAGGTTTTCAAATATGGTATATGAGAATAATGTACATATCCAGAAGCCCTAATGTTTATATACTACGTATATTCTATCCATATTCGATAATTTTATAAATCATTGATAAAAAATGAAAACTTCCCCCAAGGCAACATAAAAAGGATAACATCATTACCTATAAAAAACAAGATGATTATCAACAACAAATCAACAATGGAGCAGAACTATTTCCTATGCTAAAGGAAATGAGAACCATTGGTGAAATTCTAAGAAGTATACCTCAAAAATTTTAGGCACAAAATGAAGTATTCTGAAGACACAATTTGGCTCTAATGAAGGAAGTTTTGTATCTCAAAGAGGAGAATAAGAAACTAATATAAGGGAATCAACAACTCCATCAAATGAAGAAAGAACTCAAGGAAAGAAAAAAAATGTCTAAAGGAGAAACTATTTTATCATTAGTATGGCCACATCATCAAAAACAATATATAAATTGCATGCCACATCATCAAAAAAACATATCAGTAGTATAAAAAGTCAAGCTACAAAGAGGATGTTTCGAAAATCCTTACAATTCTCAAGTCATTTTATTTTATTTTACAATTAAAAGTGTGGCAATAAATACCTTCTCCTAATATTTAATTATCACAATTTTTTTTTGGTTTGAAACAAAAAATTTTGTGCTTGATTTAATAAATTCCATAAAAACTTCATTTTAGCCAATAAAGCCCTACCTTGAAGAACCAAATATTAGTATATACACTTTACCTATTTCACAAAATTAGAATATGCTATATTTTTATGTAATTATCTCGTTACTACTATATTATACCTTACAGTTCTATATCACCATATTATGTTGTTATATGCCATTTGGAAATTCCTCATCACACAACATATCTTATCTATTCTCTTCTTATTGTTTCGTACAACTCAGAAGTGGAAGATTTCTCTCACATGTGAAAAAGATAGGTGGTTGTTTCTGATTGGGGTGAATTTCAGGGTTGTTGTAGGATGATGACCAATGTTGGCTTGGGAATGTTTGGCATATTTTGACTTCATTCTTAGGTAGATTAATTGTGTTCTAGTAGGATGCATCTATTGGTACAAATTCAAGGCAATTTGTGAACATTGACCTTAGGCTTCTCCTTTATGTTGACTAGGTTTGGCTACTCCTAATTGGACTATTTTGGGATCATTTTGTTTCAACTAAGAAGGCCACATAAATTGCTACAAGAATGACCTCCTCTGAAGATAATTTGAATGTTGTCTTATCTCTGGTTAGAGAAAAATTTGACAACAACTGATTGTTATTGACTTGAACAAATTTTAGGCGCATATTTGACTACAGTTGACTTTCTTTATCTTCTTTTTCTCTAGTTTGGACAATTCTTTGGCTTATTTGGATACTAGATATTGAAATTGGTTATAGGCTAGTACAAGTTTTATTTTGAGTCTTGGATGATGTACTTTCTCACATTTCAAGACAATCTAATAGAACAATATTTTCAAAGGTTTTCCCCCCAGTAGGGTTTTCCCCTTGTCATTGACCAAATATTGTGTCTTTTGTCTCCTGGATATCTTTCATTTTGAATTTGCTAAATTGTTATATCTACTATTGTTGTACTGTGATTAGATAATTGAAGAAGTGAAATTGTTAAATTGAATGTTATTGTCATTGGATAATTGAAGAAGTGAAATTGTTAAATTGAATGTAATTGTCATTGGATAATTGAATAAGTGAAATTGTTAAATTGAATGTTATTTGATTTTTTTTAAGTGATAGTTGCAACGATGAATATGCCCCAAAAAAAATGTGCACATGCTAATCATTAATAACCCACCCTTTAATAACCTCGGTAATACCATATTCACCCTAAAATCATCTTCAGGTTGTGTTCTCCCAAGAATTCCCATCGCGAAGCTGTCTAGTGCTATCAACCCCATATAGCATAAGGGAAAAATATGGGATAAGGGAAAAATATGTCAACTAGTAAAAAATAACCATTAACCAACAAGCATTACATACTTTCTTTAATGATGTTACATTATTTCCAATTTCTTTATTTTTACACTACGAAAAAAAATAAAATGACATATAATGGTCTCGCCTATAACTCACATTATCCAATTTGAAAAGATATTTTTCATTTATATTTTAATGGTATAAATGGTAACGATATTATGATTTGAATGCATAAAATAGGAATTTATGCATCTAAAATTTAAAATATAAGTAAGAATCCCCTGAACCATCCCCATTTTAATTCCTGTCTGATGAAAGATTACACTTAGAGCCTCATCTGTCAGCAAGGAAAAATTTTCTAAAGCCACTGGCATGACAACGATCTTGTTTTCCACGAATCTATCAATTATTGTAAAAACAAGGTGTACTATATCTCGCCATATTTATCTGGTAGCTCAAATGGTATATCTTCATGAGAAGGAGAACTCTTAATCAAGCATGCCATCGAATCCATTTCTATGTTGTCAAATTCATTTAATTTTGTATCAGTGTTATATGTATCAGTGTTTCCTATAGATATCTGTGTCGGTGTTACATGTATCAATGTTATTTTGTATCAGTGTTATCTGTAGGATAGCTCTTCACAAAGTTATTTGTATCAGTGCTTCATATTTCTAGAGTTTCCTCAATGAAACCTTTGGGGTTATCTAACACCCATTTTGGGTCCTTTCAGTCAGAACTTATGTAATGATACAGTATATAATTGTATATATATATAATGTTTGGACCTACTTACAGTTTTTGCAAAAAGAAAGATTTGGTTTTTTCCTACAATGCCAGTTAAATAATGAACATGATTATAACGATCTTGATATACAATGAATCTATTTATATTTATAATATGTTGACCTTAATACCCTAAATTTTGCTGCGACATTTCTTGTGGTGTATAATAATTAACAGTTGTTCCTACATTATCAATTATAATACAATGAAATCAATTTATTCATATGGTTGATCATATATATATATATATATATATAAATTTTATAATGAATATTGTTCATGTTCCATCTCGGCTTGGCCTTCTAATAGTTATGTGTCCTTTTTTTTTTTTAAATATACCCTTGGATGCCCATTATTCCATAACGTGAGAAAAATAAGTTATTTTGTTTACACATTTATTTCTTCTTTTTTTCATTTCATTTTATCTAGTTTCAGTAATCGAGTAGGTAAGAGGGATCCGATTTATTCTATAACTTGCTTCCCACCATCGTAGAGAACTTAGGTATAAATATATATTATTAACAAGGTATAAATATATATTATTAACAAATATGGATTATGTGATATCCATGCACATTAAAAAAATATTTTAATCCAATTTTTCTAACTGTTCTAACTAGTTTGGTGGTAGAAATTTTCCTTATTTAACGTTATATTAGAAACATCATGGTGCATATTTTTTTTATCAAAACTACAAATAAAACATAATTTATTAAAAAAAACTATTACAAACGTATTAACTCTTAACCATTGCTCATTCAACGCCGAGGTAGGATAGAGTTTACATTTATTATATTGACATCGCTTGTTATGCTTGCATGTATTTATTTTTATATCCAACTTGTATATGGAGCTCACGTGACTTGACAACTTATGATCTGTCAACCACTTTTCAATAATATTCGTTGGAAATTTGGTTGATTGGAATCTTGTTATTTAACAAATATTTACCTTTCTATGAGTGATTATACTTGCTAAATCAATTCAGAATGTACAAAGATATCCTTATCTTATCTCTGTCCTGGTTTTTTATGCTACTATGTAATGTTCTAGGTTGACACCTGCGATTTGTTTACACCATTAGATCCACCACACTGAGATCAATGGCTGTGAGGAGTTTTATCTTGAAGTTAGGGTATTTGAACTCCCCTCAACCTTAACCATCTATCATTTGTGCTCTCTCAAAACTGTTTCAAGTTCCGTTGCTCTGTAGCTTCAAGAAGGGCCATCGCTTCACTTACAATGATGGTCCAATTGTTCTCTGGGTTCGGTTAGCCACCCACCTTCACCTGCCAACGGGATGCAGGTATAATTTAAGCGTTTATTCTTCAAATTCATTTACAAGATGTATAACTACAACCTCTCATCCTTATCTTTAAGATTTTCTGTTAATCGTTAAGGTTTAGTTTATGTGCTCAGATCTTCGGGCTACAACTCGATTGTATCATTCATTTGTAAGAGTTCATACTAATTTTTTAAACATTTTTTTTGATGAGCTATTTAGACCACCACGATATATGTACAATGTGAGGGTTTTATACTTCCCACCACTGAAGAGCCAAGCTATTAGCGTACGACATGACTTACATAAGTTAAATGCACTACTCTTTCAAGCATTCTGTATAACAAGTTATATTCTCGGTATTTTCATTATCAGAATTTGGTTTAACATTATTAGTTTCTCCTCATTTTTCTAGGACTACAACACCAAATCCCCGATTCTAAACTAAGTTAAGTTTTTCTACTTTTTAGTTGGGTCGAATGATAGTGTAGACTTGTTTTATTACCTTAGGTTTACATTTATAACCTTAAGCTTGATACATTTTCTTTTGTCCCTTCACGTAATTGCGGACTTCGCGTCTTTTTGAATTCATGGCGGTCTACTTCATATGATTTCGCCTTCAGCTGATGACTTCCATCACTTGTTTTTGTACTTGTACTTCTCAGTGTATAGGTACTCCTAGTCTCTTAGATGATTTAATTTATTGAATCCCTTCAGGTTCTAGGTATAAACCCTAATTTAACAAGAAATAATAGGCTTACATATAAAGCCCTTAAAGCTCTGTTCTCTTATTTTATTTCATACTCAATGTAAGGAGATTCTTCAACGTTGAAAGTGGCTTAATGTATAAGGTTTTTGATATTTATAAATTTTTCCGTATGTGAAAATGATTTTACAATTGCACTCTGGAGATTCTTACTCATATCTATGTTTGAAATGTTTAATTTGGTTTGGAAACCCCCTTAATTATTGTTAATGTTAAAATTGGGAAGTTTCGGCATAGATTTATTGTAATGTCGCCTTATATAGTTGCTGTGAATATTATTTCCTCATTACTCATATTTTTAGAATTGTGGCATTGATTGTTTAATTCTGCCTTCTCTGTTTGTTGACTATGTGTTTTTACATGTATGTACATTCTTGTAGGTTGTTCTTATATTATGAGTTATATGTTCATAACTATCCGAGTTTACCTACATGAAGTTCATCTGTTTCATTGTAATGTAATAATCTAGTCATTTATTCCTTATTTTGAAAACTGAATGCGTTGTAGTTATATTTATTTCTACAAATTTTCTCTTTCATGTATAACATTTATTTGTTATTAGCAGTGCAAATCTATTGGCTAATTTTTTTTAAATTCATAGCAATATTTCATTCAATCTATCATTTTCTTAGTAAATATTGTTTTAGTTACTGTATAAGGTTGATGTCTAGACCATCTCTAATTCTGGGTTACTCTCTATAAACCCATAGTCCGTGTATAGTGATTTTATCGAAGAGGAGAAAAATTGTTCAGTGTGGGGTCCCAACTCTGGACAAAATAATAGTCTCCTCCACAATGTACTCTTATTTTCACATATAAATTTCCTATTTCCTATCTTATATTTTTTTTCACTGGTACACATATTTGGAAGGGGTCTTACAACACTACCTTTATTTGCGATATTAGGTATCCTTTCTTCAACCAAGATCTTAGGAGATCCAGGTTTTAGTGACTGTAGATTTGCTCCTACAACAACACTAGTTTATCCCTCTCATTCTTGTAGATTGCACTAATTTACCTCTTGTGAAGGGTCAGAATGCAAATTTCCTATATCCTAAAAGCTCTGTTCAGACCCTTTGGTTTTATTATAGATCTAAGCATGAGCTACTTATGGTGAGTCTTCTACTTGAGGGATTGTAGTAGAGCTTTTTTCGGATGTGATATGAGGTCCTACTGACGCCTAAGATTATTCTTTTCTTATGATTTTTTCTATAAAGGTTTATCTTCCAAGCATCACCAACCCCTTGGGTTTGGTGAATTTGGGAGGTGGATTTGGATCTATTTCTACTTTTTTCTTCCAATTCATTTAAAAAAAACATCTATTCCTATCTACTCTATATGCATCTGTTGGAAAGAGGGATTTGAGCAAGCGTTTTACTTGTAGGCACGCAGGTTCTTACCTCTCGTTTTCAATACCCAAGTCCTTCATGGCAATAAAATGAAATTCAAAAAACAAATTAATCTTTAATACTCTGCCCGGAAACAACGCCAAAATGTTGGTGGCAAAAGGTGACTTATAAAAATAAATCCTAATGCTTACATTAATCATCAACCCGAGATTCGTCTATGTTTCAAGAGTGTTGGCTCCATTTGTGTACAGTGAAATCAAAATATATATAGTGATAAATGATTCTAAGTCATTGCAATAACTACTTTTCTAATTCTCAAAGTTCAATCTGGAATAATTCAAAAGAAAACCTTAAAGCAATTACAAACCATGAATCTTAATATATATTCAACTAATTTGTAGAAAATATGCATCTAACTTACGAATTGCAAGAATCACACTCAAAGAATTACTGCTTAACAATTATCTACTGAAAAAGAGAGATTACAAAAATTAACAACAATCTAGTATTCACACTTTTAACTGAAACTAACGATATCTGATCACTCAATATTTCCAATAACATTACTCAAAAGAAACAAAAATCAATCACAATGCTTGAACTAATCCGATAAATTCATTAAAGAATAATACATAGGCATAAAAGTAACAACAACTAAAAGTTATCTCATAGTAAAAGAAAATCATAAAGATGTATACTAACAAAAATTGAATTAACTGTAATTATATAACATAGAAGAAATTAATAATTTTGAAAATAAAAAGAAACAAATATGACAGAAGAGAAACAGTAGGTCCCCTAGTGACAGAGCCCAGAGTCTCTAGAAGTCACTATCGAAAGATACTCAGAATGCGATTACAAAGGAAACATTGTCTTTCTTATTAAACTCGATAATAACGATACAACATCACCACATTGTAATTACTATGTCTTCAATAATAATGTCAAGATGTAAATTACAAATTCCGAGTAAAAATGTCTTGTTCTATTTCACCTATCGGGTTTATATAATCAAAAGGAAAACAAAAGGATGAGAGAGAATCCTCAGGATCAAGAGATCCTGAGGATTTCGCATCTGTTAATCAGATTCCCTTATAAAATAGACATGATCCTCCTAGTCTTCTATTGGCCCGTATGAGGAAGACATGGTATTATTTATTTTTCTTGGCCGCTACTATCCCATCGTTTGAACGATAGTTGTTCCATTCATATTCCTACACAAAAAAATCACGCGAAAGTTAGTTTTCATGTTAGAATCACACAATTTGTTGATAATTGGTCTTTTCCAACTTTCACAATATTTTCTTCTAGATTCATTAAAAAAATGAAGATAAGTAAATGTATTTCAATGATAGATCCAGCTAATATGAAGATAAAACATACCTTTTCCATGGCCGAACAGTTGGGAGGATGTTTCAATGGATTTTATCATAGTTTTACCCAAGTCTGAAGGAAAGAATGTCATCATGGTGGTAATTGATATACTTACCAAGTATGCACACTTTTGTGAATTATCTCATTCATTTAAAGCTAGTAAAAATGCTACTGCATTTATTGAAACAATTGAAAAGATACCTTGAAACCCAAAGATTATTGTAAGTGACACAGATCCCATATTTACAGGAAATGTTTGGATGAAATTATTTTCTTGTTTGGGTACTCAATTAGCTCATATCTCATCATATCATCCTCAAGGTGATGGGAAAACTGAGATAGTGAAAAAATGTCTGGAAGGATAAATTCATTGTTTTGTATATGGTAAAAAAAACAATGATTCAAGTGGTTACCTCTAGTTGAATGGTGGTGTAACACTTCATTACATACTACAGCAAAAATGACCCCATTTATGGAACTTTATGGATATCATCCACTGAAAAAGGTTTTCAAATATGGTATATGAGAATAATGTACATATCCAAAAGCCCTAATGTTTATATACTACATATATTCTATCCATATTCGATAATTTTATAAATCATTGATAAAAAATGAAAACTTCCCCCAAGGCTACATAAAAAGGATAACATCATTACCTATAAAAAACAAGAAGATTATCAACAAAAAATCAGCAATGGAGAAGAACTATTTCCTATGCTAAAGGAAATGAGAACGATTGGTGAAATTCTAAGAAGTATACCTCAAAAATTTTAGGCACAAAATGAAGTATTCTCAAGACACAATTTGGCTCTAATGAAGGAAGTTTAGTATCTCAAAGAGGAGAATAATAAAATAATATAAAGGAATTAACAACTCCATCAAATGAAGAAAGAACTCAAGGAAAGAAAAAAAACGTCTAAAGGAGAAACTATTTTATCATTAGTATGGCCACGTCATCAACAAAAATATATAAATTGCATGCCACATCATCAAAAAAACATATCAGTAGTATAAAAAGTCAAGCTAACAAGAGGATGTTTGGAAAATCCTTACAATTCTCAAGTCATTTTATTTTATTTCACAATTAAAAGTGTGGCAATAAATACCTTCTCCTAATATTTAATTATCACAATTTTTTTTTGGTTTGAAACCTAAAAATTTTGTGCTTGATTTAATAAATTCCATAAAAACTTCATTTTAGCCAATAAAGCCCTACCTTGAAGAACCAAATATTAGTATATACACTTTACCTATTTCTCAAAATTAGAATATGTTATATTTTTATGTAATTATCTCGTTCCTACTATATTATACCTTACAGTTCTATATCACCATATTATGTTGTTATATGCCATTTGGAATTTCCTCATCACACATCATATCTTATCTATTCTCTTCTTATTGTTTCGTACAACTCAGAAGTGGAAGATTTCTCTCACATGTGAAAAAGATAGGTGGTTGTTTCTAATTGGGGTGAATTTCAGGGTTGTTGTAGGACGATGACCAATGTTGGCTTGGGAATATTTGGCATATTTTGACTTCATTCTTAGGTAGATTAATTGTGTTCTAGCAGGATGCATCTATTGGTACAAATTCAAGGCAATTTGTGAACATTGACCTTAGGCTTCTCCTTTATGTTGACTAGGTTTGGCTACTCCTAATTGGACTATTTTGGGATCATTTTGTTTCAACTAAGAAGGCCACATAAATTGCTACAAGAATGACCTCCTCTGAAGATAATTTGAATGTTGTCTTATCTCTGGTTAGAGAAAAATTTGACAACCACTGATTGTTATTGACTTGAACAAATTTTAGGCGCATATTTGACTACAATTGACTTTCTATATCTTCTTTTTCTCTAGTTTGGACAATTCTTTGGCTTATTTGGATACTAGATATTGAAATTGGTTATAGGCTAGTAAATGTTTTGTTTTGACTCTTGGATGATGTACTTTCTCACATTTCAAGACAATCTAATAGAACAATATTTTCAAAGGTTTTCCCCCCAGTAGGGTTTTCCCCTCGTCATTGACCAAATATTGTGTCTTTTGTCTCCTGGATATCTTTCATTTTGAATTTGCTAAATTGTTATATCTACTATTGTTGTACTGTGATTAGATAATTGAAGAACTGAAATTGTTAAATTGAATGTTATTTTCATTGGATAATTAAAGAAGTGAAATTGTTAAATTGAATGTAATTGTCATTGGATAATTGAATAAGTGAAATTGTTAAATTGAATGTTATTTGATTTTTTTTAAGTGATAGTTGCAACGATGAATATGCCCCAAACAAAATGTGCACATGCTAATCATTAATAACCCACTCTTTAATAACCTCGGTAATACCATATTCACCCTAAAATCATCTTCAGGTTGTGTTCTCTCAAGAATTCCCATCGCGAAGCTGTCCAGTGCTATCAACCCCATATGGCATAAGGGAAAAATATGGGATAAGGGAAAAATATGTCAACTAGTAAACAATAACCATTAACCAACAAGCATTACATACTTTCTTTAATGATGTTACATTATTTACAATTTATTTATTTTTACACTACAAAAAAAAAAAAAATGACATATAATGGTCTCGCCTATAACTCACATTATCCAATTTGAAAAGATATTTTTCATTTATACCTTCATGGTATAAATGGTAACGATATTATGATTTGAGTGCATAAAATAGGAATTTATGCATCTAAAATTTAAAGTTTAAGTAAGAATCCCCTGAACCATCCCCATTTTAATTCCTGTCTGATGAAAGATTACACTTAGAGCCTCATCTGTAAGCAAGGAAAAATTTTCTAAAGCCACTGGCATGATGACGATCTTGTTTTCCACGAATCTATCAATTATTGTAAAAACAAGGTGTACTATATCTCGCCATATTTATCTGGTAGCTCAAATGGTATATCTTCATGAGAAGGAGAACTCTTAATCAAGCATGCCATCGAATCCATTTCTATGTTGTCAAATTCATTTAATTTTGTATCAGTGTTTCCTATAGATATCTGTGTCGGTGTTATATGTATCAATGTTATTTTGTATCAGTGTTATCTGTAGGATAGCTCTTCACAAAGTTATTTGTATCAGTGCTTCATATTTCCAGGGTTTCCTCAATGAAACCTTTGGGGTTATCTAACACCCATTTTGGGTCCTTTCAGTCAGAACTTATGTAATGATACATTATATTATTGTGTGTATATATATATATATATATATATATATATAAAATGTTTGGACCTAGTTACAGTTTTTGCAAAAAGAAAGATTTGGTTTTTTCCTACCATGCCAGTTAAATAATGAACATGATTATAATGATCTTGATATACAATGAATCTATTTATATTTATAATATGTTGACCTTAATACCCTAAATTTGGCTGCGACATTTCTTGTGGTGTATAATAATTAACAGTTGTTGCTACATTATCAAGTATAATACAATGAAATCAATTTATTCATATGGTTGATCATATATATATATATATATATAAATTTTATAATGAATATTATTCATGTTCCATCTCGGCTTGGCCTTCTAATAGTTATGTGTCCTTTTTAAAAAAAAAATATGCCCTTGGATGCCCATTATTCCATAACGTGAGAAAAATAAGTTATTTTGTTTACACATTTATTTCTTCTTTTTTTCATTTCATATTATCTAGTTTCAGTAATCGAGTAGGTAAGAGGGATCCGATTTATTCTATAACTTGCTTCCCACCATCGTAGAGAACTTAGGTATAAATATATATTATTAACAAGGTATAAATATATATTATTAACAAATATGGATTATGTGACATCCATGCACATTAAAAAAATATTTTAATCCAATTTTACTAACTGTTCTAACTAGTTTGGTGTTAGAAATTTTCCTTATTTAACGTTATATTAGAGACATCATGGTGCATATTTTTTTTATCAAAACTACAAATAAAACATAATTTATTAAAAAAAACTATTACAAACGTATTAACTCTTAACCATTGCTCATTCAACGCCGAGGTAGGATAGAGTTTACATTTATTATATTGACGTCGCTTGCTATGCTTGCATGTATTTATTTTTATATCCAACTTGTATATGGAGCTCACGTGACTTGACAACTTATGATCTGTCAACCACTTTTCAATAGTATTCGTTGGAAATTTGGTTGATTGGAGTCTTGTTATTTAACAAATATTTACATTTCTATGGGTGATTATAGTTGCTAAATCAATTCAGAATGTACAAAGATATCCTTAGCTTATCTCTGTCCTGGTTTTTTATGCTACTATGTAATGTTCTAGGTTGACACCTGCGATTTGTTTACACCATTAGATCTACCACACTGAGATAAACGACTGTGAGGAGTTTTATCTTGAAGTTAGGGTATTTGAACTCCCCTCAACCCTAACCGTCTATCATTTGTGCTCTCGCAAAACTGTTTCAAGTTCCGTTGCTCTGTAGCTTCAAGAACCGCCATCGCTTCACTTACAGTGATGTTCCAATTGTTCTCTGGGTTCGGTTAGCCACCCACCTTCACCTGCCAACGGGATGCAGGTATAATTTAAGCGTTTATTCTTCAAATTCATTTACACGATGTATAACTACAGCCTCTCATCCTTATCTTTAAGATTTTCTGTTAATTGTTAAGGTTTAGTTTATGTGCTCAGATCTTCGGGCTACAACTCGATTGTATCATTCATTTGAAAGAGTTCATACTAATTTTTTAAATATTTTTTTTGATGAGCTATTTAGACCACCACAATATTGGTACAATGTGAGGGTTTTATACTTCCCACCACTGAAGAACCAAGCTATCAGCGTACGACATGACTTACACAAGTTAAATTCACTACTCTTTCGAGCATTCTGTATAACAAGTTATATTCTCGGAATTTTCATTATCATAATTTGGTTTAACATTATTAGTTTCTCCTCATTTTTCTAGGACTACAACACCAAATCCCCGATTCTAAACTAAGTTAAGTTTTTCTTCTTTTTAGTTGGGTCGAATGATAGTGTAGACTTGTTTTATTACCTTAGGTTTACATTCATAACCTTAAGCTTGATACATTTTTTTTTGTCCCTTCACGTAATTACGGACTTCGCGTCTTTTTGAATTCATGGCGGTCTCCTTCATACGATTTTGCCTTCAGCTGATGACTTCCATCACTTGTCTGTGTGTATATATATATATATATATATATATATATATATATATATATATATATATATATATATATATATATATATATATATATATAATGTTTGGACCTAGTTACAGTTTTTGCAAAAAGAAAGATTTGGTTTTTTCCTACCATGCCAGTTAAATAATGAACATGATTATAATGATCTTGATATACAATGAATCTATTTATATTTATAATATGTTGACCTTAATACCCTAAATTTGGCTGCGACATTTCTTGTGGTGTATAATAATTAACAGTTGTTGCTACATTATCAAGTATAATACAATGAAATCAATTTATTCACATGGTTGATCATATATATATATATATAAATTTTATAATGAATATTGTTCATGTTCCATCTCGGCTTGGCCTTCTAATAGTTATGTGTCCTTTTTAAAAAAAAAATATACCCTTGGATGCCCATTATTCCATAACGTGAGAAAAATAAGTTATTTTGTTTACACATTTATTTCTTCTTTTTTTCATTTCATATTATCTAGTTTCAGTAATCGAGTAGGTAAGAGGGATCCGATTTATTCTATAACTTGCTTCCCACCATCGTAGAGAACTTAGGTATAAATATATATTATTAACAAGGTATAAATATATATTATTAATAAATATGGATTATGTGACATCCATGCACATTAAAAAATATTTTAATCCAATTTTACTAACTGTTCTAACTAGTTTGGTGTTAGAAATTTTCCTTATTTAACGTTATATTAGAAACATCATGGTGCATATTTTTTTTATCAAAACTACAAATAAAACATAATTTATTAAAAAAAACTATTACAAACGTATTAACTCTTAACCATTTCTCATTCAACGCCGAGGTAGGATAGAGTTTACATTTATTATATTGACGTCGCTTGCTATGCTTGCATGTATTTATTTTTATATCCAACTTGTATATGGAGCTCACGTGACTTGACAACTTATGATCTGTCAACCACTTTTCAATAGTATTCGTTGGAAATTTGGTTGATTGGAGTCTTTTTATTTAACAAATATTTACCTTTCTATGCGTGATTATAGTTGCTAAATCAATTCAGAATGTACAAAGATATCCTTAGCTTATCTCTGTCCTAGTTTTTTATGCTACTATGTAATGTTCTAGGTTGACACCTGCAATTTGTTTACACCATTAGATCTACCACATTGAGATCAACGACTGTGAGGAGTTTTATCTTGAAGTTAGGGTATTTGAACTCCCCTCAACCCTAACCATCTATCATTTGTGCTCTCGCAAAACTGTTTCAAGTTCCGTTGCTCTGTAGCTTCAAGAACCACCATCGCTTCACTTACAGTGATGGTCCAATTGTTCTATGGGTTCGGTTAGCCACCCACCTTCACCTGCCAACGGGATGCAGGTATAATTTAAGCGTTTATTCTTCAAATTCATTTACAAGATGTATAACTACAGCCTCTCATCCTTATCTTTAAGATTTTCTGTTAATTGTTAAGGTTTAGTTTATGTGCTCAGATCTTCGGTCTACAACTCGATTGTATCATTCATTTGTAAGAGTTCATACTAATTTTTTAAACATTTTTTTTGATGAGCTATTTAGACCACCACAATATTGGTACAATGTGAGGGTTTTATACTTCCCACCACTGAAGAACCAAGCTATCAGCGTACGACATGACTTACACAAGTTAAATGCACTACTCTTTCGAGCATTCTGTATAATAAGTTATATTCTCGAAATTTTCATTATCAGAATTTGGTTTAACATTATTAGTTTCTCCTCATTTTTCTAGGACTACAACACCAAATCCTCGATTCTAAACTAAGGTAAGTTTTTCTACTTTTTAGTTGGGTCGAATGATAGTGTAGACTTGTTTTATTACCTTAGGTTTACATTTATAACCTTAAGCTTGATACATTTTCTTTTGTCCCTTCACGTAATTACGGACTTCGCGTCTTTTTGAATTCATGGTGGTCTCCTTCATACGATTTCGCCTTCAGCTGATGACTTCCATCACTTGTCTGTGTAGTTGTACTTCTCAGTGTACAGGTACTCCTGGTCTCTTAGATGATTTAATTTATTGAATCCCTTCAGGCTTCTAGGTATAAACCCTAATTTAACAAGAAATAATAGGCTTACATATGAAGCCCTTAAAGCTCTGTTCTCTTATTTTATTTCATACTCAATGTAAGGAGATTCTTCAACGTTGAAAGTGGCTTAATGTATAAGGTTTTTGATATTTATAAATTTTTCCGTATGTGAAAATGATTTTACAATTGCACTCTGGAGATTCTTACTCATATCTATGTTTGAAATGTTTAATTTGGTTTGGAAACCCCCTTAATTATTGTTAATGTTAAAATTGGGAAGTTTCGGCATAGATTTATTGTAATGTCGCCTTATATAGTTGCTGTGAATATTATTTCCTCATTACTCATATTTTTAGAATTGTGGCATTGATTGTTTAATTCTGCCTTCTCTGTTTGTTGACTATGTGTTTTTACATGTATGTACATTCTTGTAGGTTGTTCTTATATTATGAGTTATATGTTCATAACTATCCGAGTTTACCTACATGAAGTTCATCTGTTTCATTGTAATGTAATAATCTAGTCATTTATTCCTTATTTTGAAAACTGAATGCGTTGTAGTTATATTTATTTCTACAAATTTTCTCTTTCATGTATAACATTTATTTGTTATTAGCAGTGCAAATCTATTGGCTAATTTTTTTTAAATTCATAGCAATATTTCATTCAATCTATCATTTTCTTAGTAAATATTGTTTTAGTTACTGTATAAGGTTGATGTCTAGACCATCTCTAATTCTGGGTTACTCTCTATAAACCCATAGTCCGTGTATAGTGATTTTATCGAAGAGGAGAAAAATTGTTCAGTGTGGGGTCCCAACTCTGGACAAAATAATAGTCTCCTCCACAATGTACTCTTATTTTCACATATAAATTTCCTATTTCCTATCTTATATTTTTTTTCACTGGTACACATATTTGGAAGGGGTCTTACAACACTACCTTTACTTGCGATATCAGGTATCCTTTCTTCAACCAAGATCTTAGGAGATCCAGGTTTTAGTGACTGTAGATTTGCTCCTACAACAACACTAGTTTATCCCTCTCATTCTTGTAGATTGCACTAATTTCCCTCTTGTGAATGGCCAGAATGCAAATTTCATATATCCTAAAAGCTCTGTTCAGACCCTTTGGTTTTATTATAGGTCTCAGCATGAGCTACTTATGGTGAGTCTTCTACTTGAGGGATTGTAGTAGAGCTTTTTTCGGATGTGATATGAGGTCCTACTGACGCCTAAGATTATTCTTTTCTTATGATTTTTTCTATAAAGGTTTATCTTCTAAGCATCACCAACCCCTTGGGTTTGGTGGATTTGGAAGGTGGATTTGGATCTATTTCTACTTTTTTCTTCCAATTCATTCAAAAAAACATCTATTCCTATCTACTCTATATGCATCTGTTGGAAAGAGGGATTTGAGCAAGCGTTTTACTTGTAGGCACGCAGGTTCTTACCTCTCGTTTTCAATACCCAAGTCCTTCATGACAATAAAATCCAATTCAAAAAAAAAATCAATCTTTAATACTCTGCCCGGAAACAACGCCAAAATGTTGGTGCAAAAAGGTGACTTATAAAAATCAATCCTAATGCCTGCATTAATCATCAACCAAGGATTTGTCTGTTTGTTTCAAGAGTGTTAGCACTGTTTGTGCAGGGTGAAATCAGAAGCTATCTAGGAACAAATGATTCTAGATCGTTGCAATAACTACTTTTTCTAATTCTCGAAGTTCAATCTGGAATAATTCAAAAGCAAACCTTAAACCAACTGCAAACCATGAATCTTAATTTATCGTCAACTAATTTGTAGAAAAACTGAAGCTAACTTATGAATTGCAAGAATCACACTCAAAGAATTATTGCTTAATAATTATCTACTGAAAAAGAGAGATTACAGAAATGAACAACAATCTATTATTCACACTTTTAACTGAAACTAACAATAACTGATCACTCAAGATTTCCAATTACATTACTCAAAAGAAACAACAATCAAACACAATGTTTAAACTAATCTGATAAATTCATTAAAGAATAACACACATGCATAAAAGTAACAACAGCTAAAAGTTATCTCAATAGTAAAAGAAAATCATAAAGATCAATACTAACAGCAATTGAATTAACTGTAATTATATAAGATAGCAGAAATGAATAATTGTGAAAGGAAAAGAAACAAATATGACACAAGAGAAGCAATAGATCTCCCAGTGACTGGGCCCAGAGTCTCCAGAAGTCACTGCTGAAAGATACTCAGAATGCGATTACAAAGGAAACATTGTCTTTCTCATTAAATTCAATAATAACGATACAACATCACCACAGTGTAATTACTCTGTCTTCAATAATAATGTCAAAATGTAAATTACAGCTTTCGGGTTAAAATTCTCGTTCTATTTCACCTATCGAATTTATATAATCTAAAGGAAAATAAACGGATGAGAACGAATCCTCAGGATCAGGGGATCCTGAGGATTTCACAACTGTCAATCAGATTGCATTATAAAATAAACTCGATCCTCCTAGTCTTCCGCTGGCCTGTATGAGAAAGACATGGTATTATTTCCTTTTCTCGGTCGTTGTTGTCCCATCGTTTTGACAACAGTTTTTCCATTCAGATTCTTGCACACAAAAATCAAGCGAAAATTAGTTTTCATGCCAGAATCACACAATTTGTTGATAATTGGTCTTTCATGGCTTTCACAATATTTTCTTCTAGATTTATTCCAAAAATGAAGATAAGTACATGAAATTCAATGATAAATCAAGCTAATATGAAAGATACAACATACCTTTCCCTTAGGTGAGCAGGTTGGGAGGATGTTTCAATGGGTTTTATCACAACTTTACCCAAGTTCGAAGGAAATATTGTCATCATGGTGGTAGTTGACAGACTTACCAAGTATGCACACTTTTGTACATTATCTCATCCATTTAAAGCCTGTACAGTTGCTACTGAATTTATGGAAATAATTCAAAAGCTACATGGAAACCCAAAAACCCAAGGTGTGTAAGTGATTTCGAGTTCCTTCTTTACGGAAATGTTTGGATGAAATTATTTTCTTGTTTGGGTACTCAATTAGCTCATATCTCATCATATCATCCTCAGGCGATGGGAAAAGCGAGATAGTGAAAAAATGTCGGGAAGGATAAATTCATTGTTTTGTATATGGTAAAAAAAACAATGATTCGGAAATGGTTACCTCTGGCTGAATTGTGGTATAACACTTCCTTCCATACTGCAGCAAAAATTACACCATTTATGGCACTTTATGGATATCATCCACTGATAAATATTTTCAAATATTGTATATGAGAATAATGTACATATCCAAAAGCCCTAATATTTATATACTACATATATTCTATCCATCTTGAAGAATTTTATAGATCATTGATAAAAAATGACAAGTCCCCCCAAGAATACATAAACAAAATAACATCATTAACTATCAAAAACAAGGAAGTTATCAACAAAAAATCATTAATGGAGCAAAACTATTTCCTATGCTAAAGTAAATCACAACCTTTGGTGAAATTCTAAGGAGTATGTACCTCAAAATTTTAAGGCACAAAATGAACTATTATGAAGACATAAATTGGCTCTAATAAAGGAAGTTGAATATCTAAAAGAGGAGAATAAGAAACTAAGAGAAAATAATCAACAACTCCATCAAATGAAGCAAGAGCTCAAGGAAAGAAACAAAATTCTAAGGAATAAACTATTTTAGCATTATTATGGTCACATCATCAATAAAAATATATAAATTGCATGCCACATCATCAAAGAACCTATCGGTAATATAAAAATTCAAGCTAGAAGGAGAATGTTCAGAAAATGCTTACAATGCTCAAGTCATTTCATTTTCTTTTAGAATTAAAAGTGTGGCAATAAATAACTTCTTGTAATATTTCATTATCACAAAATTTTGTTGGTTTGAAACCCCAAAATATTTTTCTTGATTTAATAAATTCCATAAAAACTTCATTGTAGCCAATAAAGCCCTACCTTGAAAAACCAAATATTAGTATATACACTTTACCTATTTCCCAAAATTAGAATATCCTATATTTTTATGTAATTATCTCATTCCTACTATATTATACCTTACAATTCTATATGACCATCTTATGTTGTTATATGTCATTTTCCACTTCATCACACAACATATCTTCTCTCTCCTCTTCTTATTGGTTCATACAACTCAGAAGTGTAAGATTTCTCTCACATGTGAAGAAGACATCTCGTTGTTTATGACTAGCCCGAATTATAGGGTTGTTGCAAGACATTGACCAATGTTGGCTTGGGAATATTTGGCATATTTTGACTTAATTCTTGTGTGTATTAATTATGGTCTAGCATGCCACATCTATGGGTACAAATTCAAGGCAATCTGTGCACTTTGACCGCAGGCTCATCCTCTATGCTCACTAGGTTTGACTACTCCAAGTTGGACTATTTTGGGATCATTTTATTTCAACTAAGAAGGCCGCATAAATTGCTACAGGAATGACCTCCTCTGAAGACCATTTTATTCTTTTCCTATCTCTGGTTAGGGCACACTTTGACAATAGTTCATTGTTGTTGACTTGAACATATTTTCACATATTTGACTACAATTGACTTTCTATCTCTTCATTTTCTCTAGTTTGGATAATTCTTTCGCTTATTTGGATATTGGATATTTAAAGTTTTACTTTGACTCTTGGATGGTGTACTCTCTCCATATTTCAAGACAATCTAATAGAACAATATTTGCAAGGGTTTTCCCTCTAGTGAGATTTTCCCCTCGTCATTGACCAAATATTGTGTCTCTTGTCTCTTGGCTATCTGTCATTGTGAATTTTTAAATTTTTCTATCTACTATTGTTGTAATGTCATTGAATAATTAAATAAGTGAAAATTTTAAATTAAACATTATTGGATTTTGCTGAAGTAATAGTTGCAACAATGAAAAAATTGACGAATAATTAATACGCCCCAAACAAAATGCACACATGCTCATCATTAATAACCCACCCTTTAACAACCTCCGTAATACCATATTCACGCTAAAATCATCTTCTAGTTGTGTTCTCCTAATAATTCCCATTGCGAAGTTGTCTAGCGTTATCAACCCCATCTGGCATAAGGGAAAACTATGGGATAAAGGAAAAATATGTCGACTACTAAACAATCAACATTAACCAACAAACATTACATACTTTCTTTAATGATGTTAGGTTATTTATAAGTTCTTTATGTTTACACTGCGGACAAAAATAAAATTACATATAAGGTTCTCCCGCATAACTCACATTACCCAATTTGAAAATATATTTTACGTTTAGACCTTCATAGTATAAATGGTAACAAGATTATGATTTAGATGCATAAAATAGGAATTGATGCATCTAAAGTTTAAAATGTAAGAAATAATCCCCTCAACCATCGCCATTTGGATTCCTATCTGATGAAAGATAAAGCTCAGAGCCTCATTTGGAAGCAAGGTAAAATTTCCTAAAGCCACCAGCATGACGATGATATTCCTTTCCACATATCTACCAATTTTGTAAAAAAGAGGTGTATTGTTTCTCCCCATATTTCTCTGGTAACAAAATGGCATATCTTCAAGAGAACGAGCACTCTTAAGAAAACAAGGCATCATATCAATTTATGTGTCGTCAAATTTGTTTAATTTTTTATCAGTGTTATCTATAGATATCTGTATGAGTGTTATATGTATCAATGTTATTTTGTACGAGTGTTAACGGTAGGACAACTCTTCACAAAGTTATCTGTAGCAGTGTTTCATATTTCCAAGGTTTCCTCAATGAAACTTTTCGGGTTATCTAAAACCTATTTTGGGTCTTTTTAGTGAGAACTTATGCAATGATATTGTATGTAATTGTTTATATATATATATATATATATATATATATATATATATATATATATAGTTACAGTTTTTGCAAAAAGAAAGATTTGGTTTTTTCCTACCATGCCAGTTAAATAATGAACATGATTATAATGATCTTGATATACAATGAATCTATTTATATTTATAATATGTTGACCTTAATACCCTAAATTTGGCTGCGACATTTCTTGTGGTGTATAATAATTAACAGTTGTTGCTACATTATCAAGTATAATACAATGAAATCAATTTATTCATATGGTTGATCATATATATATATATATATATAAATTTTATAATGAATATTATTCATGTTCCATCTCGGCTTGGCCTTCTAATAGTTATGTGTCCTTTTTAAAAAAAAAATATGCCCTTGGATGCCCATTATTCCATAACGTGAGAAAAATAAGTTATTTTGTTTACACATTTATTTCTTCTTTTTTTCATTTCATATTATCTAGTTTCAGTAATCGAGTAGGTAAGAGGGATCCGATTTATTCTATAACTTGCTTCCCACCATCGTAGAGAACTTAGGTATAAATATATATTATTAACAAGGTATAAATATATATTATTAACAAATATGGATTATGTGACATCCATGCACATTAAAAAAATATTTTAATCCAATTTTACTAACTGTTCTAACTAGTTTGGTGTTAGAAATTTTCCTTATTTAACGTTATATTAGAGACATCATGGTGCATATTTTTTTTATCAAAACTACAAATAAAACATAATTTATTAAAAAAAACTATTACAAACGTATTAACTCTTAACCATTGCTCATTCAACGCCGAGGTAGGATAGAGTTTACATTTATTATATTGACATCGCTTGTTATGCTTGCATGTATTTATTTTTATATCCAACTTGTATATGGAGCTCACGTGACTTGACAACTTATGATCTGTCAACCACTTTTCAATAATATTCGTTGGAAATTTGGTTGATTGGAATCTTGTTATTTAACAAATATTTACCTTTCTATGAGTGATTATACTTGCTAAATCAATTCAGAATGTACAAAGATATCCTTATCTTATCTCTGTCCTGGTTTTTTATGCTACTATGTAATGTTCTAGGTTGACACCTGCGATTTGTTTACACCATTAGATCCACCACACTGAGATCAATGGCTGTGAGGAGTTTTATCTTGAAGTTAGGGTATTTGAACTCCCCTC
This sequence comes from Pinus albicaulis, assembly GCA_034641835.2. Lineage (NCBI taxonomy): Eukaryota > Viridiplantae > Streptophyta > Pinopsida > Pinales > Pinaceae > Pinus > Pinus albicaulis. Next base: position 26,124,120 of record MU968480.1, read on the forward strand.
AACCTTAACCATCTATCATTTGTGCTCTCTCAAAACTGTTTCAAGTTCCGTTGCTCTGTAGCTTCAAGAAGGGCCATCGCTTCACTTACAATGATGGTCCAATTGTTCTCTGGGTTCGGTTAGCCACCCACCTTCACCTGCCAACGGGATGCAGGTATAATTTAAGCGTTTATTCTTCAAATTCATTTACAAGATGTATAACTACAACCTCTCATCCTTATCTTTAAGATTTTCTGTTAATCGTTAAGGTTTAGTTTATGTGCTCAGATCTTCGGGCTACAACTCGATTGTATCATTCATTTGTAAGAGTTCATACTAATTTTTTAAACATTTTTTTTGATGAGCTATTTAGACCACCACGATATATGTACAATGTGAGGGTTTTATACTTCCCACCACTGAAGAGCCAAGCTATTAGCGTACGACATGACTTACATAAGTTAAATGCACTACTCTTTCAAGCATTCTGTATAACAAGTTATATTCTCGGTATTTTCATTATCAGAATTTGGTTTAACATTATTAGTTTCTCCTCATTTTTCTAGGACTACAACACCAAATCCCCGATTCTAAACTAAGTTAAGTTTTTCTACTTTTTAGTTGGGTCGAATGATAGTGTAGACTTGTTTTATTACCTTAGGTTTACATTTATAACCTTAAGCTTGATACATTTTCTTTTGTCCCTTCACGTAATTACGGACTTCGCGTCTTTTTGAATTCATGGTGGTCTCCTTCATACGATTTCGCCTTCAGCTGATGACTTCCATCACTTGTCTGTGTAGTTGTACTTCTCAGTGTACAGGTACTCCTGGTCTCTTAGATGATTTAATTTATTGAATCCCTTCAGGCTTCTAGGTATAAACCCTAATTTAACAAGAAATAATAGGCTTACATATGAAGCCCTTAAAGCTCTGTTCTCTTATTTTATTTCATACTCAATGTAAGGAGATTCTTCAACGTTGAAAGTGGCTTAATGTATAAGGTTTTTGATATTTATAAATTTTTCCGTATGTGAAAATGATTTTACAATTGCACTCTGGAGATTCTTACTCATATCTATGTTTGAAATGTTTAATTTGGCTTGGAAACCCCCTTAATTATTGTTAATGGTAAAATTGGGAAGTTTCGGCATAGATTTATTGTAATGTCGCCTTATATAGTTGCTGTGAATATTGTTACCTCATTACTCATATTTTTAGAATTATGGCATTGATTGTTTAATTCTGCCTTCTCTGTGTGTTGACTATGTGTTTTTACATGTATGTACATTCTTGTAGGTTGTTCTTATATTATGAGTTATATGTTCATAACTATCTGAGTTTACCTACATGAAGTTCATCTGTTTCATTTTAATGTAATAATCTAGTCATTTATTCCTTATTTTGAAAATTGAATGCGTTGTAGTTATATTTATTTCTACAAATTTTCTCTTTCATGTATAACATTTATTTGTTATTAGCAGTGCAAATCTATTGGCTAATTTTGTTTAAATTCATAGCAATCTTTCATTCAATCTATCATTTTCTTAGTAAATATTGTTTTAGTTACTGTATAAGGTTGATGTCTAGACCATCTCTAATTCTGGGTTACTCTCTATAAACCCATAGTCCGTGTATAGTGATTTTACCGAAGAGGAGAAAAATTGTTCAGTGTGGGGTCCCAACTCTGGACAAACTAATAGTCTCCTCCACAATGTACTCTTATTTTCACATATAAATTTCCTATTTCCTATCTTATATTTTTATTCACTAACATAGTTATACTATAATCAATCAATACATTTAATATGACATCGAAAAATTAAATATATCTTAAAATAATATATATATATATATATATATATATATATTTCCTTTTTCCTTCTATTTACCTTCATACCTTTTTTTTAAAAAGAAAGTAACATACAAATAGGTTGTATTGTTTCCAATTTCCTTAGTTATAGAAATAACCATTAATATAGCTAGAAATCACAGTAAGATTGACAAATATTTCTTAACACCATGTTAAGTTACTTATCTCACTTTAGTATGTTGATGATAGCCTCCAAACCTTGAGAGAGGAAATTGTGTCCTCAAGTAACCCCGTGCTCTGCACCAGAGTAGGAGATAGATAGTAGTGTTTCTGGAATAGACATCAAGACCCTCAGTCAAGTCTTCTCTTCTAGATTCAAGTAATAGAGTTTCCAATGGTTCCAACTAGCTCTATATTTACTCTCACCTTCAAGCCTCGTGGCTCTTCTCTAAATTCACATAACCCCATTTTCTCACTAGGATTTTCTATTTATCCTTGGAGAAAAAGGTAATTGCATTTTTACTGATTTCTTCCAACTACTCTGGGTTTATTTTTATCGTCATTTTTATGGAAACCCTTCACAAATAACTATTTATTAAAATAAAATAATTAAATCATGTTTATTACTATATTAAGTTTACTTTTTAATATCATTCAAAAGTTAAATGCATAATCCCTTTTCAAAAGAAAAATAAATATTTGAAGGACTAAATCCCAAGGTTACAGATTGTTCCCAAGATGGAGTTTTGTCTATCATCTAGGATCCAACTTGTTTCTACTATAGTTATATACACTATTTTTAATATCATAGTTTGAGAAGAGCCATCCCAACTCTTAAGGGTACCACTTAAACAATTTCCTTCACATATCCCAAAAAACCCCTCCACAAAAATTCTTCAACAAAATATTACCCCAAATTGTTACCGTTTTTACAGAAAGGCTATTGTTACTATAATTATAAAAACACTATAAACTAGATTCATACTCTACTAATTTACATAGAGTCAATCAATCGCATACAACAAGTTTATTAGTTGTAACTAGGTCAATTTTGATATATATTCCATTCATTAATTTTTGTAAAAATCTTTACATTACTTATCATTTACACCAACATCTTATGTTCCAAAAGAAAATTAAACAATAGAAAATACTTATATATTAGTTTAGGATTTTGAGGGAAATTGATAGAGGAGAAATACCACTCCTCCTAACCAATGAGAATGGCAACAACCACTTATTTTTTCCTCTTCTAGAACAATTGTTTGATAGAGACCTAACAAGGCTTCTCTAAAGGCATCTAAGACTGTAACAAGTCTAGGCTAGGAACTCACACACTCAACAAGTTTGATTTAGGGATTCCACTAAGTCTAATTAAGGCATGGATACCCTAACTGGTAACCTCATGTCTTCCCTTAAGAGAGTATTTTTGAAGGGACTAATCTTTTTTTTCTCCATGCTTAGTTGCCTCAGGTTCCTCTCATCTCCTCTTGTCTTTCTCTAACTGAATTTTAAATAAAATTTAAATAACTTTAAACATTTAAATTTCCACTAAAAATCCCTCATAGCCCATGGTTTACCAAGTGACTAATGATAAAATAAAATAAATTTTTTATTTTGAGTAAGGAGTATTATATCGACCATGAAAATGCACCCTTATCTCCCAAAAATGTGTCAAATGAATCCAACAAAATTTGGAAATAGTAGGTAACATATGAACAATTAATATGTATTACAATTACTCACAAATAAATTTTTGAAACATAAATTATCAATTTAATACTGATTTTTTATTATTAATATAATTATTTAAATATAAAAATATAATAAACACATTAAAAAAAGAAATTAAAAAAGAACCCATTGTAATTAAATTTTAAAATGAAATTATTTTTAAGAGAAAGATGTAAGATATTACATATTCTTGAAAGAACCAACGCCCATTTAAATTTAAGAAGATAATTGTTAAGGAAAAAAATTGTCTAATAAACAATCACCATTAACAAATAAAAATTACATGCTTTCTTTAATTACTTTACGTTATTTATAATTTTTTAATTTTTATATCAAGGAGAAAAATCAAATTATACTACACCATAACTGTCACACCTCCCATTTATCTCCCAAATTTTATTTTTTTTACCCGGGCATTCCAGATTTGCAAGAATAATTTTGACAAAATATTATGTTATAATTTTGATTATTATCTTAATAAATCATATTTCTTCCCCCAATATGATTTGTTGTGTATACCTATACCCACATATCAAATCAATATAAAAATCAATACCTATTTGATTTCGTTTCCAATCCAAATTAATATAAAGGGTCTTTGTATTATAATCATAGTGGATTTGTTTACCACTAGCCCACTTCTTATGAAAGGTTGAACCTATCGACCTACATCTCACCTTCGTTTTGATATCATTGAATCGTTGGGCATTAAACATACTATTATGTATATATATATAATGGGGTTCGACATGCTATACCCACGTCGACCATGGAATCCTTAGAATCTTTAACGAACCATTTTCTTATACCACATGCTTTTGAACGTTGGCTTGATTGATTTCCCATGGTCTTATCTCTATACCTATATCAAGCTTATTGGTATTCACAGTTTTCAAAATGTATGTGTCAACATCATCGCATATTTGTTGTACATGTTCATGTCGGAATTTATGTATTGATGAACGTATTCAGCTTTAGATTTCCACGTACTGTGTCCTGGTAAGATCGATTTAATGTTGTATGGAAATTGAGACGTGATATCATTCTCCACGTCATCTTATGTAAGGTTCTTGGTTTAATTGTATTGGTTGGGATGGGTTTCATCCCATTCCCGTTCAAGTGCTATAGATCCACGTTGCACTGGAAATCGCCATGCCAGACTACTCTGGAAACAAGGCAATCTCCGCAATACGGCCAGAGATGCCGTGAACTTCATTGTATGGCTTGTCAATTTAAATTTCGAATGACTGGTGTAAATTCACTTCCGGCCATTTGATCTGTGGCTTCTCCATGGATATTTTTCCATGTGGATGGCTGCGATTTCCTCACCCTATTAGGGTTTTGTGACTGAGATTTTGGCATAAGTCTGGTACTAAATTTGTGAGGCTGTTCTTTCGACCCTCATTTGGTTGTTTTTCTTCTCGTGACGCCAAATCTCTGCGTGCTGGAGACAAGAGGCTTATAATCTCCAGCCTGGTATGTCTCTATCGACGCCTCATAAAGCAGGTACAACCTTATATTACGCTGCGTTAACTTGTGCCTCTGTGATGTAAATTTAAGTATGGTAATGCATTCCATTTACATTATTTGACCTATGTTTTTGTTTACGCCATTTCGTTATCCAGTTATGGTTACTACAAGGAGCCCTGACGTTGTGGTTTCTTGTCGTTATACATCTATTTATTTCTTCCTTCTACGTTTACGCCACCATCTCTTCTTCTACTTCGTTGGATGGCTGGCTAACGATGCAGGATACCAATAAGTCTTCGTTTCTTGATAGGGCATGTCCCTGCTCTCCCTTTGGGACTGGAATGATGGTGCTTTTATTTTTCTTGTCTCTTCTCCGACAAGCGACACCGATCTCAGGTACGAATCGATTTACTTGTGGTATTAGTTAGAATGTTTTTCTAACTCCACTCTTAAACGTTGGGGTTACCATATATTTACGTCATGCCTTTAATTCTATGGCAAAATCGTGTGGAAGGAGTGAGGGTCTTCTTAGCCAGGTAGATATGTAAATTGTTTTGTTTTGTACCTTTTTCCAATTCTCACTAAAATTCCTTCTATCAGTTTCGCCAATTGCTGGCTCACTATCACGACTGTGTCTCTATAGGTAAGATCGACGCCATACGATTTTCATCCTCAGCACACCATGGTATGCGTCCTTCAATTCGACACTAACTGCACTGCTCTGGCATTTCAAGTCGGTATACACCTGGGCGGAGAGAACCATCCTCTCGTCGCATTGTTCCACCTTGTTTGTGATGAATAGTTAATTCCTTAGGATTATAACAGTGTCTATTGTAATTCTAGACTCTGTTCAAGCCTGTAACTATTCACAATTTTCCTTCGTATGTTAATATTCTTTGAATTGATAATTTCTGGAGTGAGAATGGGGTCTTTTAAAGGACTTTTGCCTGAGAGGGCTCAAACTCTGATATGTATATGCAGAACGTGTTTATTCTTCGTCACTGATATTTTTGAAAGTTTCATAATAGCTTTGAAGAGTCTGTAGATTATTATTTTATGGATATTTTTCTGTGTCTCGCATTCAATTATTTGTTTTGTGTCGTTTTACTATGATTGCAGAAATAATGAGTTATTTCTCTTTTCACCTTCTTATCATAGTTATGACTTTAATGTGTATATATCTCTTTATTTTCATCTTTTCCGAGTTTACAATGACTTAGTAAATGAAAACTAGCATTGTCTATCATTTGTATATGTTGTATGGCTCCTACAGGAACTCTCCGTATTCCTAGGAGGCTGTAGTTCCATGGTGAAAGCTTCGTATGTAAGGCTAATTGTTCCCTGTAACTGTATACATCAAATTTTTGTTTCTTTTGTGTTCATAATAGAACAGTTCCAATGTATACATGTCTAAACTGACTTTATTCAATGATATATATATATATAGAACTGGTGGATATTTGTTCGCTACATTTTTCAATATTGATATATGTTTACATATATATATATATATATATATATATATATGGTGCAGGTATTGATTTGATTTATAGTTTCACATGCACGTCTAATATTTCCAACCTGTAACTTAGTCGGATCCTCCCTGTTAATAAGGGGGTAATCCCATAGCTTTTAAACATAACTCTCATTTCATACCTATTTCTAGAGTTGATAGTCATGTGTTGTTTCATTTCTCTTCTAACTAAGAAAGATAAGCAGTACTACAATTACATACTCTTCAGTTCAGTTCTTATTAGAGAAGATATTAGAATATCTATAAATAGACATGCACTGCTGTTGAAAATTCCATATATATCTATACTTCACCTAGTGAATTCAACAAAGGAATAATTCTGTCCTATATACATTTACTTTCCTACTGTCTTAGAAAATTTCTTACAGGGTTTATTAACTATATTCCATTTCCCACAGAAGCAGATTAAAGTTACAAAATTATGAATTATAAGGTACTATAAATCTCTAGATTTAGACCAAAGCTGGTTTAGAAATTCTGGGTGATTTTGACTCATTTTCCTAGTTCCTACAACCATGAAGAACTGGAAGAGTTTGACTGCTCTACTATTCTGTAAATGTATGGAACACCAGCACCAAACTGAAAAAATTAACTAGGATACAACTATAATCATTAACTCTTACACATGGCAACAAATATTTTTTTTTCATTCATAACATTGTGTGCATACCACTTTGGTATTTGACCAGTCCTCCCAACCATAGAGTCCCTCTGTCTCCAAAACTCACCCCCGAGCTGAGACCACCTCCAGAACAGACCAACCTCTAATCTATTTAGGAGTAGCTTATTTAAGTTGTTGTTCCCCAAAGCCTGTTTCTAATTCTGCGTCCAGAATATCAGGATGCTTTTCTTCCTGTTTGCCTAGGCTTCAGATTTTAGGAATTTTTTAAAGCTGCTTTATGTTTTTCCCATCTTTTTACCTCTTCCCAACTACTCTCCACATCATTGGGGAAACTAGATTTTCCTCAAAATCTAATTTAGAAATTCTTTCAAGGATTTTTTTGAAAGATTGTGGGGAAAGTATTTGCCTTTATCCATCCTCATGGATTTAGCAAGTGATCTCATAATTCTCATTTTGGTCAATCTGCACAAAATTATTTTATTCATTTTCTCAAATTAAATATTTAATTACATCCACAAAATACTTGTCCTTTGGGGTCCACTCCCCTTAGGATTAAAGTTCAAATGTCTAGTTTTGAAATTCAAACACATAAACTAGGGGTGTTACATATTCCCCCTCTGAAAGCAAACACTGTCCTCGGTGTTGTTATTTAACTACTAGAGTTCATTTTTCAAACAAAAATGGATATCTTTCCATCATTTCAGCTTCTCTTTCCCAGGTAGCTTCTTCAGCAGTAAAGTGCTTCCACTACACCTTTACTCTTGCTACTGTTCTGTTTCTCAATTCAATTTCTTCCCGCTCCAATATTTGAAGCGGTTCTGGCAGAAACTCCCCTTCTGGTTCCACCTGTACAACATTCCAATCAACTATGTGAGAAGCATCATGCACATATCTTTTTAATAACGAAACATGAAACACATCATGAAATCTAACATGGGGTGGTAAGGCCAGCTTGTAAGCCACTGGTCCCACCCTTTCTAATACTTCAAAAGGACCACAATATCTAGGAGCCAGTTTTGCACAACTTCCAGCATAAAGTGTGCTCTTTTTGGGTTTAATACGCAAGTACACATGTTCTCCCACTTTAAATTCTCGGTGTACTCTCTTCTTATCAGCATAGTTTTTCTGGCGATCTTGTGTTGTCTTGATGTTTCTTTGTATCTGTTTAAAAATTCTTTCCATCTCTTGTAAGGCATCTGGTCCCAACATTAGTTTATCCTCTGGTTAGCTCCATCTTAAAGGATTATGACAATTTCTTCCATAGAGTGCCTCAAAAGGACTCATTTTGATGGAGGATTGGTAGTTGTTATTATAGGCAAATTCAGCTAAATGAAAATAATCTTCCCACTTTGATGGCCTATCCATCACATACATTCTCAACATATCCTCCAAAATCTGATTAGTTCTCTCGGTCTGCCCGTCGGTCTCAGGGTGATAGGCAGTACTAAAATTCAGCTTAGTTCCCATGCCGCCAAATAGACCTTTCCAAAAGGTTGTTGTGAACTTAGCATCTCTATCTGAAACAATCACCTTTGGGACCCCATGTAATCTTACTATCCGTTTTAGAAACACATCTGCTACTTGAGCTGTCCCAAAAGTAGACTTTACAGGTATGAAGTGTGCAGCCTTTGTTAAAGTGTCTAATACTACCATCACTGAATCGTGTTGGTATTTAGTTTTGGGTAGCCCTATTATAAAATCTATAGAAACTATGTCCCATTTCCATTCTGCAATCGGCAAGGGGTTTAGAAGACCAGCAGGATGCTGATGTTCAACTTTAACTAGTTGACACTCCATGCATCTAGCTAAATATTCTGCTACATCTCTTTTCATTCCTGGCCAAAACAACTTCTTTTTCAAAGCTGTTAACATTTTCTGATATCTAGGATGCCCTGCATATGGCTGTTTGTGATATTCATCTAGAATTTCTCTTTTTAAGGACTCCACATTGGGGACATATAATCTGTTTTTGTAGCAGATCAGCCCTTTCTGGTTTTGAGTGAAATCAGTCTTCTCCTTCTTTAGTAGTTTCACCAGTAATGTTTCATAATTTGGATCCTGGTCTACTGCCTTTTTCACTAAATCTTCTAAATCAAACTGGGCACTACTTCCAATGTTGTTTATATTTTGACAAGCATTTCTGCTTAAGGCATCAGCAATTTTATTTTCTTTTCCTCTGATATGTTTTATGTCCATATAAAATTCACTCAGAAAAGATAGCCATCTGGCTTGTCTAGCATTCAAATCAGTTTTGGAAAAGAAATATTTGAGACTAATATGATCAGTCATCAATGTAAATTTTTTTCCAACGAGATAGTGTCGCCACATTTTCAAGGCATGAATAACAGAAGCTAACTCCAAATCATAGGCACTATAGTTCTATTCATGTATCTTCATTTTCCTAGATTCATATGCAATAACCGAATTTTCCTGCAAAAGAACTCCTCCCAACCCCTCTCTACAGGCATTTGTACATACCACAAATTCTTTATCAGGATCTGCAATCTTCAGTATAGGGGCTATAGTAAGTTTTAGTTTTAATTGGTCAAAACTGTTTTGGCATTTTTCAGTCCACTCAAATTTGACACCCTTCCTTTGTAGTGATGTTATGGGATGTGCTATGGCAGAAAATCTCTCCACAAATCTGCGATAATAACCTGTAATCCCCATGAATGATCTCACTGCTGAAACATCAGTTGGCACAGGCCATTCTTTAATAGCTTTTATCTTTTCAGGGTCAACATCCAACCCTTTTTCAGAAATAATATGTCCCAAGTATTGAATATTGTCTTTATAAAATTCACATTTGCTGAACTTGGCATATAACTGGTTTTCTTTCAGCGTTTGCAACACTATCTTCAAGTGTTCTTTTTGTTCCTCCTCACTTTTTGAGTAGACTAAAATATCATCTATGAACACAAGTACAAATTTATCCAAGTACTTATTTAACACACTGTTCATTAGGCACATAAAGGTGGCAGGGGCATTTGTCAAACCAAAAGGTAGGACTACAAATTCGTAGTGACCATACCTGGTTCGAAAGGCTGTTTTTCTGATGTCTTCCTCTTTAATTCTGAGCTGGTGATAACCAGTCCTTAAGTCAATATTCGAAAATACTGAAGCTCCTCTCACTTGATCAAAAAGATCATCAATTCTAGGCAAGGGGTATCTATTTTTAATGGTCAACTTATTCAGTTGACGATAATCAATGCACATTCTAAAGGTTCCATCTTTATTTTTCACGAACAGCACCGGTGCTCCCCAAGGAGACACACTCGGTCTGATATAACCTTTATCTAACAATTCTTGCAATTGAATTTTAAGTTCCATGAGTTCAGGGGGACTCATGTGATATGGGGCTCGGGAAATAGGTGTTGCTCCCAACACCAGATCGATTGAAAAGTCAATCTCTCTTTTGGGGGGAAGATGAGGGATTTCATTTGAAAAATTTCATTAAATTCCCTCACTACTGGCAAAGCATCCAGTAAATTCTCTTCAGTTTTCTGTTCTATTTCTTCCACATGTACTACATAGACTTGATGTCCTTTCCTAGCTATTATTTAAAATTGTAGTGCTGATATTTGTCTCACAGAAATGGGTTTTGGTTTTCCTTTGAGAATAAAAGGTTTCCCTTCTTCATCTACACAGTGTAGGGTCTTATCCCAGCAGTTCATCAGGGCCTTCTTCTTTTCCAGCCAGTCCATTCCTATCAGCAAGTCATATGAACCTAATGGCAGAATGTTCAAATTTACTTCTGTTTGAAAATAATTTAATTTAATTTCTGTTCGGGGAAATTTATGTGTTACCTTCCTCTTGGTTCCAGTGGCCAGCTGAACCAACCATGACTGCTGAAATTTTTCAGTTTTAAGATTACATTTTTCTACAATTTTTGGACTAATGTAACTCAAAGAAGCACCCGGATCAATCAAAATAGTGACAGAGTGGTCAGAAATCTTACCCTCCATTTCAACCATGGTAGCTTGGTGCTCTGCTTGCCGGTTCTCCAAGGCTGCACTGATGGTGGGTATATTTTGTGCTATGTCATTTATTGTGGTAGCTTCTTACTCCTTCATTATCATCTGAATGTTTCGGTGGGGACAATCCCTCAACAGATGGGGTTCTCCACATCCCCAACATTTCAAAGGTTCCCTCATTTTGACTGTGCCTTCATTTTTATTGTCTCCATCTATTTGTTTTAAAGCCACTTGGGATTGACCAGTTTGAATTTCTTTGGGTTTATTAAATTTCTTTCGCTGATGATCCCTGCCAAAATTTTTCAAATACGCTGGTTTCTGTTTCTTCCCTTTGAATTCACTCTTATTTACCCAGCTTTTTCCATGTTCAGTTTTTCCTTTGAACTGTTGGTAACATAATCTAGCTTTCCTCACTGCCTCATCCATAGTTTTTGGGTTATCAAACTTGATTTTATCTTTGTACATAGCAGGTAAACAGCTCAAAAACCTTTGCACCTTTTCCTTCTCTTCCCTAATGTAAGGAACATATCTCAACAGATTTATAAAATTAGTGACAAACTCATCAATAGTAAGTTGTCCCAGTCTAAGCTCATGAAATTCCTTTGCCTTATGATCATAATAACGCTCATTCAAGTAGCATTTTTTGAACTTAACCTGAAAATCTTCCCAAGTAACTGTCTTTTCATCAATGGCATGAACCATTTTCGTCTCCTCCCACCACAAGGTAGCCTTACCTTGTAGCTGGTAGACAACTAATCTGGCCTTCAGATTGCTTTCATATTCATAGACCTGAAAGTACTTAATCATGTTCAGCAACCATGCTTCAACATCTTCTTCCTTCTCCCCATCATAGGAGGGAGGTTTGATCTTTTGTAATTCCCCCTGTAATTCCTTTTTCTGCTTATATTTATGCCTAAAAACATCCTCATCCTCAGACTCATTAGTCTTCCTCTTTCCGGAACCCTCACCTTCTTGGCTGTTCCACGAAGTTAGTTCTCTGATGAGCTTTTCCTGCTCCTCACTGGCTAATGACAATCTTTCATTCTGGCTTCTTATCTCAGCCAATTCTTGTTGCAACCTACGCAACATAGCCATCACTGGAGTGTTGGGATCTGGTGTATTATCCTCATCATGCAGATCAACATAAATTTTGTCACCTTCTGGCATTCTAGCAGCACTGTACACTAAACAACACAGATCAGCAATAATAATAAAAAATTTCCAACAGCAAATCAGTTACATAGTGAGCACACACAACAACAGCCTAGTTTTGTATCACATGGGCTCTGATACCATTTGTCACACCTCCCATTTATCTCCCAAAATTTATTTATTATTATTATTATTTTTTTCCGGGCATTCCAGATTTGCACGAATAATTCAGAAAAAATATTATGTTATAATTTTGATTATTATCTTAATAAATCACATTTCTTCCCCCAATATGATTTATTGTGTATACCTATACCCACATATCAAATCAATATAAAAATCAATACCTATTTTATTTCGTTTCCAATCCAAATTAACATAAAGGGTCTTTGTATTATAACCATAGTGGATTTGTTTACCACTAGCCCACTTCCTATGAAAGGTTGACCCTATCGACCTACATCTCACCTTCGTTTTGATATCATTGAATCGTTGGGCATTAAACATATTATTATGTATACATATGTAATGGGGTTCGACATGTTATACCCACGTCGACCATGGCATCCTTAGACTCTTTAATAAACCATCTTCCTATACCACATGCTTATGAACGTTGGCTTGATTGATTTCCCATGGTCTTATCTCTATACCTATATCGAGCTTATTGGTATTCACAGTTTTCGAAATGTATGTGTCAACATCATCGCATATTTTTTGTACATGTTGTTCATGTCAAAATTTATGTATTGATGAACGTATTTAGCTTTATATTTCCACATACTGTGTCATGGTAAGATCGATTTAATGTTGTATGGAAATTGAGACGTGATATCATTCTCCACGTCATCTTATGTAAGGTTCTCGGTTTAATTGTATTGGTTGGGATGGGTTTCATCCCATTCCCGTTCAAGTGTTATAGATCCACGTTGCACTAGCAATCGCCATGCCAGACTACTCTGGAAACAAGGCAATCTCCGCAATACGGCCAGAGATGCCGTGAACTTCATTGTATGGCTTGTCAATTTAAATGTCGAACGACTGGTGTAAATGCACTTCCGGCCATTCGATCCATGGCTTCTCCATGGAGATTTTTCCATGTGGACAGCTGCGATTTCCTCACCCTATTAGGATTTTGTGACTGAGATTTTGGTATAAGTCTGGTACTAAATTTGTGAGGCTCCTCCTTCGGCCCTCATTTGGTTGTTTCGCTTCTTGTGACGCCAAATCTCTGCGTGCTGGAGACGAGAGGCTTATAGTCTCTAGCCTGGTATGCCTCTGTCGACGCCTCATAAAGCAGGTACAACCTTATATTACACTGCGTTAACCTGTACCTATGTGATGCAAATTTAAGTATGGTAATGCATTCCATTTACAGTATTTGACCTATGTTTTTGTTTACACCATTTAGTTCTCCAGTTATGGTTACTACAAGGAGCCATGAAGTTGTGGTTTCTTGTCCATATACATCTACTAATTTCTTCCTTCTGTGTTTATGCCACCATATCTTCTTCTACTTCGTTGGATGGCTGGCTAACGATGCAGGATACCAATAAGTATTCGTTTCTTGATAGGGCACGTCCCTGCTCGCCCTTTGGGACTGGAACAATGGTGCTTTGATTTTTCTCGTCTCTTCTCTGGTGAGCGACACCGATCTCAGGTATGAATTGATTTACTTGTGCTATTAGTTAGAATATTTTTCTAACTCCACTCTTAAACGTTGGGGTTACCATATATTTACGTCATGCCTTTAATTCTATGGTAGAATCGTGTGGAAGGAGTGAGGGTCTTCTTAGCCAGGTAGCTATGTAAATTGTTTTGTTTTGTACCTTTTTCCAATTCTCACTAAAATTCCTTCTATCATTTTCGCCAATCGCTGGCTCACTATCACGGCCGTGTCTCTACAGGTAAGATCGACGCCATACGATTTTCATCCTCAGTGCACCATGGTATGCATCCTTCAATTCGACACTAACTCCACTGCTCTGGCATTTCAGGTTGATATTCAGCTGGGTGGAGAGAACCATCCTCTCGTCGCATTGTTCCACCTCGTTTGTGCGGAATAGTTAATTCCTTAGGATTCTAACAGTGTCTATTGTAATTCTAGACTCTATCCGAGCCTGTAACTATTCACAATTTTCCTTCGTATGTTAATATTCTTTGAATTGATAATTTCTGGAGTGAGAATGGAGTCTTTTAAAGGAATTTTTCTCGAGAGGGCTCAAACTCTGATATGTATATGCAGAACGTGTTTATTCTTCGTCACTGATATTTTTGACAGTTTCATAATAGCTTCGAAGAGTCTCCAGATTATTATTTTATGGATATTTTCCTGTGTCTCGCATTCAATTATTTGTTTTGTGTCAGTTTACTATGATTGCAGAAATAATGAGTTATTTCTCTTTTCACCTTCTTATCATAGTTATGACTTTAATGTGTATATATCTCTTTATTGTCATCTTTTCTGAGTTTACAGTGACTCAGTAAATGAAAACTAGCATTGTCTATCATTTGTATATGTTGTATGGCTCCTACAGGAACTCTCTGTATTCCTAGGAGGCTGTAGTTCCATGGTGAAAGCTTTGTATGTAAGGCTAATTGTTCCCTGTAACTGTACACATCAAATTTTTGTTTCCTTTGTGTTCATAATAGAACAATTACAATGTATACATGTCTAAACTGACTTTCTTCACTGATATATATATAGAACTGGTGGATATTTGTTCGCTACATTTTTCAATATTGATATATGTTTACATATAGATATATATATATATATATATATATAGGGTGCAGGTATTGATTTGATTTATAGTTTCACATGCACGCCTAATATTTCCAACCTGTAACTCGGTCGGATCCTCCCTGTTAATAAGGGGGTAATCCCATAGCTTTTATACATAACTCTCCTTTCATACCTATTTCTAGAGTTGGTAGTCATGTGTTCTTTCATTTCTTTGCTAACTAAGACAGATAAGCAGTACTACAATTACATACTCTTCAGTTCAGTTCTTATTAGAGAAGATATTAGAATATCTATAAATAGACATGCACGGCTGTTGAAAATTCCATATATATCTATACTTCACCTAGTGAATTCAATAAAGGAATAATTCTGTCCTATATACATTTACTTTCCTACTGTCTTATAAAATTTCTTACAGGGTTTATTAACTATATTCCACTTCCCACAGAAGCAGATTAAAGTTACAAAATTATGAATTATGAGGTACTATAAATCTCCAGATTTAGACCAAAGCTAGTTTAGAAATTCTGGGTGATTTTGCCTCATCTTCCTAGTTCCTAAAACCATGCAAAAATGGAAGAGTTTGACTGCTATACTATTCTGTAAATGTATGGAACACTAGCACCAAACTGAAACAATTAACTAGGATACAACTATAATCATTAACTCTTACACATGGCAACAAATATTTTTTTTTCATTCATAACACTGTGTGCATACCACTTTGGTATTTGACCAGTCGTCCCAACCGTAGAGTCCCTATGTCTCCAAAACTCACCCCCGAGCTGAGACCACCTCCAGAACAAACCAACCTCTAATCTGTTTAGGAGTAGCTTATTTAAGCTGTTGTTCCCCAAAGCCTGTTTCTAATTCTGCGTCCAGAATATCAGGATTCTTTTCTTCCTGTTTGCCTAGGCTTCCCATTTTAGGGATTTTTTTAAAGCTGCTTTATGCTTTTCCCAGCTTTTTACCTCTTCCCAACTACTCTCCACATCATTAGGGAAACTAGTTTTTCCTCAAAATCTAATTTAGAAATTCTTTCAAGGATTTTTGAAAGATTGTGGGGAATTCCTTTATCCATCCTCATGGATTTAGCAAGTGATCTCATAATTCTCATTTTGGTCAATCTGCACAAAATTATTTTATTCACTTTCTCAAATTAAATATTTAATTACATCCACAAAATACTTGTCCTTTGGGGTCCAGTCCCCTTAGGATTAAAGTTCAAATGTCTAGTTTTGAATTTCAAACACATAAACTAGTGGTGTTACAATAACTCACATTAAGCCAATTAAAAAATATTTAACATTTATAACTTCATAATAATAATTAAAAAAAACTTAATTTAAAGAGGTTATAAACTAGTTTGGAAAATAAAGAAAATTCTAGCTCTTTAAATTAGTTTCGAAATTAAAGAAAATTGATGTAAAATTACTATAGAATATCATAAATTGTTTTGAAAGTTTGAATTATACCCATTAGGTTTAGGTGCCCTAAATATTATACATGGTGCTAATTTGTTTCCACTAAAAAAAAAACCTATTCAAACACTCAATATTCTAATTCTATTTTTTTGAAAAAAGATTTTGCTGGTAGCTTTGTGGCTTCGGCTATATCTAAATGCTATCTGAATGTGTGTCTGATGAAAGATGAACTTAGAAGCTCATTCTGAATGTGTTTCTAATGAAAGATGAAGCTCATAAGCTTGTTTAAATGCAATGCAAAAAATTTCAACCCACCAAGAAGACGACGATGTTGTTTTCCACAACTCTACTAGTTCTTGTAAAATTCGAGTGTACTCTATCTCCTCGTATTTATCTGGTAACTGGAATTGCAGATCTTCAAGAGCATAAGAGATATTAATTAAATAGGCCATAACATCCATTTCTCTCAAGCCAAAACAATGAAATAATATATTTGGGGCCATTATTCAACTTCGTAATGCTAGGGTCAAAGTTTGGAATGAATCTGGTTGAAGAAACCAATGCTACAAGACTACTACATGAGGTGCTCGAGGAGGCCCTATTTTTCTAGAAGAGTGGGTCCGATATATTTTTGAGGAAAATAATGGTATATTGAAGGTGAAATAAGGTATATCAAGGTGGATGAAGATGAATGAAGGGTGTGGAATCCACTTAGGCAATATTAGTACCCCTCGGAGGCCTATCCCGCACCAAATTTTATGCCCACATTGTCCTTCATTTTCCCTCGAAGAGTGATCTCGATGGCAGATATTGGAAGCAATGTGAAGTGTCAAAGAGAGAGATTGAATGGTATTGGTGGATGTGGAAGGGTTTTCCCACCCTGCAAATAAATAAAAACCCACGTGGACTAATGAATCACATGCATCAAATGATCAATATTACAAAAAAAAAAATTAACATGGAAAACATGAGCTAAATTTTATTAAAATCTACTCTACCCTACAACAAAACTCTAATTTCCAAATCAATTGTACTAACTTCCAAGTTACAGAAACAAATAGTGCAGAAGGATTAAAATCAAACACCTAAAAATTTCCAATAAATCATAAAAATGTGTTTTTGTGTTGTTATTGTAGATCTTCCAACCATTCTTTGAACAAGAGAGGTGATAGGAAACCCTGCAACTACATGTTTTTTGATATAATTTCTACTTAAACGAGAAAATAATTTCAATGACTTGAACAAGAGCAAGGAAATAATACAAGAGAGGTAATAAAGCCTCTATGTTGGTCCCAAACCTAATGGCTTTAGCCCTCTAAAATTAACCTAGATGCATACCGACAATGAACTTCTAATTGACAAAAAATACGAGTCACATACATCATATGAAAGATGAAAATAACACTATGAAGCATGAGGCTCTCATTATCTCACTACCAGGAAAAGATCCTCTAGTGGATGTTTTTGAGGAAACCATTATAAAGATAGCCCAAACGTCCATTTGTACTAGAGGAAACTAGAGGAGGTTGGCGGGTCAAGGTTTTTGTCCATAGATTATTTTTATCCGATGCGTTTCTCATCCTAAACTGCACTAGTGCGTTCCACTAGAGAAAGCACCAGTGGGTACTACAAATTGGCACACCGAGACACTGTGTGCTTGGTACAAACCCGCCTAGTGCATATAATTACCATAGCGCATCGGTGCTCTACACATATTCAACACCGGTGTGTCATAAAATCCTGTGCCAAAACTGAAACATGTCAGTGCAGTTGTAAGAGACTACCTAGTGCACCTCAAAAACCTCTGCACTAGACCATGGTTAAATAAAAAAAAAAAATTACAGCCAAAAATCCAAAATTTTCACTTTTTAGTGCTCCAAAGCTCTCAAGCACCGATGCAACTTTACCTTGTCTGAGGTGTGCTGCCATCGG
Organism: Pinus albicaulis; assembly: GCA_034641835.2. NCBI lineage: Eukaryota > Viridiplantae > Streptophyta > Pinopsida > Pinales > Pinaceae > Pinus > Pinus albicaulis. Next base: position 26,142,499 of record MU968480.1, read on the forward strand.
TGCTTCCATTACACAAAATGCTGTTGTCCATTACCCACCATCTCCATTTTGAATTTTGCAAAACGGTGGGAAAATTTAGTTTTACAAATTCTACGGTAAATATGCCTCCTCGACGCCCAAATGTACAGGTATTTTAATTGTTTTTCTATAAGTAAACCTTGTGACAGATTAGTTTTGTAAAATAGCTTAAAATTCACCTTCTTTATAAAAAAAAATATTCCCACGCTGTGCGCTCGAGCCATTCGTCTCGCACGAGTTCGAGGTGCTACTTGTAAATTTATAGGCTGCACCATTATAGGTGCTAAAGGTATCCACACCGGTTCTTGGGATTTATCAAAATGACAAACCGTGCCTTTTTTAAATTTATAGAAATTGTGGTGTGGTTGGTTACCCGACTGCATCGTTGACTGTCCCCAAGTCCAGGAAGGTGGTGCACTGACTGAAATATGCACCCCGGGGAAGATATTTCGGATAGCACACTACCCTCGTAAACTTGGAAATAGTCAATGATGCATGCACTGTTGACTATGTAGTGATGTCACGAGGGCGGTGCATTGCGTAAACTATATGCCCAGGGCACATAGTTTGGTCAGTGCACCTCCCTCCTGATCCTGGTACATAGTAAATGGTGCGGTCAATTATACCACCGCACCATTGAGCATGTAATGATGCTAGGAGGGTGGTGTACTGGAGAAACTATCCTCCCTTGGGCGAGTACTTTTTTCACCGCACTACTCTGTAGAATTTGTTCCTAGTCAACGGTGCGATCAGTTAAACAACTACATCGTTGACCACCAGATGATGTTTGGAGGTGCGTTGACAGAACTATCCACCCCAGGCTGGATATTTTAGTCAATGCACCGCGTCAAAAAATATAGGTCATGATGAGAGGTGCACTGGAAATTTCCAGGCACATCGCAGCTGGTGCACGATAAAAATAGTTGCACCAATACTGGTGCATGCCTCTTTTTTTGGGCGCACCAAATGTTTTTTTTTTCAATATATATATATATATATATATATATATATATATGTATAAATACATGTCTCATTTAATAAATTTTTTTTATTTAATATGTCTATCATTCGGCAACATTAAAGGAGAGAAGAGAAGGAACAACAACAACATATGGCAGACCAATATAACGTGGTTCACCTGTGGGAGGCACGAGAGAGGGAGAGAGATATGTACCCTCACCCCATTACAACAGCCACCCAAGTCCTCCTAAGGGAGGTAGGCCTCCTCAAGTTCTACGAGGAGGCTACATCCCTTAAGGGCTATGGTGGGTTATTGTGAGAACTTATCTTCAAGTGGAATGCCCACCGATAGGCTTTCCGGTTTGTTCCTAACCAATGGTATGCGGCCACTCAAGAGGAAATGTATTTTATTACTCGGCTATGTAATATTAATAGGTCCTAGTGTAGAAATTATATAAATTATTTGTTATATATCCAAGATTCTCCTGATCACACACTATTTTAACTTCATGCACAATACAAAATCTATTCCACCATTGATCATCACACGCGGAAATTAAATCAATTGCAATGCACACATGACACCATAAAAGTTCACACACATTAACACAGTTGTTTTAACGGGAAATCCTGAAGCTAAAAACCCCAACTATATATATATATAATATATGTCATAGAGATCATGTAACAATTCTCATACAAAGCTTATCACAAGCTCTTAGTACAATATAATCACTACACACTAATCAAGCGTGATCTTGCAAATCCATGCACCGATCTTTACCACCTACTAGCCTGCCTCTACTGCGCAATCCCTGCTGGAGAATGGCTCTGAATGAACTTGAATCCACCCTATATTGACTATGCAATCCTCATTGGCATCTCCAATGAATGTGTGGTGCAAACAATGCAACACTATAGTCACAACTGATAGTCATAATTGCTCTTTCACCTACCTCTCCACTGCTCTCCATTGAAACTGTCCATGCACTATAGTTAACTGATGTATTCTTGAGTTGATTAATGAGTTATTATTTAGTGAATTTATTAATAATTAATTCACACCACTCTCACTAGTGTATCAATCAGTTAGACTAGATACAACTAGCTCAACTGTCTCTAACTGAGTTAAACTTAACACAAGTCCACCAACTACTTCTACAACTCCACCAAACTCTGTCACATGAGTTCTAAGTGAAGTCCTCCATGCAATAGCTCCACTAAATCCTCAGGAATAGTGTAATTCCTTCTGTCAGCTGCTGTGCCACATTTGTGCACTTAACTGAAGTGCTCCAAGAGAATAAGATAATGTTTAGAGTGTAAATATTATTAAGAACTAATAATATTCGACATATCTATTTTTAGATTGGAAATCTAAAAATATATTCCGCCCAATATGTATAAAAATATAAGTCCATCTATTTTTCCAACTTGACCAACCATCCACAAATAGCATCCTGAAACTCATAGAATATGATCGACATGTCTAAAAATAGATTTTGTGCCAAAAATCACCTGTGTGGGCCCCACCTAGTTTAGGTGATTATTTTCCAACTAGGATCAAGGATGATGTTTCAGGATGCCTCCTTCATTGTTTCTTGTTTCAATCTTCAAGACTCCCTCTCAACAAGAAAGGATTTTCTTTGCATGCGACATGTAACTCCATGCATTCGCCCTGCAACCTTTGCAAGCGCCATGCAACTCCATACATATGCTCTACAACTCTTCCGAAACTAAAAATGCTCCAAACAACTCAGTCAATCTGATGCATCTATCATCAAATTCTTCAACTTCTACTAGTACCAGCTGCACATGTCTTTAGGAACCACTGCGCTGTTGAACTTTATACCCATGCACTCTGCACTTGCTGTCAACTCTGAACCGTGCTCTAGTATCTGACACTGTCACTTTGATCTGCCTACATAAATCCAACTGATCATGCTACTACTGCTCTTTGGGCACCGCATAGATATGTTCAATTCATGAGATCCACACCATCTTAATGAATCCTGCCCAGAAATCTCCTCTTGGGATTACTCATGCATGTCGCCCCCCCCCACCTCTCACCTGGTGGTATAGCTGCATGCACTCCCTCTGCCCATCTGGCAAAAAATTTCTCTGCATGAGTGGTTGCTCCCACTCCATGATCCTCATCTTGTGGCTACTCCACATCCCTAGGTTCACTCTTACCTGCATGAAAATCCTGCTCCCTCTCAAGCTTCAATTGCATGGATTTCTTACACTTCCCAACAGTAGGAAGCTTCGTAGAAATCCCATCTACTTCAAGTCTATAGAGATTCTTGGCTCAAATCCCAACCTTATTGACTTGTCCTGTTGCTTTGTACCGAAGGAAAACTTTCCCTTCACTAAATACAACATCATACCCTTTATCCTCTAACATTGCGACTAAGATTAAATTCTTCTTTAAACCTGGAATATGCACTACATCTTGTAAAAGAATGAGTTTACCTAACTCCCTTTTTAACATAATGTTACCAATGCCAGTCGCATTGTATTGTCCATTGTCACCCAACTCAACATGCAACTGGAGATCTTTCTCTACCAAGTCACTGAAAAGATTCACATCTCCCATCATGTGAAAGGAAGCACCACTATCAAAGTACCACCCCGATCCCAATGCAATAGACACCATGCATACGATCAATGAGAAGTCCATCTCAAATTGCGAGGCAAGAGCATCACCAGCTGTAGCTCTAACAGCCTGCTTGTTCTTCTTCTTTTGTGGACAATGTGTGGAAAAATGCCCATGTTCGTGACAGTGAAAACACTTCACTTTGGACATGTCACGCTCTTTCCCATCCGCACCAGATTGAGAAGGATTTTTCTTCCCCTTCCCTTTCCTTGCTTTGGAAGCCAAAGTGAAATCCTCTTCATCATCATTATTTTCTGAAGAGACATCCCTGGTACTCCGCCTTATCTCCTCCTGCACAAGATCCGACCAAAGTCGCTCCCATCCAGGCAGTTTCTCCCGACCATTGACAGAGTTCTTGTAGCTATGCCAACTCTTTGGAAGCCCAAGGAGAGCCAATCTCACCAAGTCTTCTTCATCCACACTAACTCCTGCATTCCCAAGCTCATCCCTTTAGTGGAAAAACTTTGTCAAGTATACCGAAATAGTGTCATTCTTCTCCATTTTTATTTTCCCGAGCTTGTATTTAAGCGCCAACTTCCTCTGGTCACTTCTGCTTTGGAAAAATTATGTCAAAACCTTCCACATCAAGAATGGAGTGGCTTTACCATGAAGGCTGGACACAATGTGATCCTTCACACCTTCCAAAAGAATCCTTCGACACCTTGCTACCTTATTTTTCCATGCGTCAAGTGCGGCTGCATCGCTAGAACCCGATTTAGGAATATCAGCATCTATGAACTCCTTCAACCCATTATCCTCCAAAACTTCCTCCATCCTGTCCTTCCATGGAATATAATTCAAGCTTCCCTCAAGGGCATACTCCAATCACAATATGTTGAAATACATTTCAATGAATGCTCAACTTCGACAACAAGAAAACACTCCAGCAAATTTGAATTTCACCAGCACAAAACTCAACCACTTCAATAATTGCAATCTACTCAAATGATCAACTGCTCTGGTACCATGTAGAAATTATATAACTTATGTGTTATATATCCAAGATTCTCCTGATCACACACTATTTTAACTTCATGCACAATACATAATCTATTCCACCATTCATCATCACATGCGGAAATAAAATCAATTGCAATGCACACATGAAACCATAAAAAATCACACACATTAACACAGTTGTTTTAACAGGAAATCATGAAGCTAAAAACCCCAACTATATGTATATAATATATTTCATAGATATCATTTAACAATCCTCATACAAATCTTATCACAAGCTCTCAGTACAATCCAATGGCTACACACTAATTAGGCCTGATCTTGCAAATCCATGCACCGATCTTTGCCACTTGGTAGCCTGCCTCTACTGTGAAATCCCTGCTGAAGAATGGATTTGAATGGACTCGAATCCACCCTATATTGACTTCACAATCCTCATTGGAATCTATAATGAATGTGTGGTGCAAACAATGCAATACTATAGTCACAATTGATAGTCACACTTGCTCTTTCACCTACTTCTCCACTGGTCTCCACTGAAACTGTCCATGCACTGTAGTTAAATGATGTATTATTCAGTTGATTAATGAGTTATTATTTAGTGAATTATTAATAATTAATTCACACCACTCTCACTAGTGTATCAATCAGTTAGACTAGATACAACTAGCTCAACTGTGTCTAACTGAGTTAAACCGAACACAACTCCACCAACTACTTCTACAACTCCACCAAACTCTGTCACATGAGTTCTAACTGAAGTCCTCCATGCAATAGCTCCACTAAACCCTCAGGAATAGCCTAATTCCTTCTGTCAAATTTTGTGCCACATCTATGCACTTAACTGAAGTGCTCCAAGAGAATAAGATAATGTTTAGAGTCCAAATATTATTAAGAGTTAATAATATTCAAGATATCTATTTTTAGACTAGCAATCTAAAAATAGATTCCACCCAATATGTCTAAAAATATAAGTCCATCTATTTTTCCAACTTGACCAACCATCCACAAATAGCATCCTGCAACTCATAGAATATGATCGACATGTATACAAATAGATTTTGTGCCAAAAATCATCGGTGTAGGCCCCACCTAGTTTAGGTGATTATTTTCCAACTAGGATCAAGGATGATGTTTCAGGATGCCTCCTTCACTGTTTCTTGTTGCAATATTCAACACTTAGTTGGCTATGCAATAGGGAATCAGTTGGTGTACTGCCAGAGATACATTAGCACCGATATACTGTCTCTTGCAGATTTTCAGATCTCCGGTGGTCAGTTATGGATTGCTTCATTTGGTGAAGAGGAGGTGAAGTGCCTCTCACTACTGATTTCGACCACTGCACACCATACCAATGACAAGAAATGCATTAGTTTCCCAATTTTATTTTATGTCGATTCTTTATTACAGACACCACGCCTTGTGAGGTGGTCTGCCATTTTTTTGCAACAGTTATGTGTAGCTTTAGATACATGTCATGCTCAGGCATAACGAAGGGTGAAATTCCCTTTTTATTTAGAGTTGTTTTGTTTATTTTTTGAGAGGTTTCCATATATGAGGCCTAATTTTTTCAGTAGCCCCGTAGGCCAATGTTTCATGTACAGATGCAAATATGGGGACAGATGATGCCCAAGAGGGGTGAGTGAGTTTTTTGTGAGGATATCACATGATCCACTGGAGTTGCTAGCGAGTGTTGATGATCATGCCTTCATTTTGGTCCCCTATCCGTATGTTGGTTTGGATTGGCAAGGGTGTGCCAACATCGTCTTCACAGATGATGAGTTGCTGGATGATAGAGCTAGTATTGGTGTTTTCTTTAAATTTATTCTGACATGGTATTTAACTTGTTTTTTCAAATTGTTTATTGAAATTTCCTAATTATTGTTGTGTACTTATATATATTTTGCAAACATTGGTTCATTTGATGGCGATGAGAGGGCACCACCACCAAATTATCTAGGTGTAGATCCTGATGACGATCAGGAGATGTCAGATGTAGAGAATCAGGATGGTGCAACCAGACCTCGTCCTCATTTTGCTTAGGTACCAGCTGGTATAAGGTGTAGGCTTGACAATAGATTTACGATGGAGTTACGCGAACAACTCTTTGGACTTCTTGTGGAATAGGGAGTCAGGTAGACCACTATGAGAGAGATATAGGTCGATGCTAGGTGATAGCGATGTGGAGAGGCATGCCATGTGGCATGTTAACCCTGATGCGGCATGTCATAGTAGCTACCAGCTTAGTTGAACGGTTGAGGAGGGCCCTTTGACGTGGGCATGGTCAAGACGCACTACGTCCACAGTCAAGCAGCGACGCATCATCTAATGATCATAATTAGGGGAGTGATCATCGTTCACCTTGCACCACAGATAATCATCCTACAGCATAGAACAACTTCCATGATCATGAGCATGTTGGAACATCCATGTCGAGTTAGCCTTCTCAGCCTACACTGTCCAGCATTCATGATCATGAGAACGCTGGACCATCCATGTTGAGTCATCATGATCAGTAGCCTGTAGCATCTAGTAGTACTCATGATCATGAGCAGGTTGGACCATCCATGTCGAGTCATCATGAGGAGCTGAGAGTTGATCCTGATCAACATGAGGCACCACCAGATCAATAGGCACGTGATGCTCAACATCTATCTGAGCTTGTCGGGACTGCACCATTGACTTAGCAGGCCTCAACTATTACTACTGTTGATGATGTATCACCAACTGTTATTTGAAATTTATATCACAGTTGTATATTTTTTACATTATATATATATATATATATATATATATATATATATATATATGTATATATGGTCCATGCATTTTATGTTCATGTTGCAGTTATACTTAATTTACATGTTGGTGATTATCATGATGTGTATATTGTTAGGTCATGTTAGATATGTTCATTTAATATGCAGCTTGCAGATAGATGTGTATGTGATAACAGTTATTTTCCATGAGATGTATATTTGATGTGTGTTGTGATGATGTTATATAATTCTTGTGTTTTGTTAGATGATCATGATCACGATGATTAGATGATGTTAGTGAATTTGAATGTCTTTTTTAGTGGAATATGATGTTTGTACGATGGTTATCATGATCGTGTTGTTTATTTTTAATATTAAATCATGATATTTATTAAATATTATGTCGTGATTGTAAATGAAATTTTAATTTTAATTGTATGTAAAATTGTAAAATTGTATTTGTATTTGTAATTGTAATTGTATGTAAAATATTTGTAAAATTTTAATTGTAATTGTAATATTTAATTTATTGTGAAATGATTGTAATTGTAATTGTATATATGTAAAATTATAAAATTATAATTGTTATTGTATGTAAAATTCTAAAATTGTAATTGTAATTGTAATTTTAATTTTAATTTTAATTGTATTTGAAATTGTAAAATTGTAATTCTAATTGTAATTGTAATTGTATGTAAAATATTTGTAAACTTTTAATTGTATTAATGTGCAATGATTGTAATTGTAATTGTATGTAAAATTATAAAATTGTAATTGTAAATATTGTGCTTGTAATTTTAATTGTAATTGTATGTAAAATATTTGTAAAATTTTAATTGTATTAATGTGAAATGATTGTAATTGTAATTGTATGTAGAATTCTAAAATCGTAATTGTAAATATTGTAATTGTAATTTTAATTGTAATCACATGTGAAATTGTAAAATTATTATTATAATTGTAATTCTAGTTCTAATTCTAATTCTAATTTTAATTGCAATTGTATGTAAAATATTTGTACAATTTTAATTGTATTAATGTGAAATAATTTTATTAAAATTTTTAGATATGTAAATTTGTAAAATTGTAAATAATTGTAAAATCATAAATCTAGAATAATATGAATTATTGTAACATAATAAAGTTTAGAAAATAATGCAAATAAATTCATGTACTTTAGAATTATCATTTTTTAATTATGATCTTACATACCAAAAAAAAGAACTTTATAGAGTACGCCATTGTTTTTGAGATCAACATAATTGCAAATTATCAAGTGAAATTAATTTAAAATTAACACAATGCAAATTACCAATTAATTCAAAATACATATTATAATGTTTCAAAAAAAGAGTCTTAGTTATAAGGTAATTAAGAACTCTTCTTTATAAAAAACCCATCTTAAAAAGTATAAATGATGAAATAACACATGTACCATATCATTCTCAGTTCTAATGATCACCCTCATTATCTTCCAGCTCGCTTGGAATGACAACACTATTGCATTGTTTGGGGAAAACATAGGACTCCCTAGCTTCATCCCGCATCTGTCTAGAGTTGATACATATGAGCCTACTATCACGATGTAACCTACCGCTCTTTACAATCCAATTTTTTTTTCGATGTGCATAAATAATTGTAATAGGTTGACCATACTCTAAGTACACTCTTAAGTCACTGTCACAATTTGAAAATATCATAACTTAAACCCCATAATTCGATCTTATCTTATTTTGTCGAATTTTGACAAAACTCTGCTCTCAGTAGTAAAAGTATTATATCTCAGGCTTCTTTATATATCATATTTCTTTTCCCATTTATATCATTTATGAATATAGTCATAGCCCCTAATGGAAAAGATGCCTATCTTAGATATAATATACACTCCTTTAATTACTTGAGTTAATTTCTATCCCATTTCCTATTGTTTATTATTTCCCATTTTTTATTTATACCAATAGCTTATACAATATCATGTGATAGTTGTAACATGTTATAAGCTTTCATGTAATACGTCATGTGTAATCTTTGTTCAACATATATATAACTTCCAAATTTGTGAGGTTATATTTTTAATCCCTCTTGTAACATAATTTATCTAAGGTCTTCCATATTACGACCTTAGAATTTCAGAAGTTAAACCTTCGATATCAATATTGTACTGCAAGCATATTAGTGGGTATTTTCATTAATGCTTTTCGACCTAATTGCATTGAATTAATCCTCCTTGTTTTTCGGGATTTGAGGAAACGTGTTCCTGAAGCCAGCTCATAACACGAATTCTTGAGCCCCGAAAAAACCTTTGAGATGGACATAGCCATTACTTCTTACATTTATGTTTCCAACTCATTATTTTATTTGTTGAGTGTTTCGAGCACCCCAGGTCTCTTGTGACCCCGTACTATGCAACCCCATCCCTCTTTACTTTTCCTTAAATGTTCTCATACGTATCAACTTTACTTCTTGTACATTTTTGGGGAAGGTGGCATGGTGAATATGTGTAACCCCCAGTTATCTTCATAGTTCTAAATGTCTTATTCACGTAACCCATTTTATAACACTATTATATTCTTATTTCATTTATGCCAGAAATCCCCCATGTGCATTTTGTGTAAAATGTTCATCTATAGGACCTATACTTGGTCCCATCACTGTGTTGGCATGGTTTTCCTTCCATGAATCTGAGGGAGGTCGTCTACGATTGCACCATGTGGACGGTGCTCCTCAAATTGATTTTAGGGTTTTAAGTCTTGTATATTAACTTTAAGTTTTGCCTATTTATTCCATTTGGAAGTTCACTCATTGCAAAGCTCCTTTAACTAGGTCACCCTGACCTCAACCTGTATAAGGATTTACCGATCACGATGGCGATCCTATGGTTTAACACAAACATCATTTTCTTTGATGGTAATCTCTCTAGAGATGTTTTTTCATATAGATTTTATTCTCGTTTTTCTTATTTATTTTACCCTCGACGTTCCTATTTCATGTCTCATCTTTTTTCTATTCACCATATGCAGGTGGGAACAGTCATGCATTCTTGAAGTTTCAATGACAACCAAATTCCATGCTGGATTTTGAGTTACCATAATTTTCTATGTTCGAACACCAGGGTTTGAGTAGGAATGGTAAGTTATTTTCGTTAATACCTCTAGGGCCAAATCATTAATTGTTTCAACTTCATGGTTGAATAAAAGAGACTACGCCCTAGTAGACATCTAGGTTATTGTGAATGGTTGCTTACTGTGTTCATACTTTTAGTATTTTATTTCCTATTGAAATTTATCAATATCCACGAAAATCCAAAACAATTAAATTCATAAATGATAGGTGAAGCTTTTCAGTTGGTAGAAGACAATTTATCCTTATTTTCATTAAGTAAACTTTCGTATTCCCCATACGTTTTTTTGTTTTTGTTTTGCTAGATAATTACAGTACAAAGTTGAGTGAGAATTCATGTGCTTTCCAGAGAATTGTTAGATGATCCAAATATGCTAATGTAAATTTAGGATAAAATATTTATTAAATTAGAATATTTAATAAATATTAGAGAATAAAAATATTTATTAAATTGAAATATTTAATAAATATTTGAGATACTTAGAAATAGAAATTTTCTATTAAAAATAGGACTCTAGAATACAGTCGTTTCTAAGACTCTAAAATAGGAATAAATTTAGTAGAGTGGTTAGAAATTCATTTATTGTAAATGAGCACTTGTTATTTTTTCAAGTGATGCATATCTAAATTAAGTTAGGACATATTTCTTATAAATATGTTAGTCTCCTATTTGCAAGTTAGTAAAAGTTTACGTTTGTAAACTCTGCAACTCTTTATGTAATTTATTTTCATAATCAATAAAAGTACGTGCCTGAGGACACTTTTGCATTAATGTTGTATCAGATCCATTGGTAATGCAGATGAGGTGAAGGTGGAGTTTTCAACTCGACAGAATTTTGAGAAAAGAAATTGGTATGCAATTTATTAAATTTTTTTTGAGAAAAGAAATTTAATTGTGATTTATTTCTAAAGTTGTTAAATCTGAATATGCGCCCTTTTCAAACATCCTAAATCTTGCATTACGGTATTTCTACGTCCTGAATCCTAAATTTAGCATTTGAATACCATCTGTTGTATTATTTACTTGTTCACTTCTTCTGGTGTATTGACTCCTTCGATTTGAATCGGAGAAGTATTTGGGTACTTAAGATAGAATAGGGTCGATTTAAAGACTGCATATTGAGGTTTTTGGGGTTATCTTTTGTTTGGTCCATTTCCTGTTTTGAATTGGAAGCCCTGAATCATAAACATGTGAGGATCCAAATTGGATCACATCGCATTGCATCGACCTGCTTGTGGTGAGTTGACTCGAGTTTTCCTGTGGTATAATTTGGTCTGTAATTAATGTTGTATAATGTGAGCTGTATTTGGTAATCAAATTCGTCCTCTTTTCAGCTGTTATATTTCTACTTTGCTATGATCTGAATTTATGGGGGAAAACTGCATTATGAGCCTCATGGCAGAGATGACAAAAATCATTGGCCATCCGCAATCAAGCTGTCCAGGCATAATATTTTTACTCCTTTGAATGTAGTATTGGATGTAGCGAAATCCCATCACACCTCAAGGTTATGAGAAATCATGTAATGAAATTCATGGCACAATACCAAACTCTGCGGGCTCACGTATAGCTTGAGCCGCACATGTTCCATGAGGCTCACGATGGAAATGATGGAAATCACTAGCCATCCATGATCAAGATTTCTAGGCATACACTTTCTACTTCTCTGAATGGAGTTTTGGCTAGGATGAACCGAGTTGAACCAACCTCTAAATTGACATTGAGGCGGCTTTGATGTTGCAAAAGCCTCAAAATTGACTGCAGCAAAAAGGAGACTACGAATTGTTGTAGCTACGGTTGCTGTTGAGTGAATTACGACATTGAACCAGTGAACCGACCAGTGAAGATTACATAATAAAGCATCAAAATAAAACATGGAGCTCTATCCTATGTGAAAATTTGTGAATCCCCGTGGAGAAGCGTTGAAGAGTTGTTTGTGGAGTGACCAGCAGCATTTTAAAGTTTTCTTTAAGGAGATTCATTCACATTTTAAAGTGAATGTGAATTTTTTTTTTTAAAAAAAAAAAGGGGGGATTGAATGGTCATCCAATAAAATATTTGTAAAAGTTGAGGTGAAAGATAAGTTTGCATTTTTTTGTAATATGAGTGAAATTTTTTTTGGGAGAGATAAGGAGTGAAATTTTTTTGTAATTGGAGTTATAAGGCAGAAAATTGAAATTTAATTTGTTTATTTTGGAGAAATAAGGGTCATATTTTTGTAACTCAAAGTATCTTTTTACTTCAGGGGAGGTAAAAAAAATTTAAGCAGATTTGTAACAGCATTGTCAAATTTTGCAAATATTTCATTGTAAACACTCAACGAGAAATTGACTAGAGCCAAGTGCAGGTCACCATTTATCTCAACGATTACAACCAAAACAAGGCCAAGGCCCAATAGATAGTTTTTTTTGTGTGGCATGTGTCATTTTTGCGTGGAATGTTTCGTGTGAAGAGTTGCTCAATTTCTTGATTCTTTTGGTGCACTGCTTCAACACTACAATGTGAAAATTATTTAATCTATTCTCTGAATCTGATGAGCTAGAAGGAGTGAAATCCTACAAGACATGGAAACGTCTAATTGAAAGCACTCTTATTTTTAATGAATTGTGGCATGACATTTGTGATGGCAACATTAAGCCAAATAAACCAACAGATCCAGCTTCACTTGCAAAATGGGAAATAAAATATGCCAAGGCATTAGCTCTTATAAAAGCTTCATTTAGTAATGAAATGTACATACAGATTGAGAATTCCTCTGATGCATGGGCTGCTTTACATACATTCAAAGATCTCTTTGATACACAACTTGAATCAAAGAAATTTGATCTTCAATTAAAATTGCTTCAACAAAAATTAACTGAAGGTGGAGATGTCCTTGAGTATATTTCATGGCTTAAAAACATCAAGAAAGAAATCATAAATTTTGGTTTTCAAGCTATTGATGAAATTTTCTTAACTATGATTTTAATTACTGGATTTCCATCATTATATACACACTTTTTGGAAACTTTTCAATTCACTGGAAAGTTAGAGAAGATAAAGTTTTATGAAATGAGTGACATGTTAGACCAACATGATAAAAATTTTGGGAAGAAGAAACAGATTGGGGAAGATGTCTTCTTCACCGAAGACAGTTCAAGTAACTCCTCAGCTGACTGTTCAAGAAACAGAGGAAGAGGAAATTTCAATCAAAATCAAGCCGCCCAAGGTGGTGGTCGCAGTTAAAGCAGAGGAAAAAATTCCAACAAAGGCTCCAATTTAGGCAGAAACAATTTTCAAGGTAGAGGCAATAATCAAAATAGATGATATCATCAAGGCACTAGACAAAGTCCAGGAAGAGGACAAACTCAAAACAGAGGACAAAGCAGAGGTTGAGGAAAGTCTCAAGGTAGAGGACAGTCTCAGGGAAGAGGCATCGATTTGAGTAAAATTGTTTGGAGGCGATGTAACAGAGTTCGTCATTATGCGGTAGAGTGTAGAACTTCTATTGAGAAAATTTCTAAGTTTCATCCAAACTCAACACAGTTTGCAAATGATGAATATGATCCTGATTGTTTCGAATATGTCTTCACCAACACATATGCAACAAATTTACAGGTTTCAAACTTTCTCAGAAGTGATTATGAAGATGCATGGATTCTTGATACAGGCGCAACTCAACAAATGAAATTTCGACATGACTTCTTTTGGAGTTTCAAAGAATGTCATATGAATTCAATCTATCTTGCTGATAAAACAAAACATACTCCTTCAGGCAAAGGCGTAGTTAAATTTTTTTTACCAGGAATTGGAGAAAGAATGGTTTCAAATGTATGGTATGTCCCAACATTCAAGAGACTTTTCCTACAAGTTCATGGTGTGCAAACAGGCATTTGAAGTTGGTTCACTATGATATTTGTGGACCCTTCCCAACTTCACTTGGAAGTTGTAGATATTTCTTACTCTTTGTTGATTATTTTAGCAGGATGACTTGGGTATATTTCTTGAAGAAAAAGTCAGAAGCATTTGAAAAGTTCAAAACGTTTCATCAGCTTATTGAAAATGAAGTAAAGGAGAATATTGACACTCTTAGAACTGAAAACGGTGGAGAATTCACTTCAAATGAATTCAAAAAGTATTGCATGGATAATGGCATAAAACGACATCTTACCAATTTCTACACTCCACAAAAAAATGGAGTAGTACAAAGAATGAATCAAACCTTGATCGGAATGGCGCGATCTATGTTAACTTTAAAAAAGTTAAGTCCTTCATATTGGGCCAAAGCAATTAATACCATTGTCTACTTGAGAAGCATATCTTCCACAGCTTCTTTAGATGGAATTATGAAGCATGGTTTGGATTCAAACCTCGGGTAAAACATCTCAGAGTTTTTGGATCAGTTTGTTATGCTTTAGTCCCAAGGGAAAAATGCACTAAGCTTGATGCACGAATCTTGAAGTGCACAATGATCGGGTATTATGATGAGAAAAAAGGGTACTGATTTTTGTCAAATGGAAAATTTATTGTAAGCAGAGATGAGATTTTTGATGAAAATGAGAGTAAGAGTGTTGAAGAATTTGAAATTATTCTTCAAAAGTTAGAAACAAAAATTGATAAAAGAAACGAGAATTTACAAATTCAACCAAATTCACAAAATTGGTGTGAACTTGAATTTCCTTCATCTGATGATGATTCATCCAGTCCGTCTTCTTCATCAAAACCATATGGGTCTTCTAGAAGTTCATCCAACTCTCCTAGCAGCAGCAGTTCTTCTGAAAATGACTCTCCTCCCGAGAGCTTGCAGTTGATCAACAAACATTAGTTTACATCAACCCTCTTTTTAATGACGGTGATTTTTCACAAGCTCGAACCAGTGAACATCAATTGTTGAAATGGGCAGTTCAAATTTTGAAAGATGTAATGCCTAAAGAAAAAAATAAAATAGGAACAAGGGGATCAAAACAAAATGAAGGCAATTTTTCTTTGATAGCAAATGATTTTACTGAACCTTCTTCTTATCAAGAGGCAGTAAAACATAAAGCATGGAAATAGGCTATGGTTGATGAATATCAGGCAGTTCAAGACAATAACACTTGGAAACTTATTGATTTTTCTCAGCATGTTAACCCTATTAGATGAAAATTGGTTTATCGAATTAAGTACAAGAAAAATTGTGATATTGACAAGTATAAAGAAAGACTTGTTGCTAAAGGTTTTCCACAACAGGAAGGGATAGATTATGAGGAAACATTTGCTCCTACAACTAAATGGAAAACCATCCAACTCACACTTGCCTTAGCAGCTCAACAAGGATGGAGATTTCATCAAATGGATGTAAAAAGTGCTTTTCTCAACAGAGATTTACAAGAAGAAGTATACATGACACAAACACTAGGTTTTGAAATTGAGGGACAGGAACATAAAGTGTGCAAACTGATAAAGGATTTATATGGGTTAAAACAAGTTCCCTGAGCTTGGTATGCCAAAATGGATGAATACCTTTGAAAAGTTACTTTTCAACACAATGAATCTGATGATACCTTGTATGTATGCCAACAAGGCAAAAATCTGGTGATTTTGGTTATGTATGTAGATGATTTGATTATCACAAGAAACAATGATGATCACATTACACATGTGAAAAATGAGTTACATGTAGGTTTTAAGATGACAGATTTGGGGCTACTTCACTACTATGTTCGAGTTGAAGTATTCAAACGTCCACATCAGATCTTCATTTCTCAGAGTAAGTATGCAGCAGAAATTCTTTAGCGATTTGGAATGTAGGATTGCAAGCTTGTACTTACCCCTATGGAGCAAAATTTGAAACTTTAAAAATTTGAAGGGGGGGAATGGTGAATAGCACTTCTTATCGACAGTTGATTGGTAGCTTGATCTATCTGACAACTACTCGACCAGATCTTTCTTATGTGGTCAGTATTGTTTCCCACTTTATGCAGGAACCACGAGACAACCACTGAAATGTAGCTAAAAGAGTTCTTCATTATATCCAAGAAACAAAATTTTTTGGTCTTCTTTACAAAAAGACTAAATATTTTGTACTTGGTGGATTTTCAGATGTCGACTTTACTGGCAATATTGATGATATGGAATCAACCTTAGGTTATTTAATGAGCATGGGGTCAGCTTCAGTTTCCTGGAGTTGCAAGAAGAAAGCTACAGTGGCCAATTCTTCAGGAGACACAGCATACATTTCATCACAGGAAGCAGCATGTGAGATTTTTTGGTTGCGTCAAGTTTTACAGGACTTGGGAATTCCCCCAGAAGAAGCTACTTCGTTATTCATCGACAATAAGTCAGCAATAAAGCTTGCAAAGAATCGATTTTTTCATTCAAAGAAAAATCATGTGGACACCAAGTATCATCATAACAGATCACTCATTGCAAAGGATGTAATCAAACCCATTTATTGTCCTTCAGAAGATCAGACCTCTGATATCTTCACCAAACCTCTTGGAAAAATAAAATTTACTAAGTTCAGAGATGAACTTGGTATATGTTGTAATGTATATTTAGATCATAGGGGGGAATGTTAGATGATAAAAATATGTTAATTTAAAGTTAGGATAAAATATTTATTAAATTAGAATATTTAATAAATATTAGAGAATAAAAATATTTATTAAATTGAAATATTTAATAAATATTTGAGATACTTAGAAATAGAATTTTGTTATTAAAAATAGGACTCTAGAATAGAGTCGTTTCTAAGACTCTAAAATAGGAATAAAGTTAGTAGAGTGGCTAGAAAGTCATTTATTGTAAATGGACACTTGTTATTTTTTCAAGTGATCCATATCTAAATTAAGTTAGGACATATTTCTTATAAATAGGTTAGTCTCCTAGTTGCAAGTTAGTAGAAATTTACGTTTGTAAAATCTGCAACTCTTTATGTAATTTCTTTTCATAATCAATAAAAGTACGTGTCTGAGGACAATTCTGCATTAAGAATCACCTCTAGAATGATTTGTCACCATTCTAGTTCGATATTCAATTATCCTCGAGTTCCCGAATGAAATAAATTATTCCATTGGTTACTCAGGTTGGTATGTCAATCGTTATGGTGACTACGACATTCCAATTTGACTATCATAGTGTAAATTCCCTTTATTCTTGGGTGATTCACATTGAAGGTGTGAGTTCACCTTTGTATTTCTAACACGAAATTTCGTCTGCTTAATGGTATTGATTTATCTTTTTGACATACTGGTGAATGAATTTTGATGTAATGTAAGAGGACCATCAAATTTTTAATTCAAATTTCTGAATTCAGTTTGCTATACTCGAACGAATTATACTATGTGCCATCTAACAGTGTTGGGGTTACCCTTCTTCTACGACTTTAATAATATGTTTCCCCCTTACTGTAGGCTTCGTATATATCATTGTGCACTAGTGATAAAAATGGTTAGTCTTCTTTTTATTTGTACCAACACTTAACTAGAATGATTTGAAATATTTTTACTGCTCCTTGTTTATTCCTATTTTAATCACCCCACTACATAATTGAAAATATGAAGATATATATATATATATATATATATATATATATATATATATATATATATATATATATATATATATATATATATATACAGATATACCTTCCAGTTAACTATGCATACAAAATCTTTGTATTTTACTAAATCGTATCATGGATTGAACATTGTCAGTAAACGGTTGATGCATACCCATCTCGTCAAACATTATAGCATTCCTTAGAAGATGCATAAATATATATGTTTCTAGGTTTCTAAAATTATTTAGTATTCAATAATCACATGTGTCATTTCTACCGTTTACATGTAAATTTTCCTATGTATTATAGGAAGTTAGTAGGACCATCAGGGGTCTTTCAATACTAGTCTCCAGAGAATTTCATTTCCTATTTTAAATAATATTTTTGGGTACCTCATATATCAGCATGTTAATTTTTCTATGTTTAATATATATCAGAAATCTGTGAATTACATTTACTCTTATAACTGTTCTCTTTTTCTGCTGATAATCATTTCTACAAATTTATCAATAAAGGAGATAGAAATATTACATAGATATATATATACTTTTTTCATGACCTTTATTTATTATCCTTGTACCAACTCTGATGAAAAACAGGCTATAATTTAAGGATTCTAAAGTTCATTGTAAGCTTAACTTCAGTCATTCCTGAATTAAATTTTAACTATGCAGAATGATATTGATAGTTGACTTTAACTTATCTATATAATACTATTATTATTTTAAATTTGTAATCACTTTATATTTTACAAAATTTAGCAGATTTCTCAGTTGGATCTCTAACTTCAGATTTAAATCTTCAACTAGATTTATAGATTCTAGAATTTAGAACCAACTTGAACTTTCCTTACAACTATACGGATTTATGCAACCATCTAACTCTATTCCAATCAATGAAGTTTTAATGCATAAATGTACTTTCTATTAGCCAAAAGAATAATTTATCAGTGAGGTACCGATCTCCAAATTTAAATCTATCATGGTCTAGACAATCTGACAGATGGGTCTCATCAGACCAATCCCATACAATTATACAGATTGCAGTATTTTTGCCATATACATATCTTAAATGTATGGGTATTTGATAACTCAGTATATTCAGAAATAATTAATTTGTTGCACATATACCAATTTGATTTAAGCACATTCACTTTTCTTTTTCTTACTCAATCTCAAATCAGTTATTGAGTTACACAGATACTACTTTCATACAAAGCTGAAATATACTAGTTAGATGTGCGTACCAATTTTGATGACTAGTTCCACCTGACCTTAGAGTTTTATCTTCGTAACTCACCACCGAGCTAAGACCTTAGCTCCCAGTGATAGAGTACTCTTTGTCTATCCTGGAGCATCTTATTTAAGTTGTGCTTTCCCAAGCCTATTTCCAATTTCTGCGTCCAGAAATTTCAGGATGCTTTCTTCCTATTTTTCCTAGGCTTTCCCTCATTGAGGTACTTTAAAGTTGTCTTTTCTGCTTTTTCAGCTTTTCCTTCCTCTTCCCAATTAATTTTCTCTTCATTAGGGAAATTAGATGTTTATCCCCGATCTAATTTCTTAATATTCCTTCCAATGATTTCTGGAGGATGTGGGAAAGTCTCATCATCTTATCCATCCTCATGGATTGGTCTCAATCTCAATCTAGTCATTGCACATTAATTCCATTTTATTTTATTAACTTAGTTTAATAAAATATATCCATCCTTAATATGTTCTTTTGGGGTCCACCTTTGACCCTTAAAGTTCTTAGCTTCCTATTTTAAAAGAAACAATTTTAGGGACATTACATATTCCCCCCCTAAAACTTAACACTGTCCTCAGTGTGACAACTTTGATGTTGATTGTTCAGCGCAGGATGAAGATTCCTCCTTTATCCTTGCTCCTTTCTTCTAGTAGTTTTTTTCAGAGTACCAGCACCTTCTTATGCTTTCACTCTCTTTACTGATAAACTCTCTAGTTTGATGTCCTTCCTGTTGCATTCCCATAAATCTATCTGGAAGAATATTCTATTTTTCCACTATATGTCTGTACACCATTCATACAAATTCATATGAGTAGTGTCATATACATATATTTATAACCAAAATAACATTTTGAACTTTAATAATAAATTTACTTGTCAACAAAACCCTGCAAAATTCAGAGTAGTACAGTGCAACTTAGCACACCTGCTTACCATTCGATGTTTTTCGATGAGGCATCCTCCTCACGTCAACATGGTCTAACTGGCATTATTGGTGGTTTCTTTGAATGTAGTTCCACCTTTGACTCTTTTGATCAGAGTGTACAATTTTTGTATCACAATTTTCTTCAACAAAAAAAAAAATCTTTTCATTGTAATTTATGAATTTAGAAAACCAACTTGATCATATCTAGGGGTTCTACTTACCTTTTCTCAGTTCATACCTGTACTTCAAGTATCTTCTCGCTGATTTCTTTTATCAAAAAATCAATACAAATAGTAATAACCAGGCCCAAGAATAGGGTCTATAATTCAATTTCTACCTTACACTTGATTTTTTCCTTATCAAGTATATCGGTTATTACCATACATCTTAAAATTTCATATCAGTTTATAGTTTCGGTCTTACACTAATTGACCTTTTTTTTTTTTTTAACATCAGTTTCTAAATCAATCCATTGCTAGACCAAATCCATTTTTCTTGTTTTCTTGTTCAATCAACTTACTATTTTTTTTTTTTTTGTTAGTCCTAGGATTCTGATCTTTGTCTGATAACTAGGGTTCATTGTCTCTTAGCAACATCTTTTCGAGAGGGTCTTTCATTACTTTTTCCTTCGATAAGTGCAAACATGTACTATTCTAATTCTTGAACTTAACTTGAGTCATCTGTATGTCTAATATAAGGACATTTTATGGTAATTTTTCTACCATTTATGCTATATTAGGGTCACATTATTTATGTACCCTCAAATTTTACACTTTTCAGTTCTTTCTTACTGGAAATATTTATCACTCTTTTAGAAATTTGTAGTTTACTCAGAGGTAATTTACTACTTTATTGTTGCATTCATTTTACTTGTCTCACTTATTTACAGCCAAAAATTTGTATTACTTGAATATCATTCACAATTTTAGGTATATTCCTCTTAAAACGTCCCAACATCTTTTTCGGTTCCTTTCAACTTATTAAGGAATTTCAAACACCCAGTTTGCTTATCATTTTCCTTTTTTTTTTTTACAGAATTTCCACTTCAATTTTTTTTTAGTCGTACCTTATAACCTATACTACTTTTATACCATCCTTACTATCACATACCTTTAAAATATTAACCCAGATTAGGTGATTCTTTTAACTATATAGGCTATATTGATCATTTTCTCGTCTATTCATTTCTCTCTCCTAGTGGATGTAGCGAATTTTTTTATTTTTTAAAGTTGAGTTTAAAAGGAGATATATCTATACTGTAACTAAATTGACTCTTCTTTGAGATTTTATAGACTTGGACATACTTATATCCCAATTCCTTATTTTTCTTTATGTTATGGTTTACTTTACGGTTAAAACAGGACCAATCGTCCTGTAGAATTCCAATTTCAAAATTTTGTTTTTCAGCAATCTATGCAGGGACCAGTATTCCTAGCAGGGACATGCTTGATCTTACATAGGTTTTTAAATCAGTAGTACTTGTTATGGCTTCTGTTGTAACTCTCACCAATTTTGATATAACACGTGGTTTAATCTTCCTTTTGTACTTAACTTCCTTATTTGGAAATTGATCTAGATTTTCATACAGAACCATCCTCTTCCTTTCATTGTGGTTTGAAAATTCTTTTCTAGCAGTTTATATTTCAGTTTATAATTTTTAGCACTTTTCTAGTTGATTTTTGTAATTCCATCCGTACACTACTATGAAATGTTTTCTTTCCACAATTTGGTAGGTATTTATTATTATCCTACCCAATTTATTCATGTTTCTCCCTCATTGAAATAGATAATAGAAACCACTAAACTCTACATAAGGTTCGTTTATACTTGGTATCTTTTCGAATTATTGGAAAATCTAATATGCCAATTATGTTCAAAATTCTAGCTTGTTGGATTCCTCCTATCTTTTTCCAATCCACATCTAGGTTCATCAGATTCATGTTGTTTATACTGCATATCTGAAAGTTTCTCTTAATTTTTCTCTACCCTGTCTTATCCTATTATGGAATTCATATTCCTCTTGACAACCTATTCATAATGTGTAGTTATGTATAATTTTTCGTGTCATTATTCCATTCTTGGAAGTTTGAGAGGATTTTATTATCAATTTATGGTTCTTCCACACTACACCCTTCATCATTTTTCTTTTCTTATTAACCGTAGTTACTATATTATACAATTATTAGCTTTCAATAGCACTGGTTTTTATTTTTTTCCACTTTGTTGAAGACAATTTTCCTCAACTTTATTCACTAGTTTAAAAACTTACGTGCCTCAATTTGGATGTATTGGGTTTCCCCCACACCCAAATCCAAATACATCTCATCCTCCTTTCTCCCCGGTTGTAGTTGTATGATTTAGCACTATTACACTGTCCATGAATTCAATACTCAAGGAAAATTAAATTTACTAAAATTTATAGCAGCATAATTGTTCTGGTGTGAACACACATTTTTTTTTTTACAATGGTTGTAATGATATATAGGTATTTCCTCATGGAGTATTATACCCAAACTATCCACTTGATATAAATTTTAAATTCAATTCTTTCCATTTTATAATTTACCATATGTAGCTTCTTTTAATTATATCTCTTCTACATACATAATTTTGAATTAAGTCAATCCTTCCTGACTTCTTCATTAAAGAATACACCTACACCATTGATTCTATATATATACATCAACCACTTCTGACTTCTAATATTTGTTCTCATAGCCTATCCTACATCCACATTGTACAATTCCAATTTCTTATTTAATATAACAATGGGAGGTAAATCTTTTTATAATAACTTAGTACTATTTTAACCACATTGGTTATACTTAAGTTACTTGTTTTTCATCTCCCATATTTACTCAATTGTTAGGGTATTATTTCCAAGTCTATTTCTATATACTTCCCCTAACCACAAAGAGTAACAATAATATGAAGCAACCCACGTCCTCATATAAGGTGCTAATGTCACACATGGACATCGACTTGTTTTGAAATTATTCTTCGCAATTTACGTTAACCATTAATATCCAACTAAAATAAATCACTATTATAGTGGAAGGCTAACTTATATTCAATTATTACTTTAACTTTACAGCTACTAAGATTGGTATATGAGTGAATACGAAAGAAGTCTGTCTTGCTCCTCACTGGCTAAAGATAGCATTTTCCTTATGGCTTTGTAGTTGTGCCATTTCTTGTTGCATTCTGTACAACATGGCCATCAACGGAGCATTTGGGTCTGGTGTGCTTTCTCCACCACCCACATCTACATACAACCTGTCCCCATCAGTCATGTTTCATAGCTGTATTCTTCAGTACTATTTACTGTATAGGAAAATAACATTAGCAAAATTTAAAATTCATAAATTTTTACAGCAGTATATATTTTCTGTGTGAGCACATCATTTTCCCAGTGTTTTAGCTAAGACTTTGATACCATTTGTAACGTACCGCTCTTTACAACCCATTTTTTTTTTTTTTGATGTGTGTAAATAACTGTAATAGGTTGACCATACTCTAAGTACACTCTTAAGTCACTGTCACAATTTGAAAATATCATAACTTAAACCTCATAATTCGATCTTATCTTGTTTTGTCGAATTTTGACGAAACTCTACTCTCAATAGTAAAAGTATTATATTTCAGGCTTCTTTATATATCATATTTCCTTTCCCATTTCTATCATTTATGACTATAGTCATAACCCCTAATCGAAAATATGCCTATCTTAGATATAATATACACTCCTTTAATTACTTGAGTTAATTTCTATCCCATTACCTATGGCTTATTATTTCCCATCTTTAATTTATACCAATAGCTTATACAATATCATGTGATAGTTGTAACATGTTATAAGCTTTCATGAAATACGTCATGTGTAATCTTTGTTCAACATATATATACCTTCCAAATTTGTGAGGTTATATTTTTAATCCCGCTTGTAACATAATTTATCTAAGGTCTTCCATCTTACGACCTTAGAATTTCAGAAGTTAAACCTTCAATATGAATATTGTACTGCAAACATATTAGTGGGTATTTTCATTAATGCTTTTCAACCTAACTGCATTGAATTATTCCTACTCATTTTTCGGGATTTGAGGAAACGTGTTCTGAAGCCAACCCATAACACGAATTCTTGAGCCCCAGAAAAACCTTTGAGATGGACAGAGCCATTACTTTTTACATTTATGTTTCCAACTCATTATTTTATTCGTTGAGTGTTTTGGGTACCCCAGGTCTCTTGTGACCTCATAATACACAACCCCATCCCTCTTTACTTTTCCTTAAATGTTCTCATATGTATCAACTTTACATTTTGTACATTTCTGGAGAAGGTATCATGGTGAAAATGTGTAACCCTTAGTTATATTCATAGTTTTAAATGTATTATTCACGTAACCCATTTTATAACACTATTTTATTCTTATTTCATTTATGCCAGAAATCCCCCATGTGGATTTCGTGTAAAACGTTCATCTATAGGACTTGTACTTGGTCCCATCACTCTGTCGGCATGGTTTCCCTTGCGTGAATCCGAGGGAGGTTGTCTATGATTCCACCATGTGGACATTGCTCCTCGAATTGATTTTAGGGTTTTAAATCCTGTATATTAACTTTAAGTTTTTCCTGTTTCTTCCATTTGGAAGTTCACTCGTTGCATAACTCCTTTAACTAGGTCACCGTGACTTCAACTTGTATAAGGATTTATCGATCACGATGGCGATCCTATGGTTTAACACAAACATTGTTTTATTTGATGGTAATCTCTCCTTAGACATTTTTTCATATAGATTTTATTCTCATTTTTCTTATTTATTTTACCTTCGATGTTCCTATTTCGTGTCTCATTTTTTTTTTATTCACCATATGCAGGTGGGAACGGTCATGCATTGTTGAAGTTTGAATGACAACCAAATTCCAGGCTAGATTTCGAGTTACCAGCCTTTGCTATGTTTGAACACCAGGGTTTGAATAGGAATGGTAAGTTATTTTCGTTAATACCTGTAGGTCCAAATCATTAATTGTTTCAACTTCATGGTTGAATAAAAGAGACTACACCCTAGTAGACATATAGGTTATTGTGAATGGTGGCTTACTGTGTTCATACTTTCAATATTTTATTTCCTATTGAAATTTATCATTGTTCGCGAAAATATGAAGTAATTAAATTCATAAATTATAGGTGAAGCTTTTCAGTTGGCAGAAGACAATTTATCCTTATTTTCGTTAGGTAAACTTTCGTATTCCCCATACATTTTTTTTATTGTTCTGTTAGATAATTATGGTTCAAAGATGACTGAGAATTCGTGTGCTTTCTAGAGAATCACTTCTACAACGATTTCTCACCAATCAAGTTTTATATTCAATTATTCTCAAGTTCCTGAATGAAATAAATTATTCCATTGATTACTCAAGTTGGTTCGTCAATCGTTACGGTGACTACGGAAATACAGTTTGACTACCATAGTGTAAATCCCCTTTATTCTTAGGTGATTCACATTCAAGGTGTCAGTTCACCTTTGTATTTCTACCACTAAATTTCGTCTTCTTAACAGTACTGGTTTATCTTTTTGACATATTGGTGAATGAATTTTGATGTAATGTAAGAGGACCGTCGGATTTTTAATTCAAATTTCTGAATTCAATTTTCTATACTGGAACGAATTTTACTCTGTCCCATATAACAGTGTTGGGGTTGCCCTTATCTTACGACTTAAATAATTCATTTCCCCCTTATTGTAGTTTTTTGTATATATCACTGTGCACTAGTAACAAAAATGGTTAGTCTTCTTTTTATTTGTACCAACACTTAATTAGAATGATTTGAAATATTTTTACTGCTCCTTGTTTATTCCTATTTTCATCACCCCACTACATAATTGAAATTATGAAGATATATAGATTGTATATATATACAGATATACCTTCTAGTTAACTTTGTATACAAAATCTTTTTATTTTACCGAATGGTATCATGGATTGAACTTTGTGAGTGAACGGTTGATGCATACTCATGTCGTCAAACATTATGAAAATCCTTTGAAGATCCATAAATATAGATGTTTCTGGGTTTCTAATTTGTTTAGTATTCAATAATCACATTTGTCATTTCTATCGTTTACATGTAAATTTTCCTATGTATTATAGGAAGTGAGTAGGACCATCAGGGGTCTTTCAATACTAGTCTCCGTAGAGTTTCATTTCCTATTTTAAATAATATTTCTGGGTACCTTATATATTAGCATGTTAATTTTTTTGTGTTTAATATATATAATAAATCTCTAAATTACATTTACTACTATAACTCTTCTCTTTTTCTGCTGGTAATCATTTCTAAAAATTTATCAATAAAGCAGATAGAAATAGTACATAGATATATATATACTTTTCTCGTGAATTTTGTTTATTATCCTTGTACCAACTCTGATGAAAGATAGGCTATAATTTAAGGATTTTAGATTTCACTGTAAGCTTAAATTTAGTCATTCTTGAATTAAATTTTCACTATGCAGAATGTTATTGATAGCTAAATTTAACTTATCTATATAATATTGTTATTATTTTAAATTTGTAATCACTTTATATTTTATAAAATTTAGCATATTTCTCAGTTGGATCTCTAACTTTAGATTTAAATCTTCAACCAGATTTAGAGATTCTAGAGTTTAGAACCAACTTGAACTTTCCTTAAAACTATACGGATTTCTATGTCACAACATTGATGAAAACTGTTAAATGTAAGGTTCCCTTTTTATTTCTGTAGATTTCAAATAGTTGACCTATTTAACCATATAAATCTATTCCAATCAATGAAGTTTTAATGCATAAATGTACTTTCTATTAGCCAAAAGAATAATTTATCGGTGAGGTACCGATCTCCAGATTTAAATCTATCATGGTCTAGACATTATGACAGATGGGTCTGATGAGACCAATCCTATACAACTATACAGATTGCAGTATTTCTGTCATATACATCTGTTAAATGTATGGGTATTTGCTAACTCAGTATATTCAGAAATAATTAATTTTTTGTACATCTACCAATTTCATTTAAGCGCATCCACTTTTCTTTTTCTTACTCAATCTCAAATCAGTTATTGAGTTACACAGATACTACTTTCATATAAAGCCAAAATATACTTGTTAGATGTGCATACCAATTTCGATGACTAGTTCCACCCGACCTTACAAATTTATCTTTGTATCTCACCCCCGAGTTGAGACCTTAGCTCCTAGTGATAGACTACTCTTTTTCTATCCTGAAGCAGCTTATTTAAGCTATGCTTTCGGAAGCCTATTTTCAATTTCTGCATCTAGAAATTTTAGGATGCTTTCTTCCTGTTTTGCCTAGGCTTTCCCTCCTTGAGATACTTTAAAGTTGTCTTTTCCTCTTTTCCAGCTTCTCCTTCCTCTTCCCAATTCATTTTCTCTTCATTGGGGAAATTATATGTTTATCTCTAATCTAATTTTGTTAATATTCCTTCCAAGGATTTCTGGAAGATGTGGGAAAGTCTCATCATCTTATCCATCCTCATGGATTGGTCTCAATCTCAATCTAGTCATTGCACATTAATTCCATTTTATTTTATTAAATTAATTTAATAAAATATATCCATCCTTAATATTTTCTTTTGGGGTCCAACTTTGACCCTTAAAGTTCTTAACTACCTATTTTAAAAGCAGCAATTTTAGGGACATTACACATGATCTTCCTTTACGTTATTCTGATCAAAGGGGTCCCACCACTTGCACATAAAAATAACACATTGGAAAGAAGAGAAATCCACTTCAATGATCTCTTATATCTTTCCTACGTAACCTAACGTTCATCGTACTTGGTTTTGATGACGGTGTCTAGATCGACTAGATTGATCGAACTCGACTTCCACTCCACAATCTTGTGTCATGTGTCCATCATCGACATTTTTTGTGTAGAAATGGTGTTGTGATAGGTCTTGATACATCGTATACATTTATCCCATCCCATAATTCCTTCAATTCATCTACCAATGGTTGTAAGTAGACATCCATATTCTTCACTTGTCTTCCACTAGAGACTATGAGATCCAACATAAGATGTTCATTCTTCATGGATAGCCATGGGGGGATATTTTTATTGATCACTACTACAAGCCAAACATAATAGTTGGTGTTCTGGAAGGAATATGGTTTGATGCCATCCATGGTTGCTAAGTCATAAAATTTGTACTTCATCCTTGAATTTTTTGGGCCATGTATCCTCTATATGTTTCATGGCTATTGAATCTATTTAGATTCACATAACTCCCAACTCACTTCTGTGTAAGTCATGCCACCCCAGAAACATAGCTAATTCTTTACAATGAAAGAGCATTTGAATCCTTGGGATTATAGGAATGTGCCTCAGTATCTTAAAAGGAGGACCACGTGATTTACCCTTCTTTTTAGATTTATAATACCTGTCATGGTCGCATTTCAGACATATCTCTTTTGTCTAGATATTCTCCTCTATATATAATACAATCATTTGGACATGCAAGATATGATATGTAATCAACCCGCAACATTTTCAACAATTTCTTTCCCTCTTTGCAGCTACCAGGCAAGACACTATCACTCAGAAGAACCTTATCATTTAATAACCTGTAGTTAGTGATCATGAGAGATATTAAATGTACATTAATTCCGATATAATTATTAGCGTTCATAAAATTGACCATTTGTAATGTTCATTGTGTGATTGTATTTCTCAAAATATAAGGGAGGACTTTATGGTAATGATAACTTACCTCAAAAAATTTGAGAAACATGCATTCGACAAGCCAAAAAACATAAATTCGGTTAGATGACGAAATATAAATAAAATCTGAAGTAAATATTGCATCTTGAGATGGATAAGGAGAACTCTACGATAGACTTTGAGAAATATTATAGAACGAGCTGGATTTTGAATAATTGTCCATTTGATTTAATTACGATATTTTCTCCCTGCAATTGAGCAACATCAACAAAAAATTTTTGTGTAAAAACCTAAAAGTAATTATGATGCCTTAAAAATGGACTTATTGTTATGGGTGCTAATTTACAGATAATCGCACTGGAGCATGTTAGTTATTGTGCAGCAATGCAGTGTTATTAATTGACGTACTATAGCCAAATAGCCGAAAAAAAAGAAGAAAGCACAACTATATATTTTTAAAGTGAAAAAATGGTAAATTGAAAAATGGGCGGAAAAATATTTCCGAAAAACTAATTTCGTAAAACAATTCTTTAAATAGTAAATTTTTTTCATTATTTCTTTATTTTTGCAAACATTTTCAGGGATATATTTGCATGAGACATACCTGTAGGAGAAAGAGAGCATAAGAGCACTATGGAGCAGTGAAATACATTTGAACATAACTATTCAGACAATCAAAATTCCAAACCCTCTGTTGATTCAAACCCGTGTAGCATAGAATTTCAAACCCATGTAGCATAAAATTTCAAACCCTTGTAGCATATAATTTCAAATGAGGTGACTAAATTTTATTGTTTTTTTTACATTTTTTGCAGTATTTTTTACACAGTAAATAAAAAAATTAAATTTGTTATTCATTTTCAGAAAAAAAAGAAAAGAAAGAAAAATCCATTTTATGCTAAACCCTTGATTATTTTTTTTCCGCCCTTGCTTCTTCCTATTTCTGTGATTTCAGAATTAGGGCTTTTAATTTTAGATTTTATAGGGTTTGTATTGCTATATATATAGGCTTGTGACATCTAACCCATGGGACAACTTGCATAATCGGATCCCAATCCATGTCAGTCTTCGTGTGAATTTTTAAAAAAACTGAATTTTTTTAATCAATGTGCCCTATGTAAACTAGCGCATTGGTGCATTGTCTTATCACAGCACACTGTGCATGTATTGTGCCATATGTAAAATAGGGCACCGGTGCACTATTTCATTATAACTCATCGCACATGTACTGTTTGGAAAAAACATTTATTTTATTTTCTGTGTAAATCGGTGCACAATTTAACATATAACGCACTAGATATCATTGATTACAGAGAGCACCATATGGTGGTCCACTGTTTTTGTGGTGCATTTATAAGAATAGGCCATATCACCCCCTTCACAACAGCATATGCTGCAAAAACTAATACTAGAGGATTTTTATTAATTTGTCGGTGTTAATCGGAGCGCTCGTTAACATATAATGCACTAATGCTCCTTCTTGATATAGAGAATTGTATGGTGTTTTATATTTTTTTGGAACTGTGTTTATAAGAACACGACACACAGACATCGGTGCATACATTATTAAGGCCACACCGGTTTCTTGTATTATTTTTACTTGAAAATTTGATGTTTTACTTATAAAATATATTAATGAATGATATGGTGCATGTTTCATATTGATAAATAAATGGTTGAGAAGAGATCAAGTAACAAAAATACTGATAGCACATCAAGAAAAGAAAAAAACGCAAGTTCATTGTAAATTATTTACAAAAAATATTATTTTTTAACTATATGTAAGTTTAACTAATATGTATTGTTTATTGTGTATCATGCAGAGCCACAAAATGAGAAAGCTCGATAAGGTTATTTCTGATCTAGGACCAGAAGAGCATAAAAGCTTGATGGAAAAATTACAAAAGGATGAATCGGGTGAATGATATTATCGATCCAATATGATTTTCTTTTTTTAATTTTCATTAATAATATACTTGAAATTATCAGATAACCTATTTCAAACAATCTATTAATTCACTTATGTTTAATGTTCTACAGGGAGCAACAACTCAGAAAAGGAATGGTGTTCTAAGAAAAGAAAAAAAATACAACATACAAATGAAAATGAATTGCTCCTTAGCTCATCAGGAGTGGTGTTGGAGGTTAATGAAAGTGGGGAAAATTTTTACACAAGTTTAAGGGATCTAGTGGAATGAATGTATAGACGTTCTTTCCACTTACAATACAAAAATCAATACAATGACTCCAGGAACTAAATTTTATGTAAACTATAGGAAGAGTTCCTAGAGAATTGTTCAATGAGACATGCTAGATTTGTAATAGAAAAAACATACAAAAAAAGGAAGAAGGAATGAAAAAGTAATATTCCTTTAAATTTTTTTCTAGAATTATATGTATATACTACTAGAAATAAATCATTTATAAATATCACTTTTGTTATATTTACTTTTCATATATCAATATCAAACTTCAATAGTTTATTTTCATGTTACATTTTCAGGAAGATTATGAAAATATCAAAATATTAACGAGCTGGTATTAGAAATATGCCAGTAGGAATATCCAAAAAGGTCTACAAGGAGATCGTCAAAGCAATGGACATAATTGCATCGCATGTGGAGCCATCTCAAAAACCACGTGCTTCAAATGTAATATGTAATCATTGAAATTTTCGATTACATACAATAAATAAACAATTTAGCATTAAATATTAATTTTCAAGTATTTTCTTGCAGAAAAGAAAAGAAAATGGAACCTATTCAACACATAAAATAGGACGACAAGGAAGAAAATGGTTGATATCTAAGTTTGTGAGTAATTCTTAGTTCCTTATATCAACTTAAATAGATTTAATTTTTGTATATTTTAATTTGTTTTACAACAATCATCATTTAATGTCTTCAAATAGGTGCTAACATACAAAGAAGAACCATCAGACGAATTGATTGACATTGGGTTTAATATGGGTTATTAGTATATGTTGGCATATCATAAATTAATTGTGGAATTTGTAAGAATCTATTGATATTATTTCACTTAGCACCATATATAATTAATAGAACAAAAAAATATTTTATATTAAATATATGATTTGTTATGGGGTATAAAACTTGTAGGAAACAAAGTATGGGCTCACGCCAACAGATGAATCTTGAAATATTGCATCCAATTTGGTTTTTAAAGAATGTGTATAGTTGACGAGTAAATTTTTTCTATGGTACGTCATTTTTTTCGATTTACATTGATCTATATTATTTAATATTGCAATTTTCATTATTCACCAAAATGTATATACACTCGTTACAGTTTAATTTTATGTTTGTAGATGGAAGGTGAAGAAGAAGAAAACAATCAACACCGTGAAAAAAAGATTCCTCAAAATAACCCAAGTCATGGAAGTAGCTTGAATAGTGACAAATGTTCAAGCGAAGAATGACGATCATTATATTTGCATATCAAAGAAAGGCATTGTATTTTTTGAAATATTTGTCTGTGAAATCAGACATTTTGTTTAATGTACTGGACATAGTGTCCCAATTGAAAGACAAAGGGATACCAATAATTGTCCCATTTTGTATGACACAGAGTGTCTTTTATCTCTCTCTCTCTCTCTCTCTCTCTCTCTCTCTCTCTCTCTATATATATATATATATATATATATATATATATATATAATTTTTAATTTATTCTATTGTGTTCTCCATTATCGCTTTGAAATGTAACATCACTCATTAAATATATGGATTTAAATATTATAATGAAGAGATGTGAAATATAATGATATCATATAACAAATTAATCCAAACATCACATTCAAATGAACTAATAAAAATTTAATTGATGTGAATACTTTTATAAGATATGTGTCGTCTTTTGATGAATAATGAATTTTAAAAAATCACAATAATTGTGATATGATATAACAAATTAATCCAAAAATCACATTCAAATTCACTAATAAAAATTTAATTGATATGAATACTGTTATAAGATATGTGTTGAATTTTTATGAATAATGAATTTAAAAAAATCGCATTAATTTCACTGTCACAGGTCGATGTTTCTAAAAAATACAAAATGAACATCGGTGCATGTTAGTTACTGTAAACCAATGCGTTTGTATGATAAAGAGCACCAGTGTGTTTCTACGACCTATGGGCACTGCACAAATACCAATACCAATTATAACTCTTAGTGTTTTTCTACGATACTGTGCACCAGTGCATTTATGTGAGATTGCTCACTAGTGCATTTCTACGACCTATGGGCACCACACAAATACCAATACGAATTATAAAAATTGGTGCATTTGTGTGATACTATGCACTGCTGCATTTATTTAATAATATGAACCAGTGTGTTGATACGACCTATGGGCACATCAAAAATCCCAATACCAATTAGAACGTCCTGGTACATTATATCTCCTATAGTGCGCCCGGTGCGGTTTTATACCTTTATTAAACAGTGCATACACCTTCGACCACACCTGGGGAACCATCAATATGACATGCACTGGGACGTTTCTAAACATCTCAGTGCCTGGTTGGTTTGCAAGACCGATTTGTTTACTCTAAAATGCACCAGTGCATTGACACCTGAATAACACAACGATGCAAAAAAAATCCATAATAACCTCCGACCACCTAGTTTTTTTAGTTGTGTTGAAATTCCGTTACAAGCTCTGCCAAAACCTCCATTACCGAAAATGGATGTTGTAACAATTTTTTTTTTACAATTTTGGTCAATTTTATAACACTAAAACCCTCCGTTATAAACTCTGCTAGAGGGCATTTTCCTTGTAGTGTATACTCTTATATTCAACAAAACATTGAACATGAATGAGCCTTTCGGCTAGTTTATTTATATAATAAGTAGTTGAGGGGAATCTCCCTTGAAAGGACGAATGCTCCCCTCCAAAATATCGAAATTGGTGGATCTGGTTCCCTTTAGTATTCACATGCACTAGAGCTCCACGACTGCTAGTGAATTTTATTTTTTGGTGAGGCATCTCTGATATCGAGCTGATTTGTGGAGTTAATCAAGTGAAAACGATACCTATATTATCTTTGGATGTCTCTTCCAATCCCCTACACAGTAAATATCTCCAACAATGCTTGTTTTTCTTGCATATTAATCACATTAGTCCATGCAATACAACAATCACCATTTTGTATTCTTAATAAAAATATTATGGATAAAATTTTGAATGAGTGTGAGAAAATGAGGGTTTTTAGGGCTTGAGGTTAGCACAATGGACCTAAAAATATACCTATTGATGGGACCCATCATCATCCCCTAGAGAAGGTATTTCTCACCATTTGAGAAACTCAGTTATTGATGTGAAG
Source organism: Pinus albicaulis (assembly GCA_034641835.2). Classification (NCBI taxonomy): domain Eukaryota; kingdom Viridiplantae; phylum Streptophyta; class Pinopsida; order Pinales; family Pinaceae; genus Pinus; species Pinus albicaulis. Next base: position 26,176,741 of record MU968480.1, read on the forward strand.
TTCATTCATGGCCCTTGTGGCCTCTCTGACATCCCAAGGCATCTCAAATGGCGTGCCATCCTTTGGATAGAAACCTACATTTGCTTCTATGTTTTTCCATTCCTTTTCTTCTTTTTCTTTCTTTCTTCTCTCCTATAGGCTTAATAGTCAAGGAGGATTGAGTTTGAATATTATCCATTTGATCTTAAACCTTTGCATGATTCTTTTGTATCATGGGGCTATCTCCAAGGAATTCCTTAGTCTTTCTGGAGAGTGATACTCCTGAATTAAAAAACTGTGAGGCAGGGCATGCCATCTTCTTTGGCAAGGCTACAAAATTTTTGTCCCCAAAATCTTTGAGGTGTCCTAAAAATGGAGGATAGTTTTTTCTTGGGATACCATATACCGAAGTTCCAATTCAGGATTAGTGGAGATGAGGTTGTGGTTACTGATGATAACGTTGGGGCTCATGAATTTTTCTATGATGTATAAGGGCTCCATCTCTTCTATTATCATCACCCTCTTTACTTATTTAGATCTTATTTCCTCATTGGTCAACAAATGCTCTAATGTCATTAGTTTAATGTCCCTTAATATTGAGTTGGGGTCCTAAAAGTTTATGTCTATGAGTATCATATTGTGCATGTAAAACTCAACCATTTTGGCTCCATCCTCAATACTTTCCCTTTTGAAAAATTCAATGAAATTTTTGTACTCTTGGAAAGGTGAAGAGCCAAATTGTGCTATTACATTTATCTAGGATTGTAGCCACTACTCTTTGAGGAATATGGCATAGGATTTGAATGGTTTTTTCCATTATATGGATTCCATGGATAAAATTTCCATGGTGGCAACTTGTACCTCTGTTTCTTGCAGTTGCACTCTTAGCATTTTGTTATTTGTATCTAGTTTCTCCTTCATGAGTGACTCCCTTAGCCTTAAGTTGTTTAATTCCCTATTCATTTCACTTAATTTTTCCTCCATCAGGCCCACATCTTACACCTTTTTAGATATTTCAATTTGCATCCATCTATGAGTTATTCCTCTTTCCATTTCCATATCAAAGAAGAGTGGTATGGAAAATTTCTCAAATATAATCCTACCTCCCTCAACACATTTGTAATAAGATTCAAGGTTAGGTTGTGGATTAGTTTCCTGGGGTTATTGGATACCTTCATATTTTCCTTTTCATGTGACTACCTCTTCATGTAGCATCTCTTGTTTTTCTTGTAGCAGTCCTTGTTTCTCCTGCAACAATCCTTGTTTCTCCTATAGCTCCTTTTTTAGTCATGTACCTCCTCTGTTTTTTGTTGTAACAAGGAAGCTTGTTCTTTGAGCCTACTAAATGAGACTTCTCTAGTTGTTGGCCTCCCTATGGATGGAACAGGTGGTATACTCTTTTATTTGGGAGAGGCAACTTATTCAATCTCTCCTCCAAAGTGTTTGGAGCCTGGTTAAGTGTTGGAGATTTGATGGATTTCCAACAAGAGATATACATGATGCAAGTGGATGCACCTTAATCCACGAATGAGCAATGGATATTATTTAAAATTATAACAATCTAAGTAAGGAAATCAATTTTATGGGGTATATGTGGAAAAAAATTCTCTAGATCAAAAGTAATGAGGCTCGAATCAGATGGATAGATTCCTCCAATAGCAGATAGTAATGATTTCCATACATACAACTCTAAAGAACCTCTAACATAGACATAACAGAAGGCACTTGAGCGAAATCCTCAAAAATATTATAATGTTGAGCAGACCTTTTCTTGTCTCACCCATGCCAATGGCTCATATTAATACTGGATCAGAATCGATTGATGTTGGAATGGAGATCATACCCACACCAATCCACTTCTTGAAGGCTTTTAAAAATCGAAACGAAGCTTTGATATTTGGAAGCTTCGTAGGCGGAGAGATGGTTATTTTTTCATGGGGATATGGTCGATCTTCTCCCTTTGGGCTTCTTGTTCCTACAAATGAGGAACCACCCAAGGAGATAAACCATTTCCCCAACTTAAGTGGATCTGCGTTCCCTCTCCCTTCACTATAAAATGGAAATCCTCCCACACTCCTGCTATTTATAACAAATATAGAGTAACAACAGAGAGATAATTGTTACTACAGGAATAGAATGAGAGTTGAGACCTTTGGCCTTTTCATATCAAGTTGAAACAAGTGATTTTGGATACGTGCATGGATCTAGACTCGTTGAAGGAGAGCTGCGACATCGAGGCGCATGTTGTAACTCCCCCTCATATATTAATATGATACAGCTAATTCTTGCTTTCCACTCTTGTATATGATGCATGGTTTGATTTATGATATTCCTTGATTAAATAGATAGATTTTTTATGTGAGATATATGTTTTTTTTCCATGTTTTTTGTTGTTTGATCTCTTGTGCATGTAACTAATCATTGGCGATAGTGAGGATCTAACTAAGAAGAGCAAAGGATCAAAGGACTCGAGCTAGGAGCAGCATTAGATCAAGGTGGGTCATATATATACGATTTGTATCCATTTTCAATCTAGGAAAGTAGGTGTTAGATTGTTCCCTATTGTTACTAGACCCATCCTAGGACTAGAGGGATTATCTCTGTCCACATAGAGGATTTTCATGCATAACAGAGTCAATAGATCAAAATTCAGTCCAAGGATCAATCTCAAATTATTTCATCAATTCATCAACTTGCATCGCAAAAGAGGTCTAATTTTGTAAGATATGGTCGATAATATCATCTTCACTGCTGTGCCCCCCCCCCCCCCCTCCCCCCCTCCCCATAATAGTATCCAGAGTGCAAACTAGGTAGAGGGATGTGTGACAAAATTCTTCCTCTTCCTCATCGTCTAACCACAAGGGAAAATCATGATGAATAGAAAGTTATGCAGGAAGATAAAAGACAATATGTTTTGATAGGTGTCCATTCCTAATGGTCATGTTCCCAGACATGCAACTAATCTAGGCATCAAGAGTGGCCAACCAAGGTCTTCCTAGCAGGACAGGATAGCCATTAAACTTGGTTGTAGGTTGTAGGACAAATAAATTAGTGGGGTACTCCCAGGAGTCAATGGAGACCATGACATCCTAAATGACTCCCTCATGAGCTACTATGGATATGTATACAAGCTGCAACACTGTAGTGGTATTCCTTAAGGCCTGTTAGATGTTGAGCTTCAACACTATTTCTCTGGTAATCACATATACTAAAACATTAAGGTCAATAAATCTGTTAGGGACATGATTAGGGACCATAATTACATCAATGTTCACATCCACTACCAGGCTAAAAGGATCCAAGTACTTTGGGAAGATTACCCTTTTAAGCATCATATCAGATAGTTGTCCTGCAACATTGATAGTGGGGCTATATATTCTTCTTCTCCCAAGCCTTTCTAAAAATTTATCCTTAATAAGCTTATTGTAAATGAGAACATATTTTATGGCATGGAGAAGAGGTATATTCACAGATAATTTCTTCAATTAACCCAAAATTTCAGCCTCTTATGTGGTGTGTTATTTACGGTGGACCAACCTTTCGACATAAGGAGGTGAATTGGATCGAGGGGAAATCTCTTCCTTCTCTTATTCAAGCTCTTTAGTTGGAGAATGTCGTTGATTATCTGGACCTTCCTAGACCGAAGGTTGATCTATTGGATTTCCATAGGATAAGACGGATAGGATGTCTCCCCACTATAAATTGGTTGTGTCTGCTTGTTGTTTGGGTTTGGATTGGTTTGATTAGGAATTTGAGGTTTCTTAGGTGGGGTGTGGTGAGGTAGTTGTGGTTGAGGTTGAGGTGGAGGAAGTAGAGCATGATGTTGGGTTGTCTGAGGCCTCCACCATTCTGAGGGGTTTCCCCATTGGGAAGATTGGGGTGGATATGGTTGGAAAGTAGGATGAATAGGCTAAGAATGATATTGAGAAGTATAAGGAGAAGGAGCATGTGTGTTCCATGATGGATGAGTGGAAGGGTTCCAATTTTGTAAAGGGGCATTCTGATTTGGATTTTAATGAGGGTAGTGTGCACCTTGTATTCCCTGTTGATATGGCTGAGGGCCTTAAGAAATTCTTTGGATAATGAAACAAAGCTGCTCTAAACCAATTTATGCCCCTTAGTATATAGCCTTCAAGCTTAGTATAGAGGGAAATTTTCCTGTGGCATGGTTATATTAAAAGAAAGAGCAAACTTTTATGACACTAAATGGGAACTCATTCCTGGGGTGTCTCTTAGTGCATCTATGGAAAAAGATAGCTGGTTCCCTTTCTCCTTCCTCTTACTTCCTTTTAATTTGAATAGTATTCATTTGTACGAAAAAGATATACAAAATTTAACTCTTACAATCCTCAAATGTACTTCCCATATCATGTTTGATAGTTTTTGTAGAGGGAGATGAACTAACCAAGCCTTGGCTAGACCTAGAATTTTTCCTAGCAGTCCTAGAGTGATTCTTGAATATATTTTTAATGTCATCATAAGGAAATTGGTAAATATGTCCTCCATATAACATGTTAAGGGTTTCCATTACATCCTCCCTCATCCATTAGAGAAGAACTAGCTTGAGTGACTCAGGATCAAGGGAAAAGTTAGCCGTCCGACAATTGAGTTGGAATATTTCCTCATAGTTCTCTATGGATTCATCACCTCCAAGGGTCATCCTAAAAATTTCCTCGTTTGTTTATTTGGACCTATAGTAATCCATGTATTTTTCATTGAAGCCTTGTTGAATTTGGGCGCAGGTAGTGATTTTTACTCTAGGTAAACTCATAAACTAGTGCAAGGTTGCTTCTTTGAATGTAGATGGAGACAAATTCAACTTTTTTTCATCAGAGGCATAGTCATAGGTCCTACAGACAAAAATAAACTCAAACATGAAGGTGTCATTATCCTTAGAGGTTAAGCCATGCAAATTTGGAAGAGAATAAGGGCTTATATTCTTTAGTATGGCCTCTCCATTGGTTTTTCTAATAGGGTAAATCTCATTGTGCATGTTCTCAACCATGTTTTTGGCAGGTGAGATAGGTTTTTCTTCCCTTATGCGTTTCTAAAAAATTTCATATTTCTCACCGAGAGCGTCTTCTAACTCCCATGTAGTTAGAGAGAGAAGTTCAAAACCACCTCACAAGAATGAAAGTTGAATTTTTGAGGGGGCTAGGGTTTTTGGTAAGAATTTACCTTGACTGCCCCTACTACTATGAGGCATGAAGACACTAGATTTTGATTTTTGAATTTCTTCTTTTATTTTCTATTTTGAAACTTCCAAATCAATAAGACTGATGTTAAAAAAAAAAAAAACAAGTAACTCCTAAGTAGAAACAACACCTACTTAGGGACCTTCCTGGTAATGGCGCAAAAAATGATGAGCCCTGGTATTTCACCAAGGATTTTTCAACTCTCAAGGCTTCTCAACTTAAATTATCAACCTAAAGTTTGTACAAAATTAGAGGTGACAATGATATATGAACAATAGGTTAGGTTATACTCATGTCACCCTCCGTCATTATATCAGATCAAGGCATTCAGAGACCACTTCTTCAAGTAACTAGAAAGATAATTTATCAATGAAATCATGTCATGATTGTAAGGGGATGAAAATGATTCTAAATACAGAAATGAAAATTATATTCATTAAATGTAAATGCCAATTGAAATTGCATGAAAGGAAGAGGCCAGAATAGTTGCAGAAGTAAACCATGCTACATATATTTGCACACTTAATCAAATAAATAGCTTATTTCCATGAATCATTTATCAATTTTCAACTTTCTTAAAGATGAGGAATTGAACCTTCAACATAACGATGAAAAAAATGCTAAGTATAATTCTACTTGTTGTCTTATGTTTACAGTGAAGAAAGGATGGGGTTGGAGTGGTCTTAGAGTCTTACTTAATTATGAAATCATAACTTGGGGGAATTTATCCAAATTCTGAATGAAAGGGTCAAAGTCTGGAGTGAACCTGGTTGAAGAAAGAAATGATACAAGACTACTACAGGAGGTGCTACAAGAGGTCTTATTTTTCTATAAGAGAGGGTTCGAGTGCTTTTTGAGGAAAATAATGGTATATTTGCAGTGAAGGAAGGTGGATGAAGGTGTATGAATTTGATTGAATGGTGTGATATCCCCTTAACCAAGATTAGTACCCCTCAGAGGATTCTCTTGCACCAAATTTTATGCCTATGGTGTCCTTCATTTTCTCTAGAAGAGTGATCTCTGTGGTAGATTTTGGAAGCAATGTGAAGGTTTCAAGAGAGACATGCAATTTTTTGGGTGGATGTGGAAGAGTGTGCCCACCTCTACAAGTCAACATCAAATCCTTCATACTAATCAATTGTAGGCTTTAACCCTGTAAAGAAATTATCTGCAAATGAATCTTAAAAACAGAAAGTAAAAAATATTGAGAGCATAAAACATAAAATAGATAAACACAGAGATTCTCCCCTGGATCCCAAATTGGGACAACCAAATTGATTTTTCATTATATTCCTTTTAGTGTTACAACACATATATATACATGCCTAAGCATATATAAACCCCAATCCATTAACCCTAGATTAGAACATAACTGTAGTTCCCTTGACCAGATCTACAAAATACCAAGGGCCAAAAACCATCATGCCCCAAAACCATGTGAAAACCCATGCACAAAACCATGGGCGGGTCCACCCACCAAAAAATAAGGACCAAAATTTTTTCTCGAGGTGCTGCCCCCTGTCACCCCCCCGTGCGTGACTAGTCATGGAAAGAATATAACACATACCCAACATTCTCCCACTTGTTGTTTTCTTTCCACACGAGGCCACAGGAGAGCTTAGTCATTAGCCCAACTCCACAACACCCATTGTTTCTCTACACCAAGAGAACTTCTGAGTGCTCAAAGACTTCATCAATGCATCTGCAACATTCTTCAAAGTGTCCACCTTTTCTAGGAACATCCTTTTAGCGTCAACCATATATCTCACAAAGTTATATTGAACATAAATGTGCTTTGTATTTGAATGATAAGCAGGGTTCTTAGCCAAGAAAATTGCACTTTGGCTATCACAGTCTATCCTTATAGCTTGTTGTACCAACCCCATACTTGAACACAATATCTGTAGCCAACATGCTTCCTTGCTTGCATGAGTGGCTGCCATATATTCTGCCTCTGTAGTTGAAAGAGCCACTATAGACTGTCTTTTACTCATCCAACTGACTGCACCTCCAAATAGGCTAAACACATACCCACTTGTAGATCTTCTTTGGTCCAGATCTCCAGCCTAGTCTGCATCAACAAAACCATGAATTTCCAACACTCTTTCCAATCCCAGTCTTCCCTGGTAGCACAAACCATAATCACTAGTCCCACGCAAATATCTAAAAACTCGCTTCACTGTTTTCCAATGCTCCTTCCCTGGGTTTGACATAAACCTACTGAATACTCTCACTGCATGTGCAATGTCTGGTCTAGTGCAGACCATTGCATACATCAGGCTACCCACTAAACTTGCATATGGAGCATGGGATAGATCCTCCTCTTCTTCTTGTTTCTTGGGACACTGTTCAGCAGACAACTTTACACCTACAGGAATCAGAACATTCACCGGTTTACTATCCTGCATATTGAACCTCTTCAATATAGTCTTGACATACTTCCTCTGGTTTAACTGGAGCTTCCTATTTTCCCAATATCTCTTAATTTATGTGCCCAAAATATAGTTTGCAGCACCAAGATCCTTCATGTCAAATTTGGAGAATAGTTGGGTCTTCAAATATTGGATAATTTCTTTGTCATTTCCAATCAACAACATATCATCCACATACAAGACCAAATAAATATCACGGTCACCAATTAATTTAAAATAAACATAGTGATCATCCTTGCTTCTGGTGAAGCCAAGTCCTCATATATAGGTATCAAATTTCTCATACCACATCCTTGGTGACTATTTTAACCCATACAAAGAATTCTTTAACCTGCATAACAGTTCTTTCTTCCTCTTCACCATAAAGCATTCAGGTTGTTTCATGTAGATCTCCTCTTCCAGATCTCCATGAAGAAATGTTGTCTTCACATCCATCTGTTCTACCTCGAAATCAAATGCAGCAACAAGAGATAAAAGTAATATAATAAAGGTAACTTTGGCAACAAGAGAAACAATACCACCAAAATAAATTCCTGACACCTGGGAATAACCTTTTTCTACCAACCTAACTTTGTATTTCTCCACCATGCCTTCTACATGCATCTTCTTCTTAAACACCCATTTGCTCTCGAAGGGCTTCCTTCCAGCCGATAACTCCACCAGATCCCATGCCTCATTTTTATGCAAGGATGCCATTTCATCAACCATGGCCTCCTTCCTAAGTTTTCCATCCTCTAAATATATGGCCTCCCTGATGGTTTTGGGATCATCATCAGTTATAGTTAAAGAAATTTTTTAACAAAAAGCAGATTAACTATGCCTTTTTGGTTGTCTTCTTTCCTGAACTAATCTTCTCATAGCTGGAGTTTATGGCTCTTCCTCTTCCGAGTCTTCTTCTGCTGTAGAGTCTAATTCATCCTCCTTTAGATCAAACTTTATCTTTTCAGGTTACTTTGGTAGGACTTCATGTTTAACAAAATATTTCACCTCTCTAAACACCACATCTCAGTTGTACACAACCTTCCATGTTTTTGGGTTCCAAAGCTTATAACCCTTTAAACCATCCTTATACCGAATAAAGATGCACCTTTCAGATTTATTATCCAACGTGGTCCTTTTCTCGTTTGGAACATGTACATATGCATCACATCCAAATAACCTCAGATGTGAAAGAGAGGGTTTCTTACCTGTCTATACCTCGTGTGAAGTCTTATCCTCCAATGTTGATGAAGGTGATCTGTTAACCAAATAACATGCAGTATCCACTTCCTCTACCCAAAATTCATGTCCTAACCCAGTACCACTGAGCATGCTTCTTTCCTTTTCCATCAAAATTCTTTTCATTCTTTCTGCAACTCCGTTTTACCGAGGTGTGTATGGAGTATTCCTCTACCGTGCTATACCACACTTCTTACAGAACTCTTCAAAATTCCTTATTGCAGAATGCCCCACCATTATCTATCCTCAGCACCTTTATCTTCTTCTCTTTCTGGTTTTCCACCACAGCATTAAATTCTTTAAATCTATCAAAGAGTTCAGATTTCTTCCTCAATAAATATATCCATGTATTCCTTTAGAATTCAACTATGAATGAGACATAGTACATAGACTTACCCAGTGATGGAACCGACAAAGTTCCAAACACATCACCGTGCACAAGCTCTAATATCTTCTTTTCCCTCTTAGCACCAAAAGAAAAACTCACCCTATTCCACTTCCCATATAGACAATGTTCACAGAAATCAAACTCCAGAGAGCTATTAGAAATACCTTGTACCATACCATTTCCATGCAGTATCTGAAGGCCCTTCTCTCCAATACGTCCAAGCCTTTGATGTCATAGCATGGTATTTTCTCCAGAGACCGCTAGGCTTTCTGCTCCACTTTCGGGAACCACAGAACTGTTGCACCCATCAATAATAGTGTTTTCTTGAAGCTTGTACAGAGTTCAAATCTGAACTTCCTGAATTAATACTAGTGCTCCTCGAACCATCTTACATGTATCTTTCTCGAACACTATTTTTACACCTGCATCATCCATCTTGCTTATAGAAATCAGATTTCTGGCCAATGTAGGAATGTGCAGAACACCAAGAAGTGTTCTAATCCTTCAACCTTGCAGCTTCAGCTTAACTTTTCCATGTCCAATGATTCTGGCCTTCCTATCATCCCCTAAGAAGACATCACTGCCATCATATTTATTATACTCGCAGAACCACTCCCTATGGGGAGTGAAGTGACAGGATGCATCCGAGTCAATCAACCATGACTCGTGATCTACATGTGTATTTGGAGAAGAAGCCAAATACACATCCCCACCTTCATCGAAGGTGGTTTTTGCCTCTGCAAAAGCAACATCATCAGATCCCTTTCCTTTCTCAGGAGCCTTAGATCTGCAGTCCTTTCTATAGTGTCCTTCCTTTCCACATTTCCAGCACACCTTTACAAACTTTCTAGGAGATTTAGATCTCCCTCTAGATTTAGATCTCCCACTCGAAACCTTATTCTTGTTTCTGTTTTGGGACCTTCTTCACACAGATAAGGCATCTCCATTCTGACCCTCCATATTTATCTATCTCATTTCCTCCGACAACAAGGCTGAGACAACGTCATGAAAATTCAAGGTAGTATTGCTACCTATTGCAATAACCAGACTGTCTCATGAGTTTGGTAGAGAACAAAACAAACTGATTCACTTATCTTCATCTGAGATTTTAATATCAACAGATGGAAGCTGACTTACCATAGTATTGAAGGCATTCATATGCTCTTTCACTGAGTCTCCATCCTTCATCCTCAAGTTATACAACTTTTTCCATAGGAACAATTTATTCATCAAAGACTTAGATTGGTATAAGGTCCCTAGTTTGTCCCACAAGGTCTTCGTCGTAGCATCCCTAGATAAATTCAACAATACTGAATCTGAGACACACAATCGTATTGTGCTCTTTGCCTTCTGATACAACTTCTTCTAGTCTTCATCTGACATTATCGTTGGTTTAGTACCCAGATCTACCGTGATCCGCTGATCTTTATACACTAGCAGATCTTCCATCTTGAGCTTCCACAGCTCAAAACTTTGACTATTAAATTTCTTGATCTCTATCTTCCCGCCACTCGCCATCTTCTTTCACTGGAAGAATGAATCCCGTAGATCTACCACTAAATAGGGTCTACCTCAGGCCCGAGAGAAAAACCATCAGCAACAAAGGCGTCCCCTTGAAGCTGAAACAACTCCAATACCAAATGTATGTTTTAACCCTGTATAGAAATTATCTACAAACGAATCTTAAAAACATAAAATAAATAATAGCGAGAGCATAAAAAATAAAATAGATAAACACAGAGATTTTCCCTTAGATCCAAAATCAAGACGACCAGCTTGATTTTTCATTATATTCCTTTTATTGTTACAACACATATATATACATGCCAAAGAATACATAAACCCCAATCCATTAACCCTATATTAGAACATAACCATAGTTCCCTTGACATGATCTACAAAATACCAGGGGCCAAAAACCATCATGCCCCAAAACCATGTGCAAACCCATGCAAAAAACCATGGCCAGGTCTGCCCACCAAAAAATAAGGACCAAAAACAATTTCCCGGGGTGTTGCCGCCCCACCTGTCACCCCCCCCCCCCCCCGCGCACGTGACTAGTTGTGGAAAGAATATAACACATACCCAACATCAATCACGTGCATCAAATGATCAATATTAAAAAAAAAATTTAACATGGAAAATATATGTCGTATTTTAATAAAATCTACTCTACCCTATAACACGACTCTAATTTCCAAACCAATGCTACAAAATTCTAATTTGGAGAAAGAAAACATGTTGAAGGATTACAATCAAACACTTAAAAATTTCCAAGAAATCATAAACACATGTTTTTGGGTTGTTGTTTGTTAGGTCCCTATAATACTAGTGTATATCGTTATTGTTATTGTTGTACCCTTGTAGTCCCCATATTTTTATTATTGTGCCCCATACGTGCCCACTATTGTTATTGTTGTGCCCTTACATTGCTATTGTTATGACGGCTAGGATTATATTGTGACCCCTTGAACTCCTATATATAGAAAGGTGGTTTTATCATTTTAATCATCCAAGAAATTTTCATTTATGTAATGTAAAGGAGGTTTCCCCCTCAAAGAGGCTTATTTATAAGTTTTTGATGTATACTTTGTTCTATTTTGTGAGCCGGTTTCATAAAATTTTGAGCCAAAGCTTTGAATTCTATGGTTTCATTGCTAAAAAAAGGTTATCTTGGTATTTTTGCTAGAATTTTTTTTCTATGAAGGTTCAGAAACTTAAAATAATTCCCATTTGAGATGAAATATGGAGGAACTTAATTTTAAAAATTCATATCTTGTTTTGAAATATTTTTGGAGATATGATCTAAGAATGTTAGGGTTTTTGCCTGCTCTAGAATCTCATACAAATGATCAAGGGAAAATCATCATAACTTTCGTTTCAAACATCAGATTGGAATTCTGTAAAATGTGGCCATAAGTGCATGGAATTTAGTTTATGTTATATCCATTTTAGAGTTGAAAGTTAAAAAAAGGACACATTGCATGCATACAACTTTTCTCTCATGAACTAGTGCATAATTAGGTAATTGTGGGAGATAGGGCATAACGTTATCTTGAAGAATCCAAATTAGGTCTGACTTATGGAATTAGAAAAAAAAAACTTATAGTGCTACTATAGGACTGAAGATAAAATCTTGAGGATCCAAAAGTACATAGATACATCAGTTTCAATACTAAGCACCTCAAAAGAAAGAAAAAGGTGTGTATTTTTATTTTTAATTGCATAAGTCTTGTTTGAAAAATCAGTTTGAATTGACTCCAAGGGAATATTGAAGCATAGATATCAGTATTGGGTTCTAAAGTGCCACCAAAATAGAATTCCAAACACATTAACTCCTCGAAAGGCTTTATTATGACTCACGAAGGGAAGAAGTGCAACATGATATATCAAAATTATGATACCAAGTGCAACAAATTTTTCTCTTGCAAAGAGTAACAAAAAATGAAATGGAAGAAAATATTGATGGTTTGAATAAATTCTGGGATGGATTGAAGAAAGGCATGGAATCTAAGATGGATGGTTTCAAGAATTTCATGGAAGCTAAGATTGATGTATATAAGAAAAACTAAAAGAAAACATGGAAAATTTGAAGGAAGGTTTGACGAAACCACAACAAGAAATGATCCCTAATGGCGAAACGATAGTACATGAAACTCATGATGAGAAAAAAAAGAATTTTTAATAATTATTTCATAGAATCTAATGTTGGATTTAGGACCCATGATATTCAAAAGATCGATATGAGGAATTTTGATGTGAAGGATCTGGTAACATGGATACTACATATGGAGCAATATTTTGATCTCCATAATGTGCAAAACACAAAAAAGATACAAATTGCAAATTTATATTTAGAAAAAAAAATACATTTGTATGGTGTCGATGAATTTTCTCTTGTAAAAAAATTGTCACTTGATCAATATTTATAGAGTAAATAAGAGCACAGTATGAGGATACAAAGAGCAACACCTTCTTTAGCCAATTGATAAATCTCAAACAAAAGGGTTCAATGGTGGAGCACATTGAGGACTTCCAAAAATTGAATATAAGGGTAATTGATATTCCAGAGGAAGATAAGATTGATGTATTCATAAGGACTTTAAGGGACGAAATATGGCATAAGATTCGCCTTTGGGAACCTGATTCATTGGAGAAGGTATTTAGGTCGCCAAGAAAAATTGAAAGAAAAATGATGACAACAGGGAAACCTACCACTCAAAACTATAAATATGGAAGTGTTGCTACTCCTAGACTTCCAGAACCTACAAGGTTGACATCACAACAATTGGAAGAAAAAATAGAAAAAGGGATTTGCTACAACTATGATAGAAAATAAACTAAAGGTCATAAGTGTGCTAAGAAGAAATGATTTTACATAGAATGTGAAGAGGAGGAAGAAAGGAATAAGAAACTTCAAAATAAGAGGATATCCACCTAGAACAAACCCTATAGGAAGAATAAATGAATCTTACTGTATCCTATAATGCATTAGCAGGAATTACCACTCCTCAAACTCTCAAGATAGAAGGACATATCAAGAAGAAAAGTGTAATATCGTTGATTGATTCGGGTAGTACCCATAATTTTATTCATTGTAAGGTAGCCAGGGAATTGAATTGCTTCCTATACCTAGAACCAGAGTGTCAAGTGATAGTTACAAATGGAGGAAGTATAAATTTCTCTGGAAAGTGCCAGAATATAAAAATAACCATGGGGGAATATGTATTGAATAGTCCAATGCTATCCATCCCAATGGTTGGTGATGATGTTTTAATAGTAGTAAAATGGTTACAACCTTTGGGAACTATAGCTTTTAATTTTCAATAACTTTTCTTGAATTTTTCTTTTGGAAGGAAAGGAAGTTGAATTACAGGGTATCACAGGGAAGCTAGGAAATATAATCATCTCCAATGTCATGACCAAGCTTTTGAAGAAAGAAAAGCGCTTTGTAATTGCACAATTATGCTCACTACAGGTTCAAACATCAAAATTATTTAGTTCTCTAGATCTCCAAAAGGTCTTGGACAATCATTCCAAGGTATTTTAGACTCCCAAAGGACTCCCACCTATTCATGGTCATGATCATGCTATTTGTTTAATTCTAGGAAGTGTTCCTCCAAACGTCAGGACTTACATATATCCTTATGCTTAAAATAGTGATTTTGATCGTATGTTTGCAGAACTGATAGAGGGTGGTATACTTCAAACTAGTCAAATTTCTTTCTCTCCTCTAGTAGAATTGGTGCACAAGAAGAATGGCGTATGTGTCTAGATTATAGGGAGCTCACCAAGATCACTATTAAACTTAAATTTCCCATCCCCATGATTGATGAATTATTGAATGAATTACATGGAGAAATTTACTTAACCAAGTTGTATCTTCCTTCTGGATATCATTAAATTAGAATGAAGACTACAGACATTCCAAAAAAAACATTCAAAACTTATGATGGTCATTATGAATTTTTGGTCTTGCCTTTTGGCAATTCTCCTTCCACATTTAAAGGTTTGATGGGTTCCATTTTAAAACCCTTCCTTAGAAAATTTGTGTTAGTATTTTTTGATGATATACTAATCTACAACAAGTCTTTGAAGGATCATGTTCAACATGTTGACATGGTGCTCAAACTATTGTAGGAGAAACAATTATATGCAAAATCCTCCAATTTTTTCTTTGGGGTACAAGAGGTGGAATATTTGGGTCATATTATATCTCATGAGGGTGTTAAGGTAGACCTTGCCAAAATTAAATCCTTTAAGGAATGAAAAATCCCCACAACCATAAATCATCTTCGAGTATTTATGGGGTTAACATGGTATTATCACAAGTTTTTTACAATTATGGGAAAATATCGACACCTTTAACATCATTACTGAAGAAAGATGCATTTTCTTGGACTCGATAAGAAACTAATGCCTTTGAACATATTAGAGAGGAAATGTGCCAATCATCAGTCTTAGCTATGCCATAATCACAAAAAACTTTATTGTATAATGTGATGCCTTAGGAAATGGAATTTGTGTAGTTTTAATGCAAGAAAGAAGACCCATTATGTTTGAAATTTGTCCAATCAAAGGCAAGTATTTACTGAAACCTATCTATGAGAATTAAATTTTGGCAATACTACATGCACTAAAGCAATGGTGACCTTACGTACTGGGAATGCATTTAAAGGTAAAAAAAAATCATGATAGTCTCAAATATTTTTTGGAACAAATATTATTTTCAGAAGAGAAACAAAAATGGGTCACAAAGATGTTGGGTTATGACTTTGAAACCATCAACAAAAAAGGGAACCAAAATGTCATTGCAGATGCACTCTTAAGAAAGGATGAGGATGTGGAAGCATTGATTTATACCATTTCTATTATCCAACCTAAGTGGATAACCAAAGAAAGGAATGAATGGAAGAATGATGAAGAGGTGTGGACACTAATTCAAAATTTGTAGCAAGATCCTAGTAAATCTGAAAAATTTTGTTGGAGAAATGATTCGTTATGGTACAAATATCTCTTATATATTTGTAAAAATTCCCAATTCAAACAAAACATTCTTTGGAATTGCACACCTCTCCCTTAGGAGGGGACTCAGGATTTTTAAAAACTTACCACAGGATCAAGAAGGAATTTTTTTAGGATGACCTTAAATTTGATATTCAAAAGTTTGTGGCAGATTATTTAGTTTTCCAAAAAAATAATGTTGAGACAGTTAATACCCTAGGTTTCTTACAACCTTTATCCATTCCAAGTCAATTTTGGGAGGAGGTATCAATGTATTTTATCACAGGTTTACCCAAGTCCAAAGGAAATATTGTCATCATGGTGGTAGTTGATAGACTTACCAAGTATGCACATTTTTGTGCATTATATCATCCATTAAAAGCCAATACAATTGCTACCACATTTATGGAAACAATTCAAAAGCTACATGGAAACCCAAATATTATTATAAGCGACAGAAAATCCATTTTTATAGGAAATTTTTGGACAAAATTATTTTCTTGTTTGGGTATTGAATTAGCTGATATCTCATCATATCATCCTCATTTTTATGGGAAAAATGAGATAGTGAAAAAATGTTTGGAAGGATATCTTTGTTTCTTTGTATCTGATAAACAAACATAATGGGTCAAGTGGTTACCTCTGGGTGAATGGTGGTATAACACTTCCTTCCATACTGCAACAAAAATGACCCCATATATGGCACTTTATGGATATCATCCACCAAGAAATATTTTGAAATATGGTATATGAGAATAATGTACATATACAAAATCCCTAATGTTTCTATAATACGTATATTCCAACTTGAAGAATTTTATAGATCATTGATAAATAACGAAAAGTTCCCCCAAGGCTATATCAAAAAAATAACATCATTACCTATCAAAAACAAGAAGATTATCAACAACAAATCATCAATGGAGTGCAACTATATCCTATGCTAAAGAAAATCACAAAATTTGGTGAAAGTCTAAGAATTATACCTCAAAATTTTAAGGCAAATAATGAAGTATTATCATCACATAATTTTGGCTCTAATGAAGGAAGTTTAATATCTCAAAGTGGAGAATAAGAAGCTAAGAGAAAGGAATCAACAACTCCATCAAATGAAGAAAGAACTCAAGGAAATAAACAAAAGCCAAAGGGAGAAACTATTTTACCATTAGTATGGCCACATCATCAATAAAAGTATATCAATTTCATGATAAATAATAAAAGAACCTATGAGTAATAAAAAAATTCAAGCTACAAGGAGGAGGTTTGGTAAATCCTTACAATTCTCAAGTCATTTCATTTTTCTTTTAGAATTTAAAGTGTGGAAATAAATACCTTCTCCTAATATTTAATTATCACAAAATTTTGTTGGTTTGAAACCCAAAAATGTTGTGCTTGATTTATTAAATTCCATAAAAACATCATTTTATCCAATAAATCCCTACATTGAAGAAACAAATATTAGTATATACACTTTACCTATTTCTCAAAATTAGAATATCCTATAGTTTTATGTCATTATCTCATTCATACTATCTTATAAATTATGATTGTATATCACCATATTATGTCATTATATGCCATTTGGAACTTCTTCATCACACAAAATATCTTCTTCTTCCTCTTCTTATTGGTTTGTACAACTCAGAAGTGGAAGATTTCTCTCACATGTGAAAAAGACAGGTGGTTGTTTCTGATTGGGCCGAATTACAGGTTTGTTGCACGACAGTGAATAATGTTGGCTTAGGAATATTTGGCATATTTTGATTTCATTTTTAGGTGGATTAATTATTTTATAGCAGGACATATCTATTGTACAAATTCAAGGCAATCTGTGCGCCTTGACCGCAAGCTCATCCTCTATGTTGACTAGGTTTCACTACTCGTAATTGGACTGTTTTGGGATCATTTTGTTTCAACTAAGAAGGCCGCATAAATTTCTACATGAATGACCTCCTCTAAAGAACCTTTGATTGTTGTACTATGTAGGGTTAGGGCACACTTTGTCAGTAGTTGATTGTTGCTAGCTTGAAGACATTACAAGCACATATTTGACTACAATTGACTTTCTATCTCTTCTTTTTGTCTAGTTTGGATAATTATTTGGCTTATTTTGATATTGGATATTGGCTAGTAAACATTTTACTTTGAAACTTGGATGATGTACTCTTTCTACATTTCAAGATAATCTAATAGAATAATATTTGCAAGGGCTACCCCCTAGTGTGGTTCTTCCCTCATCATTGACCAAATATTGTGTCTCCTGTCTTTTTTATATAATTCATTGTGTGTTTGTTAAATTGTTCTATCTGCTACTATTTTACTATCATTGGATAAATGAAGAAGTGAAATTGTTAAATTGAATGTTATTTTCATTGGATTATTGAAGAAGTGAAATTATTAAATTGAATTTCATTGGATTTTGTTGAAGTGATAGTTACAACAATGAACAAATTGATGAAAAATTAACATGCCCCAAACAAAATTCACACATGCTCATCATTTTAACCCACCCATAAAAAACCTCTGTAATACCATATTCACCCTAAAATAATCTTCCAGTTGTGTTCTCCCAAGGATTCCCATTGCAAATATGTTCAGTGCTATCAACCCCATTTGGCATAAGGGAAAAATACGGGATAAGGGAAAAACATGTTGACTAGTAAACAATCACCATTAACCAACTGTAACATCCTGTTTCGGGAATATCTCTAAAAAACGACAAACTCCAACTAGAGATAGACTGGGAGGACATTCACTGGATATGGCACCTCTGAAAAGAGGAAGAAATCCGGAGGCTACCTGGCCCTTTCCAGACTTTGTCTAAGAGTGAAAGATAAACACACCAAGTGGTATAGAACTAGAATGCTCAAGAATATATAAAAAAATAACAGTGCAACTGACATATAATAACATAGACAGAATGTACGGCAACTCATCCAGAAATATAGAGAGGAAATGCTAAGCCATTTTATTAAACTGAGAAATATAATGAAGTACAATAGGTGATCAGAGTGATGGTACCTAAACTTGCTCAAGGAAAGTGAAGAAATACTCTGAGAATATACAGGAAATGACTACTCTCTAAACTACGTCCCAACTACTGGAAACTGACGTGCAGCTGCTACTGCTGGAATGGACTGAAGTCTAGGGGCTGATCCCCTTGCCGAAATGAGCTGAAAATTTGAAGTCCTCCTCTACTCAACAATCCCGACAAAACCCAGAAACCATATCAAAAATGGCCGACCCCCGAAAAATTTCGAAAAATACCCCGTCAAACAGGGCTACCCCCTCAAACACCAGTAAATCACCGCCTCAAAATCCACCAAAATCCTCCCAATGGCAAGGCTGATCCTCTGCTCAAAATCTCGGCTCAATCTCCTGCAAAAATCCTGATCTGGAACACCTCCAAGATGGACTATGTCCTCCCTCTCAATGACTGCACAGTCTCTATGAAAGCCCAGCTCCGCAACCAACCCAAACACCAAAACCTCTCACAAAACACTAAATAAATAATCTTTCCCGAGCAAGCACTCGAAGTCCCCTGGGGCTAAGGGCGAGATCTCCGACCGGAGACACTCAATGCACTAAACAGTGCTGCATACAGGCTAAACAACCAGCATGCTCAAGAAGACAAAATGTCCAACTCAATATCATCAACAACATAATGAATGAAATGAGAAGGCTCCTCCCTCTTTTATAATGTTGGCCTTCCTCCAACCGTAAGGCTCACCTCCTCAACATAGCCTCCCTCTCTTGCCACGTGCTCATCCTCTCCTGTGCAGTAGCTTCTAGAGCCTACGTTGACCCCTTCTCCACATGGTGCTTGGTCCCCCTTGGCTCCCCCTTAAGTCACAACGTTGTTCTAATAGGAGGGTGTTTTATTCACTTAAGTGAGTTAGACCCTCTCCACTCACTTTTTATTTATTTACAAACTATAGATGGCAAAACTGAACAAAATCAAATATTCCAATTAGCTGTCACTAATTAGGAATATTACACCAACAAACATTAAATACTTTCTTTAACGATGTTACATTATTTATAATTTCTTTATTTTTACACTACAGACAAAAATAAAATGACATAATAGGTTCTCGCCTACAACTCGCATTACCCAATTTGAAAAGATATTTTACATTTATACCTTCATAGTATAAATGGTAATGATATTATGATTTGAATGCATAAAATAGGAATTGGTGCATCTAAAATTTAAAATGTAAGAAAGAGTCCCCTCAACCATCCCCATTTGAATTCATGTATGATGAAATATGAAGCTAAGAGCCTCCTCTGGAAGCGACGTAAAATTTTCTAAAGCCACCAGCACGACGACAATCTTGCTTTCCATGGATCTACCAATTATAGTAAAAATGAGGTGTGATGTGTCTCCCCATATTTCTCTGGTAACTCAAATGGAATATCTTGAAGAGAAGGAGAAATCTTAAGAAAAATTGCCATCAAATCCATTTCTATGTCATCAAATTTGTTTAATTTTGTATCAGTGTTATATGTATGAGTGTTTAATATAGATATATGTATGAGTTTTATATGTATCAATGTTATTTGTAGCAGAGGTCTTCACAAAGTTATCTGTATCAATTTTTCATATTTCTAGGGTTTCCTCTATGAAACCTTTGGGGTTATCTAACACAGATTTTGGGTCCTTTTAGTCAGAACGTATGTAATGATACTGCATGTAATTGTATTTTATTTTTTTTATATATATACAACATTGGGACCTAGTTACATTTTGTACAAAAATAAAGATTTATTTTCTCGCTACCATCCAGTTAAATAATGAACATGATTATGACTATGTTGATAGAAAATGACTCTATTTATATCTATAATATGTCGAATTTAATTACCCTAACTTTGGCTGTGGTATTTCTTATGTTGTACAATAATTAATCGTTGTTGTTTCATTTTCAAGTCTAAAACAATGCCATTAATTTATTCATATGGTTGCTCATATATATATATATATATATATATATATATATATATATATATATGTATAATTTTTGTTCATGTTCCATCTCGGATCATCCTTATAATAGTTACGTGTCCATGTTTTAAAAATATACGCTTGCATGCCCATTATTCCATGCCTCAACTTTTGTAATTTGTAACATGAGAAAAATAAGGTGTTTTGTTTACACTGTTCTTTTCTTCTTTTTTAGTTTCTTATTTATCTAGTGTCGATAATTGAGTAGGTAAGGGGAATCCGATTTATTATGTAACTTTCTTCCCACATTTTTAGAGCACTTAGGTCTAAATATATATTATTAAGAAATATTAATTGTTGCCAAGATGGAGTTTTCTCTACGATAGAGGATCCAACTTGTTTCTACTACATTTATATACACTATTTTTAATATCATAGTTTGAGAAGATCCATCCCAACTCTTAAGTATACCACTTAAATGATTTCCGTCACATATTCCAAAAAACCATTCTACAAAGATTCTTCAACAAAATATTACCACAAATTGTTATTGTAGTGACACAAAGGCTATACACTAAATACAGACTCTACTAATTTACATAGAGTCAATCAATCCCATACAACAATATTATTACTTGTAACTAGGCAAAATTTTGTAGATATTCCATTCATTACTTTTTGTAAAAGTTTCGTACATTAATTATGGTTTACACTAACATGTTATCTTCTGAAAGAAAATTTAACAATAAAAAATACTTATCTATTAGTTTATGTTGTTTAGGAAAATTCATAGAGGATAAATATCACTCGTCCCAACAAATGACAATGGCAACAACCATTTATTGTTTCCTCTCCCAGAACAATTTTTTAATAGAGACCTAACAAGCTCTCTATAAAGGCATCTAAGAGTGTAACAATTCTAGGCTAGGAACTCACACACTCAACAAGTTTGATTTATGGATTCCAATAACTCTAACTAATCCATGAATACCCTCACTGGTACCATCATGTCTTCCCTTAAGAGAGTCTTATTCATGTTGGGAAAAATACTGAGAGGGGGGGGGGGGGTGAATCAGTATTTAGAGGTTACTCAAAAATTTTTCTTTTTCCTTATTAAATTCCATACACAACTTTAATGAACCAAACTCGCGTATACACATGGATATCCTTAAGAAAACTTTCGTATTACTAGAGATCTTATTATGCATATAATTCTTTACTTAGATTAGTGCATCATCCATTCATCAGATGTTTAGCAAGTAGTAAGCATGTGTAGTAAGAATAGAATATATCATCACACATAAGCAACACACATGAACACCAGGATTTAAGGTGGAAACCCAATTTAAGAGAAAAACACTGCTACTGTTGTCTCTGTCTTCAATATTTATTATAAATAAAACTTCTCACAATCATGTAATGGAACAAACTCATACCAGCATGCAGGCACCCACCTATAGAAGGCTGCAACCTTCTCTCGTTCACCAGCTACTAGTGGAAGGGAGCTTCAACCCCCTGATCTTGTTTACCAGCCACTCCTGGAAGGGAGTTACTACCCCCTGATCTCGTTTACCAGCTACCAATGGAAAGGAGCTACAACCCCCTCAATGAAGGCTTCGACCCTCAGCACCACCATGGACCACGTTTCATCAATTTTTATAATGGATCCAACAGCTTCCACACAACACAACTTGTAGGCCTTTTTTCATAAGATTTTCAGACTAGACCCACTCCACACATTTAAGCTCAAATAACATACATCAAACTAAAACTTATAACCCATTAAATTCATTCATTGAATCATCAACCAATCAACCAAAAAATGATCTTTAATCATAATCAACTAGTAGCATAATCAGTATTCAAACAACCCATATATGTATGAATACATCATTGACAGACAACAGTAGAACAACAAAACAGATAAGAAATTTCCTTCTGCACATTTCAGCAAAACCCTAGATTCCATACGTGCTTTTACTTCACTAAACCCGCGTATATATGCACTTTCACAAAGACGAACTTGCGTATAGATCTACAACTATTTCAGGACTGACCTTAGATTCCATACGCACTTATTCTGAAACTCACTTGCGTATATACACGCTTTCGCTGTGAAGAACCTGTGTATAGATCTGCAAACATTGTAGGGTTGTACAACTCTTCAGAACAGATAAAAAACTCATATCTTACCCTTCACTTCATCAAACATTCGTCAGATCATAGATATAAACTTTCCATAAACAGATCTAGAAAATACATAGTCATTTCAGGTCTAGAGATCCTGATCCATCATTTTATTCATAGGTGCACTATTAATTCAGATCTATCAATAAAATGCAACCCATTCCATCTAGATATACTTCAGAGTGAAGTATTCATTCAATACCCAGACACATGCACACACTTTCACTATGTTCTTCTTCTCCTTATATAGTTTTAGCATTTAATAATACCATGAGTCAAAACTACTCAACTTCTGATGGTAATCCTAGACAGAATCAAATAGATAATACAACACTCAATACTATGGGGTAATACCATGGTAATGCCCCTTGGTATCATAATTTTAGAGCGCAAAAGGCATACGTGACTTGGAGCATTCGTTTCCACGTGTATACGCAACTTCTCTTAATAAAAATTGCATATATTCTAACCCTGAATGTATACGTAGGTTGCCTTCACAAAAGTTTCATATACATTGCATCCATATGCGGGTTGTCTTCACAAAAGTAGCATATACATTGTGACATATAATATTTATCATTTCTCTGGCACATACTGGAATTCTTTTCTCTGTCACATATGAACTGATCTGTAGATACATCATTATTACATCTTTAACAAATAGGTTGCTTATCATAGGCAACTCATCTAGTAGGTTTACATCAAGGACAACTTCATCAAGTAGGTTGCCATCAAGGACAACACATTACATCATATTGCCAACAATCTCCCCCTTTGGACTTGATGGAAAACATGATGGTGTTTGATCACCACAACAGATAGATACATTAATCATAACCATTATTCAAAAACAATGATACTCTCCCCCTTTAACATCAAGGGCAAAGGGTGGATCAAAACAAAAACAAGGTTTCTCTTCCCTTGTAGAAAGATGAGCTCTGTAGATCTGAAGTGCACTGAACTTACCATGCTCCTCCTGAGTTCATGTTGAATCTGTAGACATATTTTTCAATGAAGTACATGACTCTATAACTGAACCAAGCATGACCATTCCTATCACCAAGGACTCATACTTACATAAATGATCCAAGCAAGTGGAATTACATATGTGACTGAACTACCCAACCAAGTGGGTTTACAAATTTTGACTCAACTACCCAACCAAGTGGGTTTACAAATTTTAACAAGTCCTTACATGACTGAATATAAAAATTTACATCATAGATCTCAACATGACCTTTTCATCAATTCACTTTTTATAAACAAGACCAATTAATCTCAATCATGAGATCAGACCACAACCAACACTTAGAATGCCAACAATGCATCCTTTCCCACAGGACAAGTGCTCCCCCTTAGCTTGTGAACCCTGAACACTTTCAAAAGAAAATCATGAAGGCATCTTCATCAAAACAATTATTAGAGAATGAAACAAAAATGTGAGAACTGAAATATCACCAAAGATAACCAACAACACCACAGTAGTTCTGAAAAAGATGACCTAGAAAATTGTGCCAGCAAAAACCCATATGCGGTTTTATGTATGTAAAATCGCATATATACATGACTGTTCTTTATGAAATCCGCGTATCCAATTTAATCTTCTGAATTAAGCAGATCTAATCTTCTGAGTGGTAGAGACAACTCCCAGCTTTTGTCTAAGATATTTGAATGCTTCCCTAGGAAGAGGTTTAGTAAATATATCAACAACTTGTTCTTTGGAGGAAACATACTCCAGTTACACCTTTTGTTCAAGCACTTTTTCGTGTAAGAAGTGATACTTGATAGGAATTAGTCTTGGAATGCATAACAGGATTCTTTGAGATAATAATGGCACTTGTATTATCACACATAATGCATATGGGAGGTGAAAATTTGATTTGAATGTCTTTTAAAGTCTGCATCATCCAAAGAAGTTGTCTGCAACATGATGCGACAACCATATATTCTGCTTCTGCTGCAGATAAGGCAATAGATATTTTCTTCTTGCTAAACCAAGATACTAATCTGGGCCCCATATAGAATGCACCACCACTAGTGCTCTTCCGATCATCAACGTTTCTAGCCCAATCTGCATCCGTGTAAGCATGAAGAGTGAGATGAGCATTCTTTGGATACCATATTCCAAAGTCTTTAGTTCCTTGTAGATATTTGAATATTATTTTTACAGCCTAAAGGTGAGAATCTTTTGGATTAGCTTGGAATTGTCCAACAATCCCAACTGCATGCATAATGTCTCGTCTTGTCCCGGTGAGATAAAGTAGACTTTCAATCATGGATCTGTATTCTGGTTGATTCACCGTGGAAGAATCATCATGATAACTGAGGTTACACCCAGTTATCATTGGTGTAATTACAGGTTTGCAATCTTCCATCCCATACTTCTTCAGAATTTTCCTAAGATATTTTTCTTGTGATAATAATATGCCATCTGTTGCTTGTTGCAATTGTAAGCGAATAAAGAATGTTAGTTCCCCAAGTAAAGACATTTCAAATTCTTGCTGCATAAAAAAAGAAAATTTCTAACTCATGGAATCTTCATTACTTCCAAAAATAATGTCATCAACATATAAAACCACAATCAATAGTTTATCATTTTCAATTTTTGTGTATAAGTTGCTCTCAACAGATCCCTTTGAAAAACCTTGTTGATGAAGATATTTGTCAACACGATAATACCATTCCCTTGGAGCTTGTTTGAGACCATATAAAGCCTTTTTATGTTTACAAACAAGTTTTTGATCATTGCCCAAAATGAATCCTTCTGATTGTTCTATATAAACTTCTTCTTCTAGATCACCATCGAGGAAAGCAGATTTAAGATCCATTTGATAAACTTTGATTTGTTGAAAGCTTGAAAAAGCAAGAAACATTATTATGGCTTCAACTCTAGCTACAAGGGAAATTTTTTCTTCAAAGTCTATACCTTCTTGTTGAGCATACCCTTTACAAACAAGTCTAGCTTTGTTTCTAATAAAATCTCCAATTTCATTTAACTTGTTTTTGAATATCCATTTTGTTCCAATAAAATTTTTATCATGAGGTCTTGGAACTAGTTCCCAAGTATGATTCTTTTCAATTTGATCAATTTCTTCATTCATGGCTTGAATCCAACATTCATCTTTGCTAGCTTGATTGAAATTATATGGTTCAATGGTGGATAAAAATGCTAGATAGCTAGTAGACCGTACAAGAGTTCTTCTTGTTTGGGGACCTGATCCCTTTTCTCCCAAAATTTGAGATTTTGGATGATTCTTTTGAACATACCTGGATAGAGCCTTTTCAAATAGATCTTATTCTGCTACTTCATTGGGTTCACCTTCTATATTATCTCTATTAGATGCAGGAAGATATACATCATCATCATCTTCATTTGTTGTTTTGATTTCCCCTTTTCGAGCTGAGAGAGATTCATCAATTACAACGTCAATGCATTCAACAATATTTTGAAGTCTTTTATTGTAGAATTTATATGCTTTACTTCTAGAAGGGTAACCAAGAAATATTCCTTCATCTGATCTAGGTTCAAACTTGCCAAGTTTTTCATCATTGTTGTTGATAAAACGTTTGGTTCCAAAAACTTTAAAATTCTTTACAGTCGGAATATTACCATATCAGAGCTCATGTCGAGTTTTATCATTGTTTACATGAACATGTTCTTTGTTAAGAATATTTGCTGTAGTATGTGCTGCTTCTCCCCAAAATGTGTTAGGTGTTCTTGAATCATCAAGCATATCCCATGCCATCTGTTGAACTGTTCTATTCATTCTTTTTGCTACACCATTTTGTTGTGTGGTACCAGCTACATAAAACTGTTTTTTTATGCCATGTTGTTCACAAAAATCAATGAATTCATTTGATATATATTCACCTCCTTGATCAGATCTAAGACACTTGATTTTTAGATCTAATTAATTTTCAACCATTTCTTTGAAGATCTAAAATTTTTTGAATGCTTCATCTTTGTGTTTTAGCAACCGAATCCAACGCATTCTAGAGAAATCATCAATAAACAAAATATGGTATTGTTCTCCACGGGGTGAACTTTTTCTCATAGGTCCACGTAAATCAGTATGAATGAGTTCAAGAGGCTTACTTGTTTATCCTTCTTTGGCATTAAATTACACTCTAGTTTTCTTACCGAATTGGCAAGATTTGCATACGGTACTGTCATGGAGAGTAATATTGGGAAGGTGACGAACAACTTTGAGTCTACTAGATTTGTTGATTTGAGAGAACCTCAAATGCCCCAATATTCTATGCCATAACCAATTTTCTGAAGATTTACTCAAGTAAAATTGTTCTTTACAGTTTTTCAATACATACAAAATTCCTGGTGTTCTATTTCCTTTTATAATTGTTTTTCTTGTATCAACATCACATACCACACATTATTTTATGCTAAATACAACTTCAGTTCCTTGATCACACATTTGACTTACACTTAACAAGTTATGCTTTAATCCATACACATACATAACATTTTTAGCTTTTGCCTTTTAATTTATAAAAAAAAACCTTTTCCCATAATGACAGCAAGAGTATCATTTCCAAAAGTAACATTCTTTTCTCTTTCTAGAGAATTGTATGCAAGAAGTTTATTTCTATCACATGTCATGTGTTTTGAGCATCCACTATCAATGTACCAATGATTTTCTTCTCCTTTAGCAAATAAAGCTATGCCACAGTTCTCAACCTATAATTCCTTCTTTTTCCATACTTTGGAAGTTGAAGATATATGCTCTTTTGGCTGAAGTTTGCTCCTGCATTCAAATTCTTCATGACCAAAGTTATTACAATAAGCACATTCAATTTCATTTTGAAGAGAAGAAAAGTTGGCATATGTATTATTCTTTATTCCAGTATCAATTATTTTCTTTCTTACTTCTCTAGTCATGATGGTTTTGTATGCAACACATTGAACAACTTTATGACCAAAATTATGACATGAGAAACATTGTCCATTGAAGAAGAATTTTCTATGATCATGGAACCTTCTATTTCTATTTACTTTTTGGTTGGTATTTCTCTCAAAGGTATTCATGTTAGTGTTCTTTGTATTGAGGTGGTCATTCTTTACCTGTAAAGTTTTGTTGTTTCCTTGTTGAGTGGAAGAATGTTGTAGGCTGGCTGTAGCTGCTTTTAGATAGTTTAGTGCCGAAGACTGAGAAGATTCTCCAACATATCCAAGACCCGTCTTTATAAGAGGAGAATTTTGTACCTTGATAATTTCATCTAAGGTTTTATATCCTTTAGCAAATCTAAGATTCAAAGTCTTTAATTTCTCAATTTATTTTCTTAGATTTACTATTTCAAATTCTAATTTCTCATTGTGTTTCTCCTTTTCTTCAAGCTGATTTTTTAGAGTTTCTATGGATATTTCATTTTCTTCCAAACATATTTTGAGCTGATTGATTTTTTCAAGAAAATCATCGTCTTCTAGAGCATCCATAAAAGTATCCTTTTCTTCCCTAGAATCTTTTTCAAATGCCATGAGAAGTCTAAGATCTTGATCAGATTATTCCTCACTGTCTGATAATCCATCACTATCTTCAGGAGTATAATAAATTTTTCTAGTGCTAAACCAATTCTTATTTCTTCTTGCTACTTCCTTTCCTTTTTCATGTGTTTCTTTATGAGGACACTTAGCAGCACAATGAACAACTCTTCCACAAGAAAAACATTTGAAAGGAATATTACCTCTGAACCTTCCAGTGCCAAGTTGGATCTTCTTTACAAACTTTACCTCATCTTCTTCTGAAACATACCCTAATCCTTCTGTTTCTTGAACTTCTTTTCCTTTTGTAGAAGCTCTAAAGATGACTTCTTTGACATCAGATGATACTCCTTTTCTCATTTCACATGCAATTAGAATGCCACGAACTTTAACAATAGTAAGATTTTGAAGATCATTCTTCTCTTCAATAGCAAAAACTTTTTAATCAAATTTTGAAGTTAGAGATCTTAAAAAATTTTAAACGAGAGTATTATCGATTATGGTTTCACCCAAATTTCTCGT
Source organism: Pinus albicaulis (assembly GCA_034641835.2). NCBI lineage: Eukaryota > Viridiplantae > Streptophyta > Pinopsida > Pinales > Pinaceae > Pinus > Pinus albicaulis. The sequence continues at coordinate 26,205,611 of MU968480.1, forward strand.
ACGATTTACAATATCATCTAGATGTAAGAAGAAAATGGTAATTCTCTCCTTATTATGAATTCTTAGATTTTCATATTGAATTCTGAGAGTTTGGAGTTTAGCACTTTTTACCTTTGTATCACCTTCATAGCTTAGAATGATTTTGTCCCATATTTCCTTTGTTGTATTCAACTGCATGACCTTGACAAATTTTGATTTAGTCAGACTTGCCAATAGTGCATTGACTGCCTTTGTATTTGTTTCATAGTTCTTTCTTGGCGTTGCATCTATTGGAACTAAGGCTAGATATTGATAACCTCCTTCACCAATTGCCCATACATATGCTCCAAGAGACTGAAGATAGGATCTTGTCCATGTTTTCCAGAAGATTAAATTTTTTCCATTAAAGAGTGGAGGCCTAATACATGCTATCCCATCTTGATTGCTCAGCTTGGCTGATCTTCCTTCTAGCGGTTAAGATTCTTCAGAAGGACCTGCTCTTATACCAATTGTTGGGAAAAATACTGAGAGGGGGGGGGGGGTGGGGGAGGATGAATCAGTATTTAGAGCTTACTCAAAACTTTTTCTTTTTCCTCACTAAATTCCATACATGACTTTAATGAACCCAACTCGCGTATACACGTGAATATCCTTAAGAAAACTTGCATATTACCAGAGATCTTATTATGCATATAATTATTTACTTTGATAAGTGCATCATTCGTTCATCAGATGTTTAGTAAGAAGTAAGCATGTGCAGTAAGAACATAATAAATCATCACACATAAGCAACACACATGAACACCAAGATGTAAGGTCGAAACCCAATTCGGGAGAAAACCACCGTTGTTGTCATCTCTGTCTTCAATATTTATTATAAAGAAAACTTCTTACAATCATGTGTTGGTGCAGACTCAGACCAGCACGCAGGCACCCTCCTGCAGAAAGATGCAACCTTCTCTCGTTCTCCAGCTACTACTGGCAGGGAGCTTCAACCCCCTAATCTCGTTTACCATCCACTCCTGGAAGGGAGCTACTACCCCTTGATCTTGTTTAGTAGATACAATTGGAAAGGATATATAGCCTCCTCACTAAAATCTTCAACCCTTAGCACCACCATGGACCACATTTCATCAATTTTCATACTCGATCCAACAGCTTCCACACAACACAACTTGTAGGTATCTTTGCATCAGATTTTCATACTAGACCCACTCCACACATTTAAGCTCAAATAACATACATCAAACTAAAACTTATAACCCATTCAATTCATTCATTTAATCATCAACCAATCAACCAACAACTAATCTTTAATTGTAATCAACTAGAAGCATAATCAGTATTCAAACAACCCAAATCTATATGAAGACATCATTGACAGACAACATTAGAACAATAAAACGGATCAGACATTTCCTTCTGCACATTTCAACAAAACCCTAGATTCCATAGGTGCTTTTACTTCACTGAACCCACGTATATATGCGCTTTCACAGAGACAAACTTGCGTATATATCTGCAACTATTTCAGGACTAACCTTAGATTCCATACACGCTTTTGCTGAAACTAACCCGTGTATATATGTGATTTTGCTGCAACGAACCTGCATATAGATCTGCAAACATTGTAGGGCTGAGCAACTCTTCAGAACAGATAAACAACTCAGATCTTACCCTTCACTTCAGCAAACATTCGTCAGATCACAGATCTAAAATTTCCATAAACACGTCTAGAAAATACATAGTCATTTCAGGTCTAGAGATCCTGATCCATCATTTTATTCATATGTGCATTATTAATTCAGATCTATCAATAAAATGCAACCCATTCCATGTAGATATACTTTAGAGTGAAGTATTCATTCAATACCCAGAAACATGCACACACTTTCACTACGATCTTCTTCTCCTCATATAGTTTTAGCATTTATCAATATCATGTGTCAAAACCACTAAAATACTGATGGTAATATAGATGGAATCAAATAGATAATAAATCGCTCAATACTATGGGCTAATACCATGGTAATGCCCCTTGGTATCATAATTTTAGAGTGCAAAAGGCATACGCAACTTGGAGCATTCGTTTCCCCGTGTATACACAACTTCTCTTCATAAAAACTGCATGTATTCTAACCCTGAATGTATAAACGGTTTGCCTTCACAAAATTTTCATATAAATTGCATACATACGTGGGTTGCCTTCAAAAAAGTAGCATATACGTTGTGACATATCATATTTATCATTTCTCTGGCACTTACTGGAATTATTTTCTCTGTCACATATGACTTGATCTGTAGATACATCATTATTACATCATTAACATATAGGTTTCTTATCATAGGCAACTCATCAAGTAGGTTTCCATCAAGGACAACTTCATCAAGTAGGTTGCCATCAAGGCCAACACATTACATCATATTGCCAACAATCTCCCCCTTTGGACTTGATGGCAGCCACGATGGTGTTTGATCACCACAACAGATAGATACATTAATCATAAACATTATTCAAACACCATGATACTCTCCCCATTTTAAATCAAGGGCAAAGGGTGGATTAAAACCAAAACAAGGTTTCTCTTCCCTTGTAGAAATATGAGCTCTGTAGATCTAAAGTGCACTGAACTTACCATTCTCCCCCTGAGTTCATGCTGAATCTTTAGATAGATTTTTCAATGAAGTACATGACTCTATAACTCAACCAAGTATGACCATTCCTATCACCAAGGACTCATACTTACATGAATTATCAAACCAAGTGGAACTACATATTTTACTGAACTACCCAATCAAGTGGGTTTAAAAATTTGAAAAAGTCCTTGCATGACTCAATATAACAATTTACATCATAGATATCAAGACGACCTTTTCATCAAATGAATTTTTATAAAAATGACCAATGAATCTCAATCATGATATCAGACCACAACCAACACTTATAATGCCAACAATGCATCCTTTCCCACAGGACAAGTGATCCCCCTTTGCTTGTGCACCCTGAACACTTTCAACAAAAAATCGTCGAGGCATGTTCATCAAAAAAAGTATTAGAAAATGAAACATAAATGTGAGAACTGGAACATGACTAGGGGTACCCAACAATACCACAACAATTCTGAAAATCCTGATGCAGAAAATTGTGCCAGCAAAAACCCATACACAGTTTTATGTATATAAAATCTCGTATCTATGCGACTATTCTTTATGAAATCCACGTATCCAATTTAATCTTCTAAATTAAGCAGATCTGATCTTCTGAGCGGTAGAGACAACTCCCAACTTTTGCCTGAGATATTTGAATGCTTCCCTGAGAAGAGGTTTAGTAAATACATCAGCAACTTTTTCTTTGGAGGAAACATACTCCAATTTCACCTTTTGTTCAAGCACTTGTTCACGTAAAAAGTGATACTTGATAGGAACGTGCTTGGTCTTACAATGCATAATAGGATTCTTTGAGATACTGACGACACTTGTATTATCGCACATAATGGATATTGGAGGTGAACATTTGATTTGAATGTCTTGTAAAGTCTACATCATCCAAAGAAGTTGTGTGTAACATGATGTGGCAGCCACATATTATGCTTCTATTGTAGATAAGGAAATAGATCTTTTCTTCTTGCTGAACCAAGATACTAATCGGGGCCCCATATAGAATGCACCACCACTAGTGCTCTTTCGATCATCAACATTTCCAGCCCAATCTACATTTGTGTAAGCATGAAGAGTGAGATCAACATTCTTTGGATACCATAACTGAAAGTCTTGAATTCCTTGTAGATATTTGAATATTCATTTTACAGTCTGAAGGTGAGACTCTTTTGGATTAGCTTGGAATCGTCCAAAAATCCCAACTGCATGCATAATTTTTGGTCTTGTCCTAGTGAGATAAAGTAGACTTCCAATCATGGATCTGTATTTTGGTTTATTCACCATGGAAGAATCATCATGAGAACTGAGGTTACGCCCAGTTATCATTGGTGTACTTACAGGTTTGCAATCTTCCATCCCATACTTCTTCAGAATTTACTTAAGATATTTTGCTTGTGAGAAGAATTTGCCATCTATTGCTTGTTTCACTTGTAAGCCAAGAAAGCATGTTAGTTCCCCAAGTAAAGACATTTCAAATTCTTGCTGCATAATAGAAGCAAATTTCTTACTCATGGACTCTTCATTACTTCCAAAAATCATGTCATCAACATATACAACCACAATCAATATTTTATCATTTTCAGTTTTTGTGTATAAGTTGCTATCAGCAGATCCCTTTGAAAAACCTTGTTGATGAAGATATTTGTCAAGACGATAATACCATGCCCTTGGAGCTTGTTTGAGACCATATAAAGCGTTTTTAAGTCTACAAACAAGTTTTTCATCATTTCCCAAGATGAATCCTTCTGGTTGTTCTATATAAACTTCTTCTTCTAGATCAGCATTGAGGAAAGAATATTTAACATCCATTTGATAAACTTTGATTTGTTGAAAGCTTGAAAAAGAAAGAAAAATTCTGATGGCTTCAAGTCTAGCTACAAGAGAAAATGTTTCTTCAAAGTCTATACCTTCTTGTTGAGCATACCCTTTACAAACAAGTCTAGCTTTGTTTCTAATAACATCTCCATTTTCATTTAACTTGTTTTTGAATATCCACTTTGTTCCAATAACATTTTTATCATGAGGTCTTGGAACTAGTTCCCAAGTATGAATATTTTCAATTTGATCAAGTTCTTCATTCATGGCTTGAATCCAACATTAATCTTTTCTAGATTGATTGACATTCTGTGGTTAAATGGTGGATAAAAATGCTAGATAGCTAGTAGACCCTACAAGAGTTCTTCTTGTTTGGACACCTGATCCCTTTTCTCCCAAAATTTGAGATTCTGGATGATTCTTTTGAACATACCTGGATGGAGCCTTTTCAAATAGATCTTCTTCTGCTGCTTCACTGGGTTCACCTTCTATATTATCTCTATTAGATGTAGGAAGATATACATCATCATCATCCTCATTTTTTGTTTGAATTTCCCCTTTTGTAGCTGAGAGAGATTCATCAATTACAACGTCAATGCATTCAACAATCTTCCGAAGTCTTTTGTTGTAGCATTTATATGCTTTACTTCTCGAAGAGTAACCAAGAAATATTCCTTCATCTACTCTAAGTTCAAAATTGCAAAGTTTTTCATCATTATTCTTGATAAAACATTTGCTTCCAAAAAATTTAAATGCTTTACAGTGGAAAGATTACCATACTAGAGCTCATATGGTGTTTTATCACTGTTTACACGAACATGAGCTTTGTTAAGAATATTTACTATAGTATGTGCTTCTTCTCCCCAAAATGTGTCAGGTGTTCTTGAATCATCAAGCATATCCCGAGCCATCTGTTGAACTGTTCTATTCATTATTTATGCTAAACCATTTTGTTGTGGGGTACGAGCTACAAAAAACTATTTTTTTATGCCATGTTGTTCACAAAAATCAAATTATTCATATGATGTATCTTCACCTCCTCGATCAGATCTAATACACTCAATTTTTAGATCTAATTCATTTTCAACCAGTGCTTTGAAGATCTAAATTTTTTTGAATGCTTCATCTTTGTGTTTTAGCAACCCAATCCAACACATTCTCGAGAAATCACCAATAAAAAAAATATAGTATTGTTCTCCACGGGGTGACCTTTTTCTCATAGGTCCACATAAATCAATATGAAGGAGTTCAAGAGGCTTACTTGATGATCCTTCTTTGGCATTAAATTGCACTCTAGTTTTCTTACCGAATTGGCAAGATTTGCATATGGTATTCTCAGGTAGAGTAATATTGGGAAGATCATGAACAACTTTGAGTCTGCTAGATTTTTTGATTTGAGAGAAGCTCAAATTCTCCAATATTCTATGCCATAACCAATTTTCTGAAGATTTATTCAAGTAACATTGTTCTTTACAGCTTTTTAATACATACAAATTGCTTGGTGTTCTATTTGCTTTTATAATTTTTTTTCCTGTATCAAGATGATGTACCACACATTCTTTTGAGCTAAATACAACTTCAATTCCTTGATCACACATTTGAATTACACTTAACAGGTTATGCTTTAATCCATCCACATACATAACATTGTTAGCTTTCACCTTTTCCTTTAGAAAAATAGAACCTTTTCCCTCAATGACAGCAGAAGTATCATTTCCAAAAGTAACATTCTTTTCTCTTTCTAGAGCATTGTATTAAAGAAGTTTATTTCTATCACCTGTCATGTGTTTGGAGCATCCACTATCAATGTGACATTGATTTTCTTCTCCTTCAACAAATAAAGCTATAGCAAAGTTATCAACCTGTAATTCCTTCGTTTCCCATACTTTGGACGTTGAAGGTATATGCTCTTTTGGCTGAAGTTTCCTCCTTCATTCAGATTCTTCATGACCAAAGTTATTTCAATAAGCACATTCAATTTCATTTTGAAGAGGAAAAAAGTGGTTATATGTATTCTTCTTTATTCTAGTATCAATTCTTCTCTTTCTTTCTTCTCTAGTCATGATGGTTTTGTATGCAACAGATTGAACAAATTTATGACCAAAAATATTATTTTTATTGTCTGAATAATGCTAATTCTATTTATATAACATAATGATGCAAAACTGCCTTAGCTTCAGCTGTGTAAGCCTGAAAGCTGGGCTTGATAGCCATGAAAAACAAAACTCTGGACTGCCCTAAGTGGGAAACCAGTCCTTTAGGAATAAGTCTTTCTGACCTTACAAGGGAAACTGGCATAATGTCCATACAGTTTAACAAAAATAAACATACAAAAATTGCATTCAGCTCTTTCAGCATAAGAGAGTATAACAGAAATGCAAAAAAATCCTAATATGCTTGAGCAGCAGTGCCAAGGTGAGCCGAGTGTCGCGATGTTCACTAGTCATGAGCTGGAGAATGAGGTTCCTCCACGATCCTGCACTTGAACTCATCACTGCTGCCATCATTATCTTCAATGGATGCACTAGCATTTTTTACAACATCCACCTGCATGTGTTCCTTACTCTGACCAGCACGCACAGTCTCCATCTTCACCCCAGATTCCATCGCTTCATCCTTAACCGGAGTGGGATGAGGGCTAGGGGCAAGGGAGGGGATGGGGTTAACCGATTCCTCTCTGAGGGTGAAAGTAACAAATGCAGTGATGACGGGCCTGTCAAGGGAGGATTGGAAGCGGAATTCCACTCTTTGAGAGGATTGGCGAAGGGGCAAACGAGCCGACGCTTGGGAAACAGCAGAAACGATGGGGAGGGAGTCAGGGTGTAGGGGAGTCTCGACGAGAGGAGGCAGGGAAGCTTAGGAAAAGTGCACATGCCCTGCTTGATGGGCTTTACCTCTATGACTGTGTGTTTCCTTACAGTGTCCCCAGGAAATGTCCTCAGAGGAGGAGTCGGAGATGGTAGAAGGCCGAGAGCGGGATGCACGACCCCTGTTGCTACCACGTCAGCACCTCATTCTATGACGAAGCCGCGTTATGGTTAAAGAGGTAGGTTGACAAGGCCGAGTGAAAGGAGGGCAAGCGGGATGAAGAGGAAACAAGAGGGACCCCACTGACTGAGCACAGAATTGAGAATTTGAGCAGCAAAAGTTTCTCTGGGAAAAATGGAGACCCGACAGTGTCTCAAGGAAGCAGAGAAGCATGCAGTGGTGCCTAGTTTGAGTGCGAGCGCTCAACTCAGAACAGGCGGGAGGGCAAGCACAGCACAACGGGGATGGAGAGATGCAAGTGGCGTAGGAGCGATTTGAATGATAGTGCGTAGACGCCATAGGAAACCAAGCAGGCAGAGCAAAATAACATAGAAGCAAGGTGCAAATGTTAATGGCATGCAGGCTAGCAGGATTAAATGCTGCATTAATGAAATTGCAGGTAGCCATATGGCCACCCCACGCGAGCTCCATCAAGAGTCGCCAAGGGAAAAATGTCCCATCCCTCTTAAATTCCATCAACATCTGGAAACTTTATGACCAAAATTACGAAATGAGAAACATTGTCCATTGAAGAAAAAATTTCTGTGATCATGGAACCTTCTATTTGTGTTTACCTTTTAGTTGGTATTTCTCTGAAAGGTATTCCTATTAGTGTTCTTTGTATTGAGGTGGTCATGCTTTACCTGTAAATTTTCTTTGTTTCCTTGCTGAGTGGTAGAATGTTGTAGGCTGGCTGTAGCTGCTTTTAGAAAGTTTGGTGTTGAAGGCTGAGAAGACTCTCCGACATATCCAAAACCTATCTTTATAATAGGAGAACATTGTACCTTGATAATTTCATCTAAGGTTTCAGATCCTTTAGCGAATCTAAGATTCAAAGTCTTTACTTTCTCAATTTCTTTTCTTAGACTTACTATTTCAAATTCTAATTTCTCATTATGTTTCTCCTTTTCTTTGAGCTGATTTTTTAGAGTTTCTATGGATATTTTGTTTTCTTCCAAACATATTTTGAGCTGATTTATTTCTTCAAGAAAATCATGGTCTTCTAGAGCATCCATAAAAGTATCCTTTTCTTCCCTAGAATCTTTTTCAAATTCCATGAGAAGTCCGAGATCTTGATCAAATTCTTCCTCACTGTCTAATAATCCATCACTATCTTCATGAGTATAATAATTTTTTCTAGTGCTAAACCGATTATTATTTCTTCTTGCTACTTCCTTTCCTTTTTCATGTGTTTCTTTATGAGGACACTTAGCAGCATAATGACCAACTCTTCCACAAGCAAAAAATTTGAAAGAAATATTACCTCTGAACCTTCCAGTGCCAAGTTGGAGCTTCTTTACAAAATTTACCTCATCTTCTTCTGAAACATACCCTGATCCTTCTGTTTCTTGTACTTATTTTCCTTTTTTAGAAGCTCTAAAGACAACTTCTTTGACTTAAAATGATCCTCCTTTTCTCATTTCACATGCAGTTAGAATGCCATGAAGTTTAACAATAGTAAGAATTTGAAGATCCTGCTTCTCTTCAATAACAGACACTTTTGACTCAAATTTTGAAGTTAGAGATCTTAAAACTTTTTCAACCAGAGTATTGTCAGTTATGGTTTTACCCAAATTTCTCATAGGATTTACAATATCATCTAGACGTAAAAAGAAACTGGCAATGCTCTCCTCATTATGCATTCTTAGATTTTCATATTGAATTATGAAAGTTTGGAGTTGAGCACTTTTTACCTTTCTATCACCTTCATAGCTTAGAATTATTTTGTCCCATATTTCCTTTGTTGTATTCAACTACATGACCTTGACAAATTCTGATTCAGTCAAACTCCCAAATAGTGCACTGGTCGCCTTTTCATTTGTTTCATAGTTCTTTCTTGCCATTGCATCTGTTGGAACTGAGGCTGGATATTGATAACCTCCTTCAAAAATAGCCCATACATATGCTCCAAGAGAATGAAGATAGGATCTTTTTCGTGTTTTACAGAAGATTAAATTGTTTCCGTTGAAGAGTGGAGGCCTGATAGATGCTTTCCCATCTTGGCTGATCTTCCTTCTAGCGGCTAAGCTTCTGCAGAAGGACCTGCTCTGATACCAATTGTTGGGAAAAACATTGAGAGGGGGGGGGGGGTGAATCAGTATTTAGAGCTTACTCAAAACTTTTTCTTTTTCCTTACTAAATTCCATACACGACTTTAATGAACCCAACTTGTGTATACATGCAAATATTCTTAAGAAAACTTGCATATTATCAGAGATATTATTATGCATATAATTCCTTACTTAGATCAGTGCATCATTCATTCATCAGATGTTTAGTAAGCAGTAAGCATGTGTAGTAAGAACATAATAAATCATCACACATAAGGAACACACATGAACACTAGGATTTAAGGTGGAAACCCAATTTGGTAGAAAACCACCGCTGCTGTTATCTCTATCTTCAATATTTATTATAAAGAAAACTGCTTACAATCATGTACTGGTGCAGACTTATACTAGCATGTAGGCACTGACCTACAGAAGGCTGTAACATTCTCTCATTCTCCAACTACTACTAGAAGCGAGCTTCAACCCCCTGATCTCGTTTATGAGCCACTACTGGAAGGGAGCTACTACCCCCTGATCTTGTTTGCCAGCTACCACTGGAAAGGAGCTACAGCCCCCTCACTGAAGGCTTCGACCCTCAGCACTACCATGGACCACATTTCATCAATTTTAGTACTTGATCCAACAGATTCCACACAACACAACTTGTAGGCCTCTTTTCATCAGATTTTCAGACTGGACCCACTCCACACATTTAAGGTCAAAGAACATGCATCAAACTGAAACTTATAACCCATTCAATTCATTCATTGAATCATCAATCAATCAACCAGCAATTGATCTTTAATCATAATCAACTAGAAGCATAATCAATATTCAAACAACCCAGATCTATATGAAGACATCATTGACAGGCAGTAGTAGAACAACAAAATAGATTAAACATTTCCTTCTGCACATTTCAGCAAAACCCTAGATTCCATACGTGTTTTTACTTCACTGAACCCACGTATATATGTTCTTTCACAGAGACAAACTTCTGTATATATCTAGAACTATTTCAGGACTTACCTTAGATTCCATACGCGCTTTTGCTGAAACTAACCTGCGTATATATGCACTTTCGCTACGACGAACCTGCATATAGATCTGCAAAAATTGTAGGGCTGCATAACTCTTCAGAATAGATAAATAGCTCAGATCTTACCCTTCACTTCAACAAACATTCGCCAGGTCACAGATCTAAACTTTCCATAAACAAATCTAGAAAATACATAGTCATTTCAGGTCTAGAGATCCTGATCCATCATTTTATTCATAGGTACATTATTAATTCAGATCTATCAATAAACTTTAACCCATTCCATGTAGATATACTTCAGAGTGAAGTATCCATTCTATACCCAGACACATGCACACACTTTCGCTATGATCTTCTTCTCCTTATATAGTTTTAGCATTTATCAATACCATGAGTCAAAACCGCTCAACTGCTGATGGTAATCCTGGATGGAATCAAATATATAATACAACGCTTAATAGTATGGGCTAATACCATGGTAATGCCCCTTGGTATCATAATTTTAGAGCACAAAAGGCATACACGACTTGGAGCATTCGTTGTCGCATGTATACAAAACTTCTCTTCATAAAAACTATGTATATTCTAACCCTGAATGTATACGTGGGTTGCCTTCACAAAATTTATGTATACATTGCATCCATACGCGAGTTTCCTTCACAAAAGTAGTGTATACATTGTGACATATTATATTTATCATTTCTTTGTAACTTACTGGAATTATTTTCTCTGTCACATCTGAACTGATCTATAGATACATCATTCTTACATCTTTAACACATAGGTTGCTTATCATAGGAAACTCATCAAGTAGGTTTCCATCAAGGACAACTTCATCAAGTAGGTTGTCATCAAGGGCAACACATTACATCATATTTCCAGCAATCTCTCCCTTTGGACTTGATGGCAACCACGGTGGTGTTTGATCACCACAACAGATAGATACATTAATCATAACCATTATTCAAATACCATGATACTCTCCCCATTCGACATCAAGGGAAAAGGGCGGATCAAAACCAAAACAAGGTTTCTCTTCCCTTGTAGAAATATGAGCTCTGTAGATCTGAAGTGCACTGAACTTACCAACGCAGTGTATTGTATCTCCCCATATTTTATGGTAACTCAAACGGGATATCTTCAAGAGAAGGAGCACTCTTTAGAAAACAGGCCATCAAAACCATTTCTATGTCGCCAAACTCGATTAGTTTTGTATCAGTGTTATCTGTATCAATGTTTCATATAGATATTTGTATCAGTGTTATAGGTATCAATGTTATTTTGTATCATGTTATCTGTAGTATATCTCTTCACAAAGTTATCTGTATCAGTGTTTCATATTTCTAGGGTTTCCTAAGTGAAGCCTTTGGTGTTATCTAACACCCAATTTGCATCTTTTGAGTCAAATCCTATTGAATGATATTGCATGTAATTGAATTTTTTTTTTTATATATAGTGTTGGGACCTAGCTACAGTTAGCAAAAAAAGAAAGATTTGGTTTTTGGCTACCATGCCAGTTAAATAATGAACAAGATTGTAATGATATTCATAGACAATTACTCTGTTGATATCTATAATATGTTGAAGTTAATTACCCTAACGTTGATTGTGACATTTTTTGTGTTGTACAATAATTAACACTTGTTTCATTTTCAAGTCTAATACAATGGCATCAATTTATTCATATGGTTGCTTATCTCTCTCTCTCTCTCTCTCTCTCTCTATATATATATATATATATTAATGATTCTTGTTCATGTTCCATATTGGCTCAACATTCTAAGAGTTATGTGCCTATGTTTTAAAAAATATACCCTTTCATGCCCATTATTCCATGCCTCAACTTTTGTTGTAAATGTGACCAAAATAATGTATTTTGTTTACACATTTTTTTCTTTTTTTTGTTTATTTATTATTTATCTAGTGCCGATAATCCAATATGTACGGGGGATCTAATTTATTCTATAACTTGCTTCCCACCTTCGTACATCACTTATGTATAAATATATATTATTAAGAATTATGGATTGTTCCCAAGATGGAATTTTGTCTATCATCTAGGGTCCAACTTGTTTCTACTACATTTAGATACACTATTTGTAATATCATAGTTTGAGAAGAGCCATCCCAACTCTTAAGGGTACCATTTAAACAATTTTCTTCACATATCCCAAAAAACCCTTCTACAAACATTCTTCAACAAAATCTGACTGCAAATTGTTACTGTAATTACACAAAGGCTATACAGTGAATTCATACTCTACTAATTTACATAGAGTTGATCAATCCCATAAAACAACATTATTACTTGCAACTAGGAAAATTTTTGTGGATATTCCATTTATTACTTTTTGCAAAAATTCCACACATTACTTATTTTTTACACCAACATCTTATGATCTGAAAGAAAATTTAACAACACAAAATACTTGTCTATTAGTTTAGGTTGTTGAGGAAAATTCATAGAGGATAAATACCACTCCTCCCAACCAATGAGAATGACAATAACTACTTCTTTTTCCCTCTTCCAAAACATTTGTTTGACAAAGACCTAACAAGGTTTGTGAAAAGGAATATTAGAGTGTAACAAGTCTAGGCTAAGAACTCACACATTCAACAAGTTTGATTTAGGGATTCCACTAACTCCAACTAATCCATAAATACTCTAACTAGTAGCATCATGTCTTCCCTTAAGAGAGTCTTGTTCAAGGGATTAATATTTATTTTATCCATGCTTAGTTGCAAGAGGTTCCTCTCATCCCCTTTTGGCTTTCCTTAACTGACTTTTAAATAAAATTAAGATAACGTTAAACATTTAATTTCCATTAGAATTCCCTCATAGCCCATGGTTTACCAAGTCAATCCTAATAAAATAAATTAAATAGTTTATTTCCAGAAAGGAGTATTACATAGACCATCAAAATGCACCCTTGTTAAATAGTTTACTTTCAGTAAAGACTATTACATAGACCATGAAAATGCACCCCTCTCTTCCATAAACCTCTCAAATGAATCTAACCATATTTGTAAATAACATGTAAGATGTGAATAATTGACATATATTATCATTTTAATATTGATTTTTTTATTATTAATATAATTATATAAATATAAAAATATTAATAAACACATTAAAAAAAAAAAAAATTAAATATGAACAAGCTCTAATTAAATTTAAAAATGAAATTATTTTTAAGACAAAGATATAGGATATTACATATCTTCGAAAGAACCAATGCCCATTGAAATTTAAGAAGATAATTATTAAGGAAAAAAGATGTCTAATAAAAAATCACCATTAACAAATAAAAATTACATACTCTTTTTAATTAGTTTAGGTTATTTATAATTTTTTAATTACCATGTATAGTTGATTTTGATGTTAGACAATTAAAATAATATCTATTTTAGGATTGAATATTTTTATTAATGAGATACAAAAATATTTGAAATAAAGAAAATTATTTTAGGTCCTCTAAAAAACTATAATGGGCCCTTGAAATTGGAAAAATGAAGTCTCCCAATGCCCACGACAACTCAAATTTGGTTTCCAAATTCTCATACCAAGTCACTAGAAAAAGATGCCCACTACTAGTTGCGCATTGCTCAAGTGAAAGTCTTCCTAGTTGATAGCATTGCTACCAATACCTCTCTTGGTTCTGCCGTTAGATGTCTTGGTATGTTTCCACATGCATTTTTGAAGGCTATTACGCTGAAGCAAGAGGTGGAGAGAGATGAATATGACGTTCAATCCACTAACGTATTGGTTCTATTGGTGGATCCCCTTTTTGAGGAAACCAATTCTTTAGCAGTGGGTTTAGACGTTGCCAACAGATATGGATATGAGGGCAAGTACAATGTCGAGGTGTGTTTTTATTTCATTTGCCTTTATTTCAAAATTAAACTCCTAGCATTTTCACTTTGATTCAATGAGCCTCAAAAGATGTAAACAAAAACTTTGCAATGGTGGTTTCAACTTTCAATGTTGAAGCTCGAGTGGAAGAAAGCGTTGTGGATGTTCGAATCAGTACAAAAAGGAACACATAATTCTTTTCCATCTGACTCGGGCGTTGGAAACGCCCTCTTTTCAGCTCAAAATCTTGACCTTCAACACTTTGAACAAATATCTTCTTCTCCTCAATGTGTGTTGCAGGTGCCCTTGATCCTTTCTATATTTTGTACTTTTAAAATTTTTTCCTAGGGTTTGGTTATTTACATTTGTTTCTATTTTTATTTCAAGGCCAATCATGGTTTCCCTGCTATGAGCAATAACAGACTAAAGCAATCAATTGAGGACATTTTTGAGAAGCAAGTCCTCATTTTCACTCCAAAAATTCCAACTTCCATTTATGGCAAGACTTGAAATAAACCCTAATATTGGATACTTCAAGATTCATTCGTTCGAGCTGGCTGGGATCTCTTAGTCAATAATCTGGTAAGATCCAAATTTACAAGGAAACTAAGCACAATTTAGGACATTATTTTTTTATATGATTCTCATGGTCTCTAACTGAGCACAGTTTCGAGCATTATATAATTAATAATTTTGGTTTTCGGTATTGAGACATGTGGATTTGTGGAGCTTTAAATTAGGAAGGTTAAGGAGAGGTCTGATAGGCACTTGAATGCTTCCATATATTTATGATATCATTTTTAATGAAATTGTTTTCATGTATTTATGGTCTCATTTTAAAATTTAATAGTTTTGGTGTGTTTGCATTTCTTCGAAATGGGTCCAATGAATAAGACTAGCTTATATTTATCTGTGAATTACGATTAATTACAACTGCAGCTTAGCAGAATAATAATTTACGCATCTAAATATAAGGTCTTTACTGATAATCCACAAGGCAAGGCACGATTTCATCTATTGCATACCTAGATTTTGGTTACATTTAGATTTTTATTAGAAATATTGATCCACACGCGTAATATATGGTCCTGAAGCTCAGTGTTAGGGCACCCACAGCCAACAATTAGGGTGTATCGGTCCCTTTTTTGTCCATGATTTTTAAGTTGATTTTGAAGGATTTTACAAACATTTATTGGCCATCCAGGTGACTCCACTATTTCATGCACCACCTGGAATTTGAACTTTGGTCATAATTTAGCAACACCCGCTACAACCGTGGAGATCTGATATTATCAGCAATATTTGTATTATCCACTTTCAATCGTATTATCTGTCATTATCTATTCGCAATTGAGAGAATTTTTATCTGGCAACTAATTTTTTTTTTTATGCTTTTTTACTGTGTTTTTAGTAAAGTTTGATATTTATTTTAATTATTCATTTTATTAAGGTTTGATATTTATTTTACTCAACATTTTCATATTATAAGAGTTTTTTGTTTTTTTAATACTTGAAAAAGATTATTTGAAAAAAAGTTTGGTTTTTAATCTATATTATTAGTTAAAAATATCAAGACATAAGATACAATTATTTTCGGGTTGAAAGGAGGAACCTTCTTAAGTTATAAAAAACCATTTTCTCTATCCAAACAATTCTCCAAAACTATCATTTATTTAAAAAAACATTTTTTTAATCCAAACAATTCTCTAACCTATAATTTATTTTAAATAAAATAATTCATATTTATAACTTAAATAATCAATTAAATCACACAATATATCACATATTTTTTTCTCTATACTACTTCTTATGTATTGCTTTACAACTTTTCTTTTATAACATATGATGCAATTGCTAATTTTTATATAAAAAAATAAAAAAATTATACTAAACAATAGCTCACATTAATCTAATAAAAAATATTTAACATTTAAAACTTCATAATTGTAAAAAAAAAACTTTAATTTAGTTTAAACAGATTACAAATTAGTTTGGAAAATAAAGAAAATTAATATAAAATCTAGTATTTTTTTTTTAAATTTGAATTACCCCCATCAAGTTGCCCTAAATATTCTCGATGAATATTCTGGATGGTGCTAATTTATTTCCATCAAAAAAAACCTATTCAAACCCTAAACATTCTAATTCTAATTTTTCGAAAAAAGATTCTGCCGGCAGATTTGTGGTTGCGGCTATATCTGAATGCTATGTGAATGCGTGTCTGATGAAAGATGAAGCTCAGAAGCTCGTTCTGAATGAATGTCTGATGAAAGATGAAGCTCAAAAGCTCGTTTAAACGGGATGTAAAAAAAATTTAACCCACCGGCCAGACGACGATGTTGTTTGCCACGGCTCTACCAATTTTTGTAAAAACCTGGTGTACTCTGTCCCCTCGTGACTCTCTGGTAACTGGAATTGCAGATCTTCAAGAGCAGGAGCGCTCTTAAGCAAACAGGCCATAACAACCATTTCTCTGGAGCCAAAATCTCTTAATTGTACCATCACATACCGCAGATTGGCCATTGTGGGGCTTAAACGCCCTGATCTCTACCTATTTCCTGCCAGAGAAATCCAACTTTCACTTCAATAGCAAAAATAAAAGACAGATATTAAATATTAATCATAACTCTAGAAACTATTACTTACCATAACAAACACACCAATTAGTATCAGGCGCTCAAGATGAGGAAGCCCTTTGCAGCAGGTTGATAAGAGGAACATACATCTCTTCTTCCCAAATTGTGTGAATTTCAAGAGTTTTCTAACCTTTGAAACTCCCCACTATCTCAACAAATCTCTGCGCCGAGATCATGCATAAGGTCGGATCCATTTCCAATCTAATCACATTTATTTCGCACTGCATTTGTAGTGCAACAATCCCAACTGAAAGCTCGTGAAAGAACACCCCTTTCACCCTTAGATCTAAGATTATCTATCAAACATACCTCAATGCTTCTAATTTTGGGGCAGTTGACTGTTAAAACCTCTATAACATCCCAAACTAGTACAGCTAAAAGCAAAATGTTGGGAGCGGATATGGTGGGATTCTTCAGGCCAGTACAATAACTTATTTCAAGTTTTTGCAGAAGTGGGCAATGTGATGCAAACCAGGCTAATGAATCATCTGTCAATTGCGTAGGTTGGAATATGGGTGAAAATGAAAGTGTCGAGTACAAGCGTAGTGAGATGAGTGCAAATGAAAAGGGCAGGAGGTGGGATTTCCTGTACCATGGAATAGCTGAGATTGAGGTGTTGGACATTCTTGTTGGTTGCATACTGCACCCATTTCCATACGCTTTCGGGGCTAAATTCCCAGTTGTTATCAACTGGATGGGTGCAAGTGCGTATAGTGTTAAAAATGTGACAACAGATGTAAATTTACCATGTAGTTAGAATAACAGAATTTAGGTAAATAACGAAATATGGTTGTAATAACGAAATAAAATAAGTTAAATAGATGGCCCGAGAGGCTTGTAGCAACGGAGAATTTCATCAATAAAGTTTCTAAGTGATTTATCTTTCAGTTGTCCAAATTCAGTTACATTTCTCCTATTTCCTGTCTTGTCTATTGCTTTTCACACAACAAGCAAGTGGTATCGGAGCGAGGTTATTGATTCGGTTTCAAAGGAAGAATTGACTGTTGTTTCCTGAGAGGGTACGTTTGAACACGTGAAACCGACTGCGCGACTGTCAATCAGAAGGAGAAATGCCGTTGAAGAAAATCCCTAGAAGCGCTGTCCAGAAGCCGTCAAGCGGAGGAGGAATCACCGACTTCTGCATCTGCGTTGGTCTTGCATAGAGGAGGTCGATTGCTGCACGCTGCCGCTGGAGAGTTTTTTGTGTACGCTGCTAGTGGAGAAAAAGGAGCAGCCGCCGAAGAAAAGGGAGAGCCGTTGCAAAAAGAAGCCAGCCATCTGCTGCTGGGCTGAAGCCATTGAGGGAAAAGAGCAGTCTTTGCCGCTGCTGCTGGGAGAAGAGACAGTCTGCGCCTGAAGAAAGCCACAGAAATCGGTATTTTGTGTTTTCAAGACAATAATTGAATGGAAGATTTTGTTTTTTTCAGAAAATCTCAGAAAATCTGTGGTTTAAAATGAAATAGATTTCTGAAGAAGTGATTCTGTGAGAAAAAAAAAACTGAGAAAACTAAGATCAATTTTTTTTTTTGGGCTGTGGAAATTTGAAGAAGCAGTTTTATTTTTCTTAAAAAAGAAGAAGAAGGAAGAAATAGAATTCAGGAAAAAATTAATGGAGTAGGGTTTCAGGAAATCTGTTGTTTTTTTTTAATTGGAGTAGAGTGTCTTCATATCTGAAAGATTTCAATCATAATTTTTGTTTTTTTTGGGAAGAAGAGTTGAACATTATTTAAAAGACTCAAATTACCATAGATGAAATATTTTGGGAAATTAGAAACCTTATTTGGGAAATCAGAAACCTTAGCAAAAAGGGGAAATATTTGTTTGAAACCCTAGTTGGAAAGAGAAGAAGAAACCTAGGAGGGAGAAATGGCGAAAATGACAAATGCAAGATTTGAGGTGGAGAAATTCACGGGAAAAAACAATTTTGCTTTGTGGAAACTGAAGGTTAGGGATTTGCTGGTGCAACAAGGGTTGCACAAGGCACTTGACGGGGTAACTAGAAAACCAGCAAGCATGTCAAACTCGGACTGGGAGGACTTGGATGCCCGAGCTCTCAGTATCGTTCGGTTGTGTTTGGCAGATGAAGTACTCTTCAATATCGTTGGAGAGAGTACAACCGCAGGGTTGTGGAAGAAATTGGAAACTCTCTATATGACAAAATCTTTGACTAACAGAATCTATTTAAAGAGACAACTATATAGCCTTCGGATGAAGGAAGGTACGAAAATTGCAGATCACTTGAATGTTTTTAATACGCTTGTTTGTCAGCTGTCCGATATGGAAGTAAAGATGGAGGAAGAAGACAAGGCAATAACCTTGTTGTGTTCCCTGCCTAAGTCATGGGATCACTTCGTGACCTCAGTCAGTTTGAGCACTGCCGATTCATTAAATTTTGAATCTGTCGTAGGTGCTCTCTTATCTGAAGAGGTACGAAGACAATCTAGCATTTAGACTTCTGCACCTGAAGCCATGGTAGCTAGAGGTCGGTCAAAGGAACGGGGGGAGAAGACAAGAGGTTCTTCCAGATCGAAGTCAAAGGGCGGCAAGAAGAGTAAAGAAAAATGCTGGTACTGCAACAAACCAGGACATCTCAAAAAGGATTGCTGGAAACGGAAGAAGGCGGAAAACAACAAGGAAGAAAATCAGGTCGATTCAGGTATGGATGATGAGGTTTTAATTGCTGAAGCACTCCCTGTATGTAATATCTCACAAGATGCTGACTATTGGCTATTAGACTTTGGTGCTTCTCATCATATGAGTCCGCACCGGAATTGGTTTTCATCATATGAGACTGTAGATGGTAATTGTGTTTTCATGGGAAATAATGCATCTTGTCAGACTGTTGGGATTGGAAATGTGCGAATTAAAATGTATGATGGTACAATTAAAACCTTATCTGATGTTAGGCATGTACCTGATCTAAAGAAAAACTTGATTTCCTTGGGAGTTTTGGATTCGAATGGTTATAAGTTTACAGGTCATAATGGAGTGCTGAAAGTCTCGAAAGGAGCCTTGGTTGTTATGAAGGCTGAAAAGGTCGGAAACCTGTACAAACTCAAGGGAAGCACTCAAGTCAGTGAAGCAGCGATCGTGTCAGATAAAGCAGAAGAAGGTTCTCGTCTATGGCATCAGCGGTTGGGTCACATGAGCGAGAAAGGTCTTCAGGTACTAATGAATCGCAAGCTACTTCCTGATTTGAAATCCTTGAAGTTGGATTTTTGTAAATATTGTGTGTTTGGCAAACAATGTAAACAAAGATTCAAGTCTGGCAATCATAATAGCAAGCAGATTTTGGACTATATTCACTCTGATCTGTGGGGACCATCTCCTATTGTGTCCTATGGAGGTGCCTTGTATTTTTTAACTTTTATTGATGATTTCTCTAGAAAATTTTGGGTCTATATGTTGAAAAAGAAAGCTGATGTGTTTAATGTGTTTAAACAATTTAAAACAATGGTGGAAAAGAAAACAAGCAAATCAATCAAATGTTTAAGAAATGACAATGGCGGTGAATTTACCTCTTTAGAATTTGAACAATTTTGTAAGGATGAAGGGATAGTTAGACATAAAAATGTTGTTTATACTCCTCAGCGGAATGGTGTTGCTAAACGGATGAATCAAACTCTTATGGAAAGAGCCAGAAGCATGATTAGTAATGCTAATCTGCAGAAGGAGTTGTGGGCAGAAGCATTATCTACTGCTTGTTATTTAGTTAACAGGTCACCTTCGGTTGCAATAGACTGTCAAATTCCTGAAGAAGTTTGGTGGGGTCAGTCTTGTGATTATTCGCATTTGAAGATTTTTGGTTGTGATGCCTATGTTCTTATTCCTAGAAATCAGCGTTCAAAATTAGATCCAAAATCAAAATGTTGTGTCTTTGTTGGATATGATTATTCAGTGAAGGGATATAGGTTGTGGGATCCTACTTCACGGAAAATAGTCATTAGTAGAGATGTAACATTTGATGAATCATCTCTTTTAAAATCAGATGTTGAAAGAGTTGAACAGAAGCAGGTATCGCCAGGTCAGCAGATTCAATTGGAGACTGTACCTTTTCGAGAAAGTCGAAAGGAAGGAGAGACTTCTGAAAAAGGTGGAGAAGCAGAGAAAACTGGAGGTATTCCAGAATCCAGTGAGCAACCAGTCACCCTAAGAAGGTCTACGAGGGAAAGAAGAACACCAAAAAGGTATGAAGACTCTGCTTCATCATTTGCATTGATTACTGAAGATGGGGAACCATCTTGTTATCAGGAAGCAGTTGATGATGCAGATAGCAAGATATGGAAAAAGGCTATGGAAGAAGAAATGGACTCCTTAGCCAAGAACTATACCTAGGATCTTGTAGAACTTCCTGAAGGGAGAAGTGTTGTTGGGTGCAAATGGGTCTTCAAGTTGAAAAGGAAAGTTGATGGAAGTATCGAAAGGTATAAGGCGAGACTGGTTGCAAAAGGGTATTCTCAGGTTGAAGGTATTGATTTTCATGAGATTTTTTCACCAGTAGTTAAACTTGTTTCTATTCGTACTGTGTTAGCACTAACTGCTTTACTGGACCTTGAGTTAGAACAGTTAGATGTTAAAACAACCTTTCTTCATGGTGATTTGGATGAAGAGATTTATATGGATCAACCAGAAGGTTTTGTACAAGGTCGCAGCAGAAGATTAGTTTGCAAGCTCAGGAAATCATTGTATGGCCTGAGGCAGTCGCCCAGGCAATGGTACAAGAAGTTTGATTCCTTCATGATGAGCCAGAATTTTATCAGAAGTGAGTATGATCATTGTGTATACTTAAAAAGTTTCAATGTCATATTCATTATCTTGGTGTTGTATGTTGATGATATGCTTATTGCAAGCAAAAGCATGGAAGAAATCAGCAGGTTAAAGGCTCAGTTGTCTAGGATGTTTGAAATGAAGGATCTTGGAGCGGAAAAACATATCTTGGGCATGGAGATACACAGAGACAGGAAGAATGGTAAGCTTTGGTTATCACAACAGAAGTATGTGGAGAAAATACTTGAAAAGTTCGGTATGAATAATGTGAAACCTGTTAATGTTCCATTAGCTTCCCATTTCAAGCTTTCTTCGGGTTTGAGTCCTATAACTAATGAAGAAAAGCAGTATATGTCTCGTGTACCATATGCAAATGCGGTAGGAAACTTAATGTATGCGATGGTATCTACAAGACCTGACATTTCACATGCAGTTGGAGTTGTCAGTAGGTTCATGGCAAATCCAGGGGAAGAACATTGGCGAGGAGTGAAATGGGTGCTTCGGTATTTGAGAGGCACAAGTGACCATTGCATCAGCTTTGATGGTCGTGAAGGTACAGTCTGCGGATATCTGGATGCTGATTATGCAGGTGATTTGGACAAAAGGAGGTCTACTACAGGTTATGTTTTTACTCTTGCAGGTGGAGTAATTAGTTGGATGTCTAAGCTTCAGGAGACAGTTGCTTTGTCCACTACTGAAGCAGAGTATATAGCTGCTTCAGATTCCTGCAAAGAGGCAATCTGGTTAAAAGGTCTGCTTGATGAGATTGGAAGGACGCAGGAGAAAGTGAATGTGTTTTGTGACAGTCAGAGCGCTATTCATTTGGCTACAAATCCAGCCTATCACAGCAAGACCAAGCACATCGATGTGAGGTATCACTTTGTGAGACATATAATCGAAGGCGGCAAAGTAGTCCTCAAGAAGGTCCGCACACAGGAGAATCATGCAGATATATTCACGAAGTCAGTTACAGTAGAGAAGCTGAGATGGTGTCTTGCTTCTCTCGGCTTGCAAAGATGATGAATGGGCATTAGGATTTCTGTTGTCAAGGTGGAGTTTGTTAAAAATGTGACAACAGATGTAAATTTACCATGTAGTTAGAATAACAGAATTTAGGTAAATAACGAAATATGGTTGTAATAACGAAATAAACTAAGTTAAATAGATGGCCCGAGAGGCTTGTAGCAACGGAAAATTTCATCAATAAAGTTTCTAAGTGATTTATCTTTCAGTTGTCCAAATTCAGTTACATTTCTCCTATTTCCTGTCTTGTCTATTGCTTTTCCCACAACATATAGTGTAGTTGAAAAGATGATAGGCCTCTAGATCCAAGGAATGAGATTGCAGAATGCGATTCTCTGCAATGGAGATCGACAATGGATCTGGTGTGACAGAGCCCATGAGGAGATACAGAGAGAATATGAGTTTGGTTATTTGCGTGTAGGGAAACCTCCATCTTTTTGAAAGAACGGAGCATCTGACTGCCTCTCTGATTGGAACTTTAGAGAGGATGAAGCCCAGAATATCTGTTGGAAGTCTGGAAAATTCGTCTAAAGCTACCGGGTTTGAGACTGTTGAACTCATATTTACAGTGAAACTTGGGATGTGGAATGAAAGGACTGAGGGGTTGATGGGAGAGAGTGGCTGGAGACGGAAAAAACGAGAGGGGGAAGGGAGTGCTGCTCGACAAGAAAAAAAAATATTTTAAAGGGGTGAGAGATTATGAATGTGGAGAATGGATTTTAAAGGGGAGAGAGATTATGAATGTGCAGCAAGGT
This sequence comes from Pinus albicaulis, assembly GCA_034641835.2. NCBI lineage: Eukaryota > Viridiplantae > Streptophyta > Pinopsida > Pinales > Pinaceae > Pinus > Pinus albicaulis. The sequence continues at coordinate 26,229,214 of MU968480.1, forward strand.
AGGGAGAAACTGATGGTTAGAATGGTCCAACACTTGGAAATTTAACTCGCCTATGGTAGAAGTTAAGAAGATAGACTAGAACATTCAAATTCTTAGAACAATGTATTATGAAATTTCAATGTTTTTATCGGGATCAGCAAAGTGGACACGAAGGAACACAATATTAATTAAATAATAAATTATTAAATTTTTCCATATAAAGTTTAAATATTATTGTGTTGTGTAATATATTTATACAAATTTATTTTAAGTTTGAATTTATTAAATATATTAGATCTAAAATTTATAATTTTTAAATTAACTTTTTTTATATTATTAGGTAATTTTTTAATTAAATAATAAAAAATATATATATAAAATATATATTTTTAAACTAATTTTATTTAACATTACCTGTCAATATAGATTTTTATTTAAAATTTCATGTCAATATAGATTTGTATTTAAACAATTTTTTTTAATGAACAAATTTTATTTAAGATTGCCTGTCAACATAAATTTGTATTTAAGATGGATCTCCTTTTAGTTTTTAAAAATGTCACAATCATAAAACAAACTAATTTTTTTTTTTTTTTGTTGAGAATTCTAACTATATAATTCCTATGAAATTCGTTCCATATTAATTAAAGAACTTATACCTAAAGGTTGTGTAGCTTTGAAATTCTTATCTAATCATTTATAATATTGGGTTCATAAAACCTTTAACCCTAGACTACCTGTCACTTACATCAGTTGTAATTAGATTTTCGCATCATTGACTTTATCAATTTATATTAACATGTTGTGGATGTTACACTTGTAAAGTTGTACCCAACACATACATCCATCTAGCTATGTCTTTGATCGAGGAGTTAACTGGCACGCTAAGAATTTAAGGCAGTAGGTTGGTATTAATTTCCATATGACAGCTGTGACACCACTATTTAGGGTAAAGGCTTATGGTGGGATTTTCATCAGGATAACCCCACTAACCCTAGATCCTTCTGCCATTATCTCTATTTTGAAAAGCTCTTCTCCTCAGACTCTCTTCGCTTCGGAGTTGAGCTTCGCTATTAGTAATGGTTTCTTCTACAGTCCATTAGACGCATTCTCACAAAACTTTAGAGCTATGGTTACAGAAGTATACTCTCTACGGTGTTCTCTAGGATGAGGGTGAGTTTACTGCTAGCGCACACCTGAGCCACTGGAGGAAATCTGTCTCCCAATCACCCAAATCTCTCCTTTAGGAGCCTGAGCTCACAAACTCAGAACTAGCAGGTAGAGTACCCTTATTTGTTTGCTTGATATCGTTCAATACTTGTTCCTCTACAAGGTTTGTATAGCCATTACTTTACTTCCCTTTCTCTATTTGAATCTATAGATTTCCAAACTAGAGAAACAGAGAAGCTCCCTCTTCCGGTAGTTCTCCTCATATTCCATTTTCAAATTTTTGTATATTCAAAGTTTGCTATTAATTTAAGTGTTTAACTACTCGGTGTTCTACATGTTTTCTTACATGAGATTTTCTTGTGCATTTTTGCAGTTGAAAGGTGAGTCCCCTCAAAGAACACGATTTACAAAGCTTAGTAAACAAACTTGGAGATAAATTTCTAGTTCGCCCATTGAAAACTTCAATGTCCTCTACAAGTACTTCCACCTTTAATGAAACTCATTTCTATCATTGTACAATTGCAATTTCCAGTGAAAGTTTTACGAATTGGGTCAAATACACAAGTTTATCTATTTCTTTTGATGTTAATAGATCAACCTCCTTCTAAGATGGTTTTAGACCGTCGTCTTATGGCCAGAGCCGCAGACTTAATGTAAATTATATATTGTTTCGTTTTCGGATTTACAGTATGCGGAAGTCCTTCATTATTCTTACCATGTAAATTGTATCACATACACTCCTTATGCCTTCTCCACGATGAGGCTGGACTGAGCTTATAATATTTATGTTTTAAGGTTTTAAGTGAATTTTACATTTCGGTTTATAAGTGGATATGCAATCTTTTTTCTTACTTTTCCATCATTGAAGAAGTTGTTTCCCTATTTATTTTCTTTGAATTTTCACAAAGAGCTACTCAGAGTTCTCTGAATTTGTTCAATAGTAATTTTTTTTTTAAATGAAAAGATTCTTATTAAAATTTTCAGCTCTTTTATTCTCCTTGTTACAGAAAAATAAGTATTTGACTGAATCAATATTGTTTTAAATATTCTTAGGGTATCTATTCAAAGAGTAAATACTATATTTTATTTACTATTCATGTTGCACATTATTGCTTTAAATACTCTCAGTGTATATCCTGAAAGCATAAATACTCTATTCTATATACTATTCATGTTGCTTGATTATTTTTTCCTGTACAAGTTCTTTCCTTTGTTAGAATTCCTCCTCTCGCAAAGTTTCTTATTGAACATTTGTAGAATATTGGTGTTATTTTATTACTATTTTCTTGTAATATGAGGTGACTAGACCACCCAAGAAATTGTTCGACTATAGTCAGAGAGGAAAGGACGAGGCATTTTGAGTTTCTTCCTTTACTGAGAGGATAAATTTTTCTAATAATTTTCTTAATCATTCTAACAAAACCCAGAACTATCTTTATCCTAACTTTGTCATAGTTTTAAAACATTAGCTACACTATATCTATGAATAAATATATAAAAGCTGCAACATCATTACATACCCTCCATTCAAAAAAATAACAACAGTTATCTCGGATTTTATATCTCTGTTCCCGTCAATACAGTATCCAAAATTCGTTTTATTATACCATTCTAGATACAGTATCTGGATTCCAATTTAATTCTCAATCCAAAATAAATAAAATAAATACTTATTTGCACAATAAATTCTCTTCCTCATTTTCCTCTGAACCTATGACGTCCAACTCTTCTCCCATGCTTCCACTGAAAAGCTCAGGTTGGCATGTTATTCTATGACCTTAGGTCTAGTCAAGCCAAAAAACTTCAGGGACATTGAGTGTTTTTCCACTGGTCTATACGAGCTGAGGAAAATATCCGCCCTTCCTTAGCCCATGAACGGAGCCCCCTCTCCTCACTGGGATGAATCTCTTATGCCCATAGGAGCAGAAGTAACTGGTCCAACTGTCCAACCACTTTTTCAGTTCTTGGAATAACATTATGATCAACCCTTTTTACTTTTAATTTTCTTAACGGATTTTGTTATTTCATAATAACAAGATGGAAAATAACTTTTTCCATCAACATAACAATTTTCTCAGTCTTTTTTTTCTTAAACAATATTTAAAAACCATTTTAACTAGTTAACAACCAGTTAGCAATAAATGAAACTGTCACAAAAACTATGTTTTTCCTTTTAAAGTATCTATATAATTAAATTAATAACATTTTATTTTGGAATAGAGATTTAATATTTTTAAAATTAATTATTAATAATTGTTAAGTGGATGGTTGGAATTTGAATATTAATATAAAAATAAAAAGTTAATATTTACCTTCACAGTAATTGTTTTGCCTTTTATGACATTTTAATTAAATTGATTGATTAAAAAAAATGTCATTTAAACAAGAAGAGAGTTTTATTTTTATAAGCTCATGGTAACGATAAGCCATGATATTGATCCATGGTATTGTAGGAATCTCCATGTTAAGAATCTTGTTTCATGTTTTTTTTTTAAATACATATATGTTTAAGTTATATATTAGTTCTTTTTATTGAGCCTGGTGGAAGAAGTTGTGTAAGGTGATGTGATGTGATGTTATGTAAACATTTTGACTTAGTCAAATTACATAACTATAAATATAAAAATATAATATAATTAAAAAATAAATAAAATATAAAAATAAATTTATTTTGATCACTCTTTTCCATTGGTAGATCCGGAGTTAATATAGATCTAGGATGGTAAGTAACAAAATTATAATAGGTTAAAATAAAATTATAATTTAGTTAGTTTTTATTAACTATGATAAGTGTGGTGGGAGGTGGTCTCAGGCCCAATATGGTAGAGATGTTGTGATTTAATTATGGCTGAATATGGTAGAGGTGTTGTGATTTAATTATGGCGCTCTCTACCCTTGGTAGATCAAGAGTTAAGATATATCTAGGATGGTAAGTAACATAATGATAATATGTTAAAATAAAATTCTAATCTAGCTAGTTTTTATTACCTATGATAGTTGTGGTGGGAGAAGCTCTCAAGCCCAATATGGTAGAGATGTTGTGACTTAATTATGGGGTAAACATTTTAATATTTTAACTTGGTCAAAATAAAATAAAATTGAAATTAAAATAATCTTTTAAAAATAAAATAAAAATAAAAATAAAAATGACCCCAATATTGACCCATGGTATTGATAACCCATGTTATTGAATTGTGATATTCATGTGAAATATAGCATATTTAAAGAGTGACTTAAAAAATGGTATATCTATATGACCCTTGCATACCCTTCTCTTGAGATTTATCTTCCTATTATTTTCATTTAATAAAATACAAGTTAAAATAGATTTATATTAAGATGTTTTTCCTTAAAATATAAGTATAATTCTAAATTAAAATTAGAAAATGTTTTATAGAATTTACAATTCCTTAATATTAAATTGTAAAATATACATTAACTTCTCTTTTCTAATCAAATTCTATAGTAAAATTTGATTTTAAATAGACTCCAAAATACTATGACCAAGTGTGATGCATTATATAGTGTTAATAGTAATATTTTTAGTTGAATGAGTCTATATCATATTCATACATATTGTGCTCTTAATGTGAATTGAATTTAATGAAATATTTCATATTTTAAATTTATGTGTATTTAAAATATTTTTAATATAAATACATGTTAAAGGATAATAATCTACACCTTAAACTTTCTGTTTGATCACACAAACAAAATTACATATTGTGCTCTTAATGTGAATTGAATTTAATGAAATATTTTCATATTTTAAATTTATGTGTATTTAAAAGATTTTTAATATAAATACATGTTAAAGGATAATAATCTACATCTTCAACTTTCTGTTTGATCACACAAACAAAATTTTGAAGAATTTCAATTAGACTCTTTTCTTGAGGTCAAATAGAACACATTGGTTTCATTATTTTTGTTGTTGGAATGTCATAGATATGTGTACTTATATTATATTTTAGAAAAAGTAGTTTAATTGAGTTTTTGAGATTGGAAATTTTTATTACATAAATTTTATTTTTTAAAGTATAAATGGATTTGGTATTGTCAAAAACCATAAATTATTTAGATATATTTTATTATAATATTTCTTGTGGTATATGTATTAATTATATAATTTTATCATTGGAATGAAATATATATGTGTGTACTTCTATTATATTTTCAATATATTAAGATTATAATTTTAATTTATGGTGAAATATGATTTTGAAAATTAGATTAATTGAGTTTTCGAAATAGTAAGTTTCTATTACTTAAATTGTATTTTTTAATGTATAAATAAATTTCTTATTCTAAAAAACTTAAATTATTTAGATTTTACAAATTACATAATCTCATTTTACATTTTTAAAAGTTAAATTTAAAAGAAAATTAAGTAAAAAAAATAAAAAGCACAACTTATTACATTTAAATTACACTTTAAAAATAGTAATAGAATATATCTTAAAATTGATTATTAGAAGGAGTTGTCTACCCAGGAAACGAAATAGCTTGGACGACAGTTTTTTGCCGGAATCCAGGCAACTAAAATCAGGAAATCGGATAGTTGGAGTGTTTGGAATCCATTTTTGATAGTGGAAATGGATTCAACACTACCAAAAACCCTTAGAGCATTCAAAATACTAAATTTTAACAACTGTAAACATGATTCTGATAAAATCTTTGCCAGATTTTTTAAAAATCTTCGCCAGATTCTGGGCCAAAATGTTGCCTGGGAAGACTACGGCTTATTAGAATGGTCAAACAATGAGAAATTTAACTAGCCAATAGTATAAGTTAAGAAAATGGGCAAAAAAACTCAAATTATTGAAACAATGTATTTTTAAATTTCAATGTTATTAGAGGAATCAATAAAATGGACTCGTATAAATCACGAAGGAACAAAATATTAATTTAATAATAACTAGCAATTGCGCCACATGTTTCAAAAGAAATGTCGTAAGGCAATAGCATATGAAAGAGTAGCCTAGAAGAAATAGGTTGTTGCAGAGAAGGATCCATTCTGAAGGAATGAAAGGCAATTTTTGTTTCCATGGAAGCAGGACGTGGAGGTTTCAAAGACATTGATGATAAGAGTTCTCAACCAGAAAATTTCGTTATAGATATTGAAATAGAAAATTGTTAGTGAAAACTTATATATATACCAACATAATATGTTCACATATATAAATATTTTGTTATAGATATTGAAATAGGAAATTGGGGGTGAAAATTGTTTGGTGATTAATCTTCCTCTCAAACAAGTATGAAATGAGCTTGTAACTCAATTAAGATATTTTAAATACATTCAGGTACAATCTGTCTAGCATAGATGTAAATAAATAGAGTTTAGTCCAACTTCATCTACCTATCCTAGCGCTAATTTCATGCTTGTGAGCAATTTTATTTTCTATATCAACAACAATAGCCTTGGTATACAAGAAAGTGAATGTATTTTTGATATAGAGACATTTTTTGAATGAGGTATTGTTCTCTATGTTGTGGTTTATTTTCTTAACTCCAAACTTGGTTTATTCTTTCTCTATATACATAAGAAACAAAAAATACAAAGTAATTTCACAAAAAATACAAATTAATTTCATAATTTTAAGTTATAGTTTTATATTTTATAACTACAAATCTAGTTTCTTATTAAACTATTTTACACATATCTATTTATTCAAATAAATTATATTGTGAATATTTTTTCTCCTATTATTTGATTACAAAATTATTGTACTCCCTACTAGGTTAAACAACTTTATTAACAAATAATTGAATGCCAAATAGAAATATTGCTCAAGCTAGAACTACTATAATATATAGAACTGATTTTTTGATGTATAAATTATTTGTTTTATATGTAGTTGAATTTAGATTACCTATTATCTTCAAACACCATGGGGAGTTATTGAATATGGGAGCTAGGTAAATAAACATTCACATTGTCAACTTGGAAAAAAAAAATTATAATCCTAAAATTCTCTTACCTAATCATATTTTCAAGTATATAATTGAGTTCCATTTATTAAAAACAAAGGCAATATTAAGAACCTCCTAGAGTTATAAAATGTAATTGACATGAGAAATAAAAAATCTCCTCATGACAACATACAATGTTAATCTTAATTGAATCATTAAAAAACTAAAAATGGATAATAGATAGTACCACAATTTTCTTATCAGAACTAAATGCTCCTATATGAAACAATGATGGATTTCATCAGTTCAAGAGTCATAAAAACAAGTTTACTGAGAAAAAAACTCGAGCACTGAATTTGGAAGAAACTGTTGAATTGGTGAATATGTCTTGCTCTATGGTGTTGGATATTGGGCATAGGCAACTGTTCAATTGGTGAACATGTATTCCTATATGGTGTTGGATATTGGGCATAAATTTCTTGATATTGTATACAAGATTGTCAATTTGCATGTCGCTTATAGTACATTAACCATGATATTGTCAACATTTAGAGCACACTTCCCATCACATTTGTAGAGAAAATAACAATAGAATATGAAATTTTTATTATCATATCTAAATGTTCCTATATGCAACAACTGCCTTGTGCCTCAGAGTTTAAATTTTTCCAGGGAGGAGTAGAGGAGTTTATATTTGTATGAGTTATTATACCACACTATTGACTTTCTCACTGTCTGTTCTGTTTATGAACCTTGTAAGAAAACCAAATGACCATTTTATTTTACACTCTGATCTCCCGAACATGGGTGGGGGTTTCAAAAATTGGAGAGTAAATTGAGGGATTATTAATTGAAATCTTTGTATAATATAAGAAATTTTCATGGTTTGTAGAGAATATGGATGTCATAACATATATTTATTTTTAATTTTTATTGTCTTTGGTCATCATGCATATAATAGGATCCATTTCAACAGACAACATCAATACATCATTGTGTGAATGATAACTTGTGACATCCCTAGCCATTTTCTTTAATTGTGGATCAGGTTACAAACTAATACTTTGTGAAATCCCTAGCCATTTTCTTTGATTGTGGATCTGGTTATAAACTAGAATACACTCTCTTCAGAAGACTCTCCAGTATATATTGGATGAAGGGAAAGGTTATGATAAATGTTGTAAAAGAACACGTTAGAGTTATATCAACTCACTCTATTATTAATCACATAGTGCCCATTTTGTAAAACTATAATCTACAGTAAGGACTAAGTGGGTTTTTTCTTTTGTAAGTTTTTTCTGAATCGAAAAATAAAAAAATTATAAAAGCTAAAATTATGTGGCGAAAAACTTTGTTTATAATTTCACAATAAAAAGTTGAGTAAGTTTCACATCATATAATATGAATTTTTTTTATGATTATAAAGTAAAAAAACATGTAATATTTTTTAGCTACAATTAGGTAACTAAAGATATGTATATAGTTTCTTTTAATAGAAGAAATTTGATACTCATTAACAAAAAAAATTTCACAGTGTATGTATGTAGTTACAAACTATTATGTAGTTAGAAACTATTACAATTAAGTAATTAAAGGTAAATTTATTGTTATTTAAGAAATTAGAATTATGAACATTCATCATTATTGCTTAAGATAATTCTTGTCCCGTGAAATAATTTAATAAAGTATATTCCACATGAATATCATGGGTCAATACCATGGGTTATTTTTATAGTTTATTATTATTTTATTTTATTATTTCTCAAACTCATCTCTTGAACTTCATTTCTCAATCTCCTCTCACATAAATATAGTTTATTATTATTTTATTTTGTTATTTCTCAAACTCATTTGTTGAACTTCATTTCTCAATCTCCTCTCACATAAATGCACAAATACGAAATTATACAACAACAAAAATAATTACTACATTTAATGATTTAATAAATTCAAATATATGTATATGAGAGATTAATTAAACACTTTAACAATAATAATTACAGTAAGTAATATAATATGAAAATGTGGATCTCAATTTATAATTAATTCAATAATAATGAATAGATAAATCAAGAATTAAACACTATAATTTATAAATATATTAATAATTAACACTTATGACATTTCTTAAATCAAGATAATGAATTAAACACTATAATTATAATTGGATTAATAATTAAAAGTTATGACACTTTTTTATTCAACATGGAATCAAAGCCTAACCCCAAGGGAATCAAGGAGAATTGAACCCATGATCTCTGATTTAGCAACAAGACCTTTGCTGAATAAACTAACTACTAAAACTAAAAATTTATTTCATCCATTACTTAAACTACATTGAATTAAGTTTTAAGTTGACAATTAATTTATATTACTTTACAAGTTTAAATTCCAACTAAACTAAATAATAATAAATACATATTATATTTTTTCTAAATTTTCAACATAAATTAATATTAATATATTATAATTAACATTTATTTATAAAAAATTAATATTTAGAAAAGAAAATACTAATTTGTATATTTGAGACATAAATAAAAACTACAACCCTTAATATTAATATATTATAATTAATATTTATTTATAAAAAATTAATATTTAGCAAAAAAAAACACTAATTTGTATATTTGAGACCTACATAAAAAAATATAAACATTGAGAGAAATTAAATCTCTTGAAATATCATATTAGTATAAAGTCATCATCCCATCTTTTGATGTTTTTTAGTTAGACAAGTTTCTTTGCAAATTATGTTCAATAATGATAAGATTAAATGTGCAAAGGCATTAAAAAATAGTTAATAATATAAAAATAAATTACCAATATTATACCACACTATTGACTTTCTCATTCTCTATTTTTTTTATGAACCCTTTAAAAAAAACATAGAGAATATGGATGTCATAACATATATCTATTTTGAATTTTTAGTGTCGCTAGCAACCATGCATCTAATAGGATCCATTTCAACTAAGAACATCAATAGATCACTGTGTGAATGTTAACTTGTGACATCCATGGTAATTTTCTTTGATTGTGGATCACGTTACAAACTAATACTTTGTGAAATCCCTATGATGCAGGAGCATCTAACTCGAAGTAGACAAAATAGGACAAGTCTTTTGTCTCATTGTTACGTTTGTTTTCTAGACAGGTCATTGGACCTAAGAATTGTTTTTTTTTTTAATTATTATTTTTATTTTCATTTTCTATTTACTGTTTAAGGAAAGGGACATTAGGATTAGGAAGGTTAATTCAAACTGTAGACTTATTTAACAGTGATCTTTTAATTTAGAAATGTAGTTACATAGAACGGTTGGTAGTTCAACCGAAAAAGAGCAAGTAGTACATAAATAAAAGCATGTTGTAATTTCTCAGATTTCTTCCCTTCAGAAAAGAAAAAAAGGAATTTTAATACAAAGACAGAATTTTCATCTCAGAGAAAAAAAAAACCATTTGTTGTAAAAGAAAGCTACTGTAACCATTACTGCTAAACTGTTTTACTGAATTGTTTATATCTGTTAAATATAACCTGCGCATTGTATCTACGAATTGAAACAAGCATAAGGAGGGAGAATTGTAGCGTGAAATGCGGTGCAGACAAACTAGTACGTTGGACGAAATAGTACATGTTGAAACCAGAACACAGAGATTGTGGAAATTTAAACCAATTCAATCGAATGTCAAGACTTTCGTAAGAGAGCAAGAAAAGAAAATACCGATATACTTTCTGTCCACAGGTACACGAAGACTCATAGATAAATTTTCTTAATAGAACAAAAATTTGATACGAGAATATTTCTGTGCATTCATTGAAATAGTGAACAAAAAATACTGTTGAAGAAAGTCCTATAAGGGTTACAAAGAGGAGACTAACATATACATTTAGAGGGAGCAGTCTTCAGGTTAGGGTTTGGAGACCCGTAACCTACATCCAGAAAAAATTGTGACAAGCCCTATGGCGACGTAACCTACAGCAAGTGATTTTTTCAACAACGAAAATGACTCGGTCAGAAAACCCACGAAACAGTTGTTACAGACAGAGAAGAACTCCAACATTTTTAACTCTTCCATAGACTAGTACAGGAAGCTGAGGAAAACACGGTTTGTCTTGTTTTACAGACTCAAAAACTAGTTCAAAAAGACAGAAGAACAGAATCGACCCTACCGTTTCAAGTTGAGGGTTTGGCCGACGTTTGAACCGTAGAGTTGGTACCTGAAACCTGCAAGGAGAGAGAGAACAGAGTATTAGCAGTGAAACAAATAATAGTTGCAATCCAAATTATTACAGTTGAGGTGGAGCAAGAATTGCTCACCTGAGTAAAGGGAGCAGACAGAGCCAAAGACACTGGACGAGGAGACAAAACCTGCTCACAAGGAGCCAACTCGTAAGAATTGGAAGGATACGTTTAGTAAATTGAATCAGGGATCGAGAACTTACGCTTTTCTTGCCAAGTGGAGGAGCGCCGAGTTGAAAGACCACCACAGAACACAATTTAACTATGGGCATGAACAAAAGATTCTTACAGACTGTAAGTGATTCAAAGAGTTAACAACGACAAAGTGAAGAGCGAAGACTGTAAATGCCACCAACCAGAATTCATAAAACGAAAAACAAACTGGAGACCATCGTAGGAGCTGCCACAAGCTAACACTATCTCAAGCAAGAGAAACCGGACGAGAAATCGAGTTCGAGGAGTAGTTAACCTACTTGGAACCCTCATAGCGATAGGCGGAGCTAAAACCCTCATCACAGAACTAAACAGTGGAAATGAAAACTGATCAAGGGGTATAGGGTTTAGAATACGCGGGAAGGGTAAAACCTGAGAAGAGTCGACATGTGTCAAGCTACAGGCCACGGTACATGCCAATCAATTAGGAAATTAATACAGACTAAAAACCAATAACTGTCAGGACCACCAAATCATATGGGTGCATCTATCACCAAGATCTAGGAGCACATTGAACCCATGGAGCATATATCATTTAAAATGTATGTGTTATAATTCATGTTGTGATATTTGGTGTGCAGGAAACAATAATCTTAACCTGTGTTAAATTTGCTAGCTGTGTGTTTTTCTGTTAAACTGTGAGAAGCACAGTAAGGGCTTGAGGGCTGGGCCCCATCACCCTAGCCATTTTCTTTGATTGTGGATTAGGTTATAAAATCGAATACACTCTCTCTTCAGAAGACTCTACAATATATATTAGATGAAGGGAAAGGTTATGATAAAAATTGTAAAAGAACCCCTTAGGGTTATGTCAACTTACTCTATTGTTAATCACATAGTGCCAATTTTATAAAACTATAATATACAGTAAAGACTCAGTGGTTTTTTCTATTGTAAGTTTTGTTTGAATTGAAAAATAAAAAAATTATATAAGCTAAAATTATATAGTGAAAAAATTTGTTTAAAATTTCAGAATAAAATGTTGAGTAAGTTTGACATCATAAAATATGAAATTTGTTTAGGATTATAAATTAAAAAACATGTAATATTTTTTAGCTACAATTAGATAATTAAACATATGTAGATAGTTTTTTTTTAATAGAATAAATTTGATATTAATTAACCAAAAAAAAATCGAGAAGATTATATATGTAGTTACAATTATGTAGTTAGAAACTATTACAATTAAGTAACTAAAGGTATATTTAGTGTTATTTAAGAAATGATAATTACGAACATTTATCATTATTGCTCAACATAAATCATGTTCTATGAAATAATTTAATAAACTATATTCCACATGAATACCATGGGTCAATACCATGTGTTGTTTTTATATTTTATTATTATTTTATTTTATTATTTTTGTTTTTATTGTATGTTGACCTAGTTAAAATGTTCATTACGTTATGTCAATCCTTTTATTTAATTTACTTCTACTTTTATTTTTGTGTAATTTGATATAGTCAAAATGTTAAACATGACATTATAACATTTCTATTATACACCTAAAATCAATCTAACTTATTAAAAAGAAAAAAGAAAAAAAACTAACATTATAAAAAAAATATAAAACTATTTACTTGTGGATCTAATGGCCTAAAACATTTCAATCACCTAACATTTGATCCAATGGCTGAGACATGTACACATTGGCATCCATGGAAGTTGTTTTCAAATAAGGTCAATACCATGGGATGTTTTTATAGTTTATTATTATTTTATTTTATTGTTTTTGTTTTTTATTTTATTTTGACCTAGTTAAAATGTTCGTTACATTATGTCAATATGTTTATTTAATTGACTTTTATTTTTACTTTTGTGTAATTTGACATAGTCAAAATGTTAAACATGACATTACAACATTTCTATTATACACCTAAAATAAACCTATCTTATTAAAAAGAGAAAAAAACAAGCATTATATATAAAAAAAATATAAAACTATTTACTTGTGGATCTAATGGCCTAAAACATTTCAATCGTCTAACATTTGATCCAATGGCTCAGACATGGACACATTGGTAGCTAGGAAAGTTGTTTTCAAATAAGAACGTCGAGATAAATATGAAATGTTACAATATAGCATATTAGATGGGATATAACATATCAGGTGGGATATAGTTTAAATTTTATTGTGTTGAGTAATATATTTATATAAATTTATTTTAAGTTTGAATTTTTTAAATATATTAAAAAAAGTAATATTTTTTCAATTATTTGTTGATTTTTTTAATTAAATAGTAAAAGAAGTATATATATAATATATATTAATTTTTACATTAATTTGATTTAAGATTGCTGGTCAACATAAATTTGTATTTAAGATGGATTTTATTTTAGTTTTTTAAATTGTGTTTTTCTTTTAAATGTATTTATATAATCACATGAATAGGATTTTATTTTGGAATAGTGTTTTAATAATTTCAAAATTAATTATTAATAATTGTTAAGTGGATGATTAGAATTTAAATATTTATATAAAAAACAAAAGTTGATATTTATCTGGAAAGTAGTTGTTTTGCCTTCTATGTCATTCTAATCAAATTGTGTTTTTCTTTTTAAAGTATTTATATAATCACATTAATAGCATTTTATCTTGGAATAGTGTTTTAATAATTTCAAAATTAATTATTAATAATTGTTAACTGAATGATTAGAATTTAAATATTTATATAAAAACAAAAGTTGATATTTATCTTCAAAGTAGTTGTTTTGTGTTCTATGTCATTTTAATTGTAATTTTATTTTTATTTTTATAGTTATGTTATTTCAATTATTCAAATTATTTACATAACATAACATAACCTTACAACATCTCTTCCACTAAAAACAATAGTAACATTATGAAAAGTAAAGTAAAAAAACAAATTCACAAGAGATGAGGAGGATAAATCATAAAGGTATAACGTTTGAATGGAATATGGCAAAGCCGTTGAATATGTGAATTTGACGTAAGTAAACAGTTTAGCTAGATGTTGATTAACTTTATGTAGTGATAAAGGAATTCAAACGTCTGTTTTCCCTTCTATAAAGTTGTTTATCGAATTGACATGCGAGAAGCGAAGAGAAATAATGGTTACATCATTCCTTCGTGGCACAGTAAATCCAATCCGGATAAAAAGACGGTTAATAAAATTGGTGTGAAAGTTGCGGCAAGTAGCACGGGGTAGTTAGAATAAGGGGTGAGAGAACCTACCTATGAAGAAAGGTATGTGCATAAAAGAAAGTTATTGATATAGAAATATAGGTCTACGATATTTCCATCATTTGTAAATACAGGTCCATGATGGATCATCAGTGCATTTTATCTTTCAAAAGAAAAAATTAAATTTTATAAATTAAATTAATAAATAATATCTATTCGTTACTTATCCATATAAAATGATTAATAATTTAATATTTTTAAATTTAAAGTTGGTTGTTAAATGTTATAAGTTATTTCATTTCTGAAATAAGTTACTTATTTGTGAATTTATTATCCAAATCCTCTCACTTCTTATTATATGTACTTTAGTAGAGTACAAAACGTTCACTTAAAATGTTACACTTATGAGTCATCCTAATTATACATATTCTATATGATTTATCTTGTAATTGTTTACTCATTTAGTTTGAAAGAAAAGTATAAAATAAATTTTGATTAGTATTTCCTTCATAATGAAGTGTAATAAATTGATGTACTTAAAATGTTAGGATATTTAAGTTTAAAGGAGATAAAATATCTAAAATAGAACAAGAAGATGTTATTGATTAGTTTTCAAAAATATAACATTTTTGAAGTGTTGTCATTTGAGGTCACTAAAAATACGAGTTACAGTAATGTTAATTTTTCATGTAAATGTAAAGATATAATAAAGGTAAAATAAGACCAAGTTCAATGAAGGGATAAACATTAAAATGGGCATCGCTTATGGTTAATTATTGGCTATCAAAATTGACATTGGCATTGGCAGAAGGAAAAAGACAATAAATGACAATATAAGGAAAATAGGACAAAACAAATATGAAGAGATAAGAATATGAATGCAAGGAAAAATGAAGGAAAATTAAGGAAATCAAAATAAATGAGAAGGTGAACATCCTATGCCTCTCTTAGCCACTCTTAGTTAGTGTTACACAGACTTGGAACTTTTGGAGAAAGAGTGAGAGAGAACACTATAACAAGAGAAGGGATCACTTGGACCAGGAAGACATAAGCAAGCAAGAAAACGACACACAAGGTAAAGGAAGGGAGTGCAAGGAGAACATCACAAGAGAAACTACAATATTATTATTTTGCAGGTAATAGGTTGCATGTGTGATTTGCATGTGACATATCCTTAGTTGCATAATGTGAGTCTAATTAAACTAAAACACATGGCTTGAACCATCTGTAAACCAACAATAATTTACACATGGGATATTCTTAATTGCATAATGAGAATCTAATTATTCATATTATATCATTTGACGGATTCAAATACATGCTTATATCACTACTATTTAAAATAAATTTTTATTTCAAATTCTGACAAGGATATGCCATTCTAATTTCATTGCACGGTCAATATAATTAGCAATCCACCAATGAAAAAGGGAATGCCTAACTATAGTATACCCAAACAAATGAATCTTGCAGATGAAATTGTGAAATAATATGAATTGTTCATACTGCTCATATGCAGCTCATCTGATATACATCACATGTTATGAATCTTGTAACATGAACTTTGAACACATTCTCTTAGAGAATATTTAGTGGAGTATTATTCAGGCCTACGTTCACGTTGATGCAAACAAATCTCATATTTTTTTCCACTGAGCAGCTTTCAGGGATACATTGTCTTGCCCCCAGATTAGAACAGAAGACTTTCGAAGATTAATCTTCCTTTGACCACAAAATTAGGACCCAAACAAATCTGATATGTTATGATATGTAGTTGGTGCTTTGAACGAGACACGGTCATATGGTCTTGGTTGGCACCCACCTTGACTCATGACCATCCTATGGCTGTAATCACTTTGACTGATGATGCGTGAAAGGAGAAGAGTGGAGGGTTAAACCTATCAAGTTAACGTTGTGTGTGTTCTGGTTGTGAAATGCTTCCAGAGATGGCACTGAGAGAAAATCAATCTTGTTCCTATTTAGGGTTTGTTAAGGGGTTGTGGTGGAAATTGAGATGCAACTAAGTCTGAAAACACTTTATATGGTATAATAATATTCTTTCAACTTGGGCTGAGACCGGGATTCTAAATCACTATAACGAATTCCTGAAGATGTTTTTTGGTTATTTACTCTCTCATACGCTTAGATGCCTGAAAATTTATTTACCCTACCTAGAGGAATTTTCCTATCCCTACCCAATGCTAAGGGCTTCCCGAAGAAAACCATCTACACCCTCAACCCTTGGTATTTTCCTAAGACCACCTCAATCAAATCCGGAATATTTATGTAATCCAAAGCTCAACAAGCCTATGGTTGTAATCACTTTGACTCATGACGTGTGCAAGGAGAAGAGTGGAGGGTTAAACCTATCTATTTAATGTTATGTGTGTTCTAGTTGTGAAATTATTGGGGAGAGGAAAATGTGAACAAAGCAATCTTGTTCCTATTTAGGGTTTGTTAAGGGTTGGTGGTGGAAATTTACATGCAACTAAGTATGCGAACACTTTATATGGTACAATATTATTCTTGCAACTTGGGCTGAGACCGGGATTCCCAATCACTATAACAATTTTCTGAAGATGTTTTTTGGTTGTGTACTCTCTCATACGCTTGGATGCCTCAAGATTGGATGCCTCAAAATTTATTTACCCTACCTAGAGGAATTTTCCTATCCCCACCCAATTTTAAGGGCTTCTTGGAGAAAACCATCTCCACCATCAACCCTTGGTATTTTACTAATACCACCTCACCCAATCCAAAATATTTATGCAATCCAAAGCTCAAAAAAAGGTGAATCCCATCAAAACATGGCTATCTAGGAAATCGAAATGAAACATTGTGACCACTATTAATTTAGGAAAAACTAATTTCAATGACAATAAAGTAACCAAATAACCAAATGCATACACCATGCATTCAAATTAGGTCAAGGAAATCACATATGCAACCTGTTACATCCAAAATCACCATATTGTAGTTTCTCTTCCAATATTCTTCATGGACTCCCTTTCTTTACCTTGTTTGTTTTTTTCTTGCTTTGTTATGTTTTCCTCGTCCAAGTCATCTATTAAAGGATTTCATCTTGGTTTATTTTCTAATCCTTGTTAAATTTTCAGTTTAATACGGTTGGTATAGTATCTCTCACCTCCTACAAACATTTTCCATTAAAAATTATTGTATTTTTCCTACTAGAAGATCTTAATTTTCAAAACCACCACCTCTCATGATGACATAGTCTAAACCATTTAAAAATATTTTCTGGATATCCATATTTTTATTCTAATATCATTATTACCTATCTATTCTTCATAATATAATTGTATAATTAGTATAATTTAAATATTCATACCCTTAGTTTGAACCCTATTACATTTTTATATTCCTAATCAATTTTAGGTGTTTCTTTTTATTTAGTAGGCACCATCAATGCTCCCCAAATTCAAATGTTGCAAATCTTAATTGAGATATGACTCAATAGTACTCGAAACTTCCTTCCCTTAAGAAGAAAAACTTTAGTTCATATTTTGTTCACTAATTACAAAGGTTAGGGTCATCCTTCCACCTCCTAATTTCCTATTCTTCATACCTGATAGATTTTCCTATATCATATTAGACACTTCATTACCTATGTAGGAGTATAGTAGTCCAATTTTTTTCCAATTTCCTATATGTCATGATAAACTTACAAATCACTAATATAAGAAGCTAGTCCATATTCCTTCACTATGATAGTCATATTTCAAACATATTTATGTCATAACATAACTATAAACAAATCATATAAAATCGATTCACATTCTTGCATGTTATATAGAAAAACTATAGACAAAATTATTAACTCATAACTCCTATGTCACATGCATGCAATTACTCTAACCATTCAACAACCCACTTAGTTCACCAAAAATAATGAGTGCACCATACTTTCAAATCGTGTTTGTTGCGGGCAAAGTGCCATGGGAATTTACACCTTCCTCCTAACCATGAAGTGAAACCTCCAATTCCCCCTTAGCTGAGATAGGCTTGCCCAGGAATCGACAACCTCTTTTGGTTTCAAGTTAATGTATTTTATACATTTACTTCCCTAACATATTTTTCCTTAAAAGTTTCCCACCTTTCTTGGGTTTGCCAACCCAATTTCTTATGCTTTCTTTCCTTTCATTTTCGAAAAAGGTGTTTCTTCCTTTTTCTTTAAAGCCCACATTTCTCTCCCGTAGTGTTTTATTCCAACCATACTTCACATATTTTCTCGGTTAAGTGATTTAATAGACTTCTCTCTCCCATATCACTACATCTTATATGTTACATCCTATGGAATTTAAGAAGTCCTTTTTAATGAAGATTTATTCTACTCTCATACATCAAGGTTGATTTCCAAATTTGCAAAGAATCATTTTACTCTAGTGCTTCTTTCCCAAGTAACTTTCATTTTTTTTTCATTTAGTAATAAAACTTATTTATTACATCATAGTACTTTACTATTCATTTTCATTCCAAACAATGACGGATTTCTCATTATCAAGTCTACATATAATTCAATCTAAATATAACAAGACATTAACATAAAGATATAGTGTTATTATAAGAAATAGCCAAAATAGAACCATGACAAACTTGTCCAAAAATCATACATAAAATTAGAACTTGTGTGCATTAATCTTAATAAGAATCAACACATAATAACGTATACAAATTCCAACCATGTCAATGACTTTCACATACGACCCAACCATAAATTGGGCTAAAAAATATTTTTTTTTTCATCCAATCACCCTTGTGCAATATTCCAAACATCAATGTGGGATCTCTTGGGGTAAACTAAGCATATCAAAATAGGGAATCCAAAGGTTAACCACCTCCACCCTGAAGCCACAATTATCTCACCTAAACCAGTCCAAGGATCACCCAACCAAACAAGCTTGGATGCCTCAAAATTTCTTCACGATGCCCATAGGAATTTTCCTATCTCCACCCACTCTCAAGGGCTTGCAGGAGAAAACCATCTCCACCGTCAACCCTTGGTATTTTCCTGTGACCACCTCATCTAGATCCAAAATATTTCTGCAATCGAAATCTCGACAAAAAGGGAATCCCAACACACCATGGCTATTTAGGAAAGCGAAAGGAAAAGTTCTAACCACTGTTAATCCAAGAAAAACCAATTTTAATGACAAAAAGGTAACCAAATAACCAAATTCATACACCGTGCATTCAAATATGTAAAGGAAATCACACATGCAACCTATTACCTGCAAAATAATCATATTGTAGTTTCTCTTATAATGTTCTCCTTGCACTCCCTTCCTTTACGTTGCATGCATATTCTTATCTCTTCATATTTATTTTGTCCTATTTTCTTTATATTAAATACTCATTTATTGCCTTTTTCCTTTTGCCAATGCCAATGTAAATTTCGAAAGCCAATAATTAACCACAAGTGATACTCATTTTAATGTTTGTCCCTTCATTTAACTTGGTCTTATTTTACCTTTTTTATATTCTTCCATTTACATGGAAAATTAATGGAAGGTTGTTACTGTTATTACAACTCGCATCTTTAGTGACTTTGTATGAAAACACTTAAAAAATGTTATGTTTTTGAAAACTAATCAATATCATCTTCTTATTCTATTTTGGATATCGTATCTCCTTTAAACTTGAATATCATGACATTCTAACGACATCAAATTATTACGCTTCATTAAAAAGAAAATACAAATCAAAATTTATTTTGTACATTACTTTTAAACTAAATGAGTAAACGATTCAAAAATAAATCATAGAGAATATGTATAATTAGAGTGGCTCATAAGTGTAACATATTATACTGTACTAGAGTACACATAATAAGAAGTTGGAGGATTTGGATAATAAATTCACAATTGACTAAGAATAAATTAACACTTGAATTTATATAATGACGAAATGATATTTGATAATAGTGTTAATCATATTTATTTTTATTTAGATGGTTGTGAAAATAAATCCCATTATATTTATTTTAAAAATATATTTTTTTAACATCTATCTATTTCATAAACTTATCATTCATATTAAATTAATTGATAAAATTGCAAAACCACATCTAAGAATACTACACTTTGATACATATATAAAATTAAATTTACATGACCACAATTTTTTCAAACATGCATCTATCTCTTAATCTTATCATTCATCCTAATTAAAATTGCAAAATCACACATATGAATACGACAATTTGATACATATATCAAATTAGTATGTAAAAATTCTATAGCACAATTTTATAATAAAAACTCTATTCATTGGTATAAAATGTTTCATTTATGGTTTTTGAATCCGGAATTGTCATCTATTAAAAACATCATAAAATATTCGAAATTTAATATTACTTAATAATGAAAAACCATAACCTTTGAGATACTTAAAAATATTCTTCAATAAAATTATATTTTCCTATTAACATGTTAAATTTTCTATTTTAAATATAATCAATTTTTCAAATAAGGAAAAAATTATTTTATATCTTTTATTTATAACATTTAACAACGAACTTTGAATTTAAAAATATTAAATAATTTAAAAAATATAAAAATCGTTAATCATTTTATATAGGTAAACAAAGAATAAATATTATTTATAATTTAATTTATAAAATTAAATTTTTTATTTTGAAATATAGAATGCAGTGCATGGACTTGTATTTCCATATCATGGAAATATCGTAGAGCTATATTTCTATATCAATAGCTTTCTTTTATGGACATACCTTTCTTGATAGGTCCGTTCTCTCTCCCATTCTTCTAACTACCCCTGGTACTTGCAGCAACTTTCACACCAATTTCATTCACCGCCTCTTTATCCGGATTGGATTTACGGTACCACGAAGGAGTGATGTAACCATTATTTCTCTTCGGTACTCACATGTCAATTCGACAAGCAACTTTATACAAGGGAAAACAGACGGTTGAATTCCTTTATCACTACATAAAGTTAATCAACATCTAGCTAAACTGTTTACTTACGTCAAATTCACATATTGAACGGCTTTGCCATAATCCATTTATTTATTTCTAGAACGTTATGCCTTTATGATTTATCCCCCTTGAGATCTCTTGTCATTCTGTTTTTCCGCTGGATTGCGTGTTAATATGTATTTAAGATGGATAGCTTTTTTATTTTTTTTTAAATTGTGTTTTTCATGTTAACTTATCTATATAATCACATTAATAGCATTTTATTTTGGAATAGTTTTTGAATAATTTTAAAATTAATTATTAATAATTGTTAAGTGGATGATTAGAATTTAAATATTTATATAAAAAACAGAAATTGATATTTATTTTCAAAGTAGTTGTTTTAATGTCATGTAAACAAGTGCAATATGAAGGCAGTATTAATTTTATAAACTCTTGGTAATGATAACCCATGATATGGATCCATGGTATTATAGGAATCTCCATGTTCAAGTGAGCTTAAGTCTCCAGTGTTAAGAATCTTGTTTCATTTTTTTTAAAGGCATATATCTTTAACTTATATATTAGTTCTTTTTATTGCTCCTAGTGGAAGAGATGTTGTAAGTTATGTTATGTGATGTTATGTTATTTTATGTAAACGTTTTGAATAATTCAAATTACATAACCATAAAATAAAAATAAAATTACAATTACAAAAATAAATAAAAATATAAAAATAACATTATTAATTAAAGTGCTTAGAATAAAGTGTTTAGACTACGTCAAATTACATAAAATTAATGTGCCAAATTACATAATTTGACCGCTCTCTGTGCTTGCTTGATCTGGAGTTAAGATGGATAATAGTTTAAAATAAAATTATAGTTACGTTGTACAACGCTTTTTTTTTAAACAACTCCCCCAACTGCCACTTGTATCATTGCACACCATTGATTTTGATGGTAGGCGATTGAAATATTGTCAACCTTCGGATTGAATATTGTTATTAATCAGTTAGAGAAATACTCGAATAAGGAAAACCATTTTAGAAATAATCCAATTACTAAACCGAATGCAACTTTTCAACCATTTTGATAAAAAATTCTATGTAAAAGAAAAACCTGAGCAGAAAGGACCAAGTTATTAAAGAAGAGAAGAGAGGGAAACATCCCTAGACAAATACCTTTAAGGTTTCTCCATCACTGAACCAAACCGGCCAGGACAATCCTTGTTCCTCTTATGGTTGGATGGATGAGGCGAGGGAGATCTAGGTCTACTTTTTTAATTTAATTTGATTTCTTAATATCAAGAATAGTTGCCATACCTAATTATTTGGAATCTTTCTAGGTTAAGGGTATTTTTCTATTTATTTATTTTCTGTTTTATAGATTTATTTTATGTTTTATAGATTTATTTTATGTTTGAAATTTTTGTTTGACTATAAATAAATAACATACCACTCAATATAGTACTGAGAGTAGCTCCTCCCCAATACGAGGCTTCTGCTTATTCAGATTTGATTTCTTTCAATAAAAAACAATTGCAATTTCTAAGTAATTTAGTGATGTTTGATGGTGATTTATTTGTTTTTTTTTCTTTTTTCTTTTTTTTTTTCAGATTCTTTTCTCACATATAGATATCATGCAACGACAGAGTGAGCATCATAGAAAAGTGAGCATCAATACAACAGAGAAATATCCTTAAGGTAACCAGCAGTTCCTTCTGAATATCTTCGTGCTTGTATTTCTATAGTTGATATCATTTATGATATCCATTCTGTAGATTTAAAAAATTAGAATTAAAAACAGCTGAAATTGGACTGTAAATTATGATAAGATTTCTTTTTTTTTTGCTTCGGTTTGTTGGATGTGCTACTAAACAAGTCCTAGGATTGCACGGTAACATGAACTCTGGCAAGTTTTTCAATGTTTACAGTGGCGCAATTTCTATTTGGTATTCGTTCACTGTGATATTGTAATTTTGTCAACGTTTACATTGCCAAAATTTTTGTCTAGTATTCATTCACTGTGATAATAATTTTGTTTCACGTATAGTTGGAGTGGCATTCCTATCCAACGAAATAGCTAGGGGTTTATTCCAAAAAAGCCGAGGGAAGTTTGCAAGGGGATTACGATGGATTCTTCTCAATTTTCTGGAAACTACACCAGTAAGGCTGCAACACCCTTCACTACTATGAACCTCTGAGTTCCCTATGCTCCTCCTTTCCTATGAAGTTATTGACACCCACCATTTGAATACAATGTCACCTCCAAGTGGAGGATTTAAAACTTAGCCTCACAAATTTTTAAAATCAAATAAAAAATTAGTCCAAACTCATGAGTCACGCACTAAATTTTTTAAAATGAAAATGTGTTTAAAATTTTAAAATGAAATGAATATAGCATAGAACATGGTAATCACCATTTCCATGGGGGCATAGTAGCGACAAATAGTTGAAATTTCACTAGACATTGAGGGACTCCATATTCATCAGGTTGTTTCCAAGCTTGTTCATGTGGGCATTCAGAAAACAAAGAGACATTATATCCAAGATTAAACATGGAAGACACATGATCCCATTCGAATGAACACATAGCATCTAGAGGTTCAGTACTCCGAAACCCAACATCTGAGGTAACCACCTCAGTCAATTTAAATTAGCTATCAACTCTTCAATTGTCTAAATTTAAAAGACCAATATCATGGCCAACAATTAGTAGGATTAATGCATGGCAAGGTTGTTGGTATGGGTCCGTCCACTACCAGATTTACCCATGATATTTTACTTATGTGATGTGGTTAGTATTTCATTTGAAAAGATCTTAAAAGAACACATATGCATGTTGTAAATAAGAGGAAACAAGAAAACCATAAATAACATAAGAACATGAGACGTTCATAACGAAGTTCACCTAGTGTGGGCTACGTTTTCAGGCCCGGTCTCAAAATAGGGTATGTCACTTCATATAGTGTTGGAAATGGGAAGATGTACATGGATGGTGTTCTCTGACATAGAAGATTGTGCCCTCAATATGAGTGGCTTCCCTCTCCCTGTGGCATTCTGCTATAGGAACTCTCGCTCACAATGGACCTCCTATCAACATGACATAATCTCACATGAAGAAAAACAAATATCCCGCAACATGGATCAACCAAGGATATAGAGATCATAATAAATCTCATAGAAAAAAAAGGCACATGATAAAACTACATATATGTCGACCTTTGAAGCTGGTTGAAGAAGCAGATGCTCAGTTGCTAAATCTAGCTACACCATCGAATTCATGGCACAGAGGGGCATATAATCGACTTTCCACACTTGAGAATCTAACATTGTTACTCCAATAAGGAAAATGGCCAAAAATGGAAACCTCTACTAGTAAAACGAACATCGCCATAAGATACCTATCGTCGAGAGGTGTACAATCGACTTAATTTTGTCAAAAATGGACTCCGGAAAGTTTTGGGCCTTAAGGAATCTTTTTGATGCCCTCAAGATTCCCTAAGATTCTGTTCTGCTCGGAATCTACAAATCTGCTACTCAGATAGCCATTATGGCTTTACCATCACTTTCCTTGTTGAATTATGGTTAAAATGAATGTAAAATCCATATCATTGTGACAAAATGAAAATTTACCTCTCCATGGAATCTTTCAGGCATCAAGGAATGTTCTCTGGAAAATATTCTCTGCCTCGAAAAGCATGCCCGCATATGATTCTGCCTTGCTATGGGGTTTTGGGTCGATACTCCTGCTCTGCTAGTCCAACCTGCCTCCCGTACAAATGAGTTTGTTTTTTATATGTTTTTGTGAGTAGCGTTTACAAAGCGTGCCGACCTACTGCAATGGTAGAAAAAGGTAATTGGTCAGAGAGGGGTCGGGGGATAAAATATTCCCCCTCTCATCATAGTCGTTGCTTGTTTTATATATGTTCTAACTTGGAACACGTTGTGGGTTGGGCCACCCGTGGAGCCGGACAACCTACGTGCTCGGGCGAGTTCAATTCTTGTTGGCCCAGATTTAGTGGCTGTTATATATGTGTGACTTGTTGGGTGGGCGGGGTCTGCAACTCACGACCCCGACCCAACCCATTTCAATGGTTTATAATGTTTTTGTTATATGGCTCCGTGGGGTTCGGCAGGGGTCATGGCCCGTCGACCCAAATATTTTTTTGTATATTGTTGTAATATGGTTCTATGTGGGTGGCAACGATCATGGCCCACCACCCATATTTTAATATTTTTTTTTTATTAAAAAAGAACCATTTTTTTAAACGAAAATAACTGTCACTGGGAAAATTAAAGAGGCCACAATTTCTCTCATTTTCGGGAGCTAAGTTCCTTGCTAAGTGAGAATGAATTTGTGGGACACTTGAACCTGGCCCACTACCAAACTTTGACCAAAAATTTGACTTGATCTAACTTCTCCATATGGTCTTGGATTGGAGACCTATTCCCAGCATTGGAATCATGGTGTCGAGCACTTCAATCTGAACCTGGGTCGAGAGAAATCCAACCACTTTGAATTTTGACCACTTATGAGCCCTCTTAATCTCTTAAGGGTGTCTGGAACCACCTAGATCAATCCTCCCCACTAAGGAGCTTTTGGTCGACCAAAAGATTAAACATAATCTGCAACTTATTTGTACCTTGTTTGCACCACAAATTTCCTAAAATTTCACCCTTCATTCTCCTTCACCTTTGTCCTTCAGAGCTGTAAGTGATGTGTCGTCAATTGCATCCTCTGCAAACCTATAATACAATATGTTACAAATTACATGCTTAACTACATGAATGATATATAACCCAATCATTCCCCACACTTGCCACGTGGTTAAAACCATACTTTGTGGACAAGTTTACATCAAATTAAATCAAAATCACAACTATCTATACAATTCCAAAATATCATTGTTGCTTCATAAGTGATCGAAAATGCATCATCACTTTTACATTTTAAATTCCAACATATGATTTATAAAGTAAGGCCACGACACTATACCACACCTAGAAAAACCATCTCTCACTTATCAAAGTGAATGGGTCATCTCTCTGTGGCACATTTTCTTGTCAAACAATTATTTCAACTAGTTCCTACATTGATGCTTTATCCCTAAGGTGTTGTTTTGGATGGAGCCTACAACACGTGGCTTTTTGATGGCCACTTCTATCACAATGAATACAATGAGTTTTCTTCCTCCAGACCTGCCTTACCTTCTTCTTTTCCTATGATGGAGAATGCCTTTCACGCCTCATTCTCTTACGTGCTTCCATTCTCTTCCAACACTCAACAATTACATGGTTATGTAATCCACGGAAAATACATGTTTTCTGATGCCATTATCTATGTTCATTTTTAGAGACATGTTTGTAATAAAAATGATCATTATAATACCAAGACTTGTTATACCTTTCCTATTGGTCTCTGGCATAATCATGGTGACAAGAGCTTGCCTCAACTCTTGCTCTGCAATGTGCACTATAATAGGATGATGGTGAAGTTTTCCCATCAATCTCTTTCCCCAATGGTTCCAACCTTGCATTTGGGAGCTCCTGCACCTTCAACATTTTCCTTCAGTGTATCCAAAACCTGTGAATCAAGGTCTGTGCACAACCTCCAATGGCTAAATAATGCCTTGGTGATTAATTCCAAGTCCTCCTCCTTTATATCCCATTTTGGTAAGGAGTCTCATGCCAATTCTTGTAATGGGTATATCCACATTTCCCATAGAAATGATATGATATGAAGATGAAATTGAATAAAAATCAACATTTTTAACCCGATATGTAGATTCAGATATAGGTGATGATGGCTTCTTCAAGCCTTTGTTGTGCTTCAACTTCTCTAAGGCCTATTCCACGGCTTGTCGCTGAAGCTACAGTCTCTGCTTATAATCATTCTCTTCCTGTAGAAGCCCCCTTAATTGAACATCCATTGCTTGAATGCTCTGTTTGTTGTGCTTCAGTTCTTCCAAGGCTACCTCTACAGCTTGCAACAGAGGCTCCACTCTCTTCTCATCATCTTTCTCTTCTCGTAGAAGTAATTTTAATTTAGCTTTTTCTTCTTGAAGGGATTTGGTTCATATCCTCATTCGAATGATGAGAAGACAATGAGGGTGGTCAATATTCACTGGAAGATGTGGATGAAACATCAATTTTTTCTTCTTATTTCTCTCGTCTTTCATGAGATTCATACATCATGCCCACCATTTTGGACATCCTGAGCATGGCCTCGTACATGTATTTTCCATCCTCCATTTTTGAACTTTCAAGGATTGTTTACCCTCGTAATCCGCATCAGCAAGAAGACCACTCTGATACCACTTGATCCAGGTCCATCAACTGCCAGATTTACCCATGATCTTTTACTTATGTAATGTGGTTAGAATTGAATTTTAAAAGAGCATAGA
Organism: Pinus albicaulis; assembly: GCA_034641835.2. Classification (NCBI taxonomy): domain Eukaryota; kingdom Viridiplantae; phylum Streptophyta; class Pinopsida; order Pinales; family Pinaceae; genus Pinus; species Pinus albicaulis. Next base: position 26,257,227 of record MU968480.1, read on the forward strand.
AGAACACATATTCATGTTTTAAAGAAGAGGAAACAAGACAACCGTCAACAACATAAGAACACGAGATGTTGATAACAAAGTTCACCCAGTGTGGGCTACGTCTTTAGGCCTGGTGTCAAAATGGGGTAGGCCACTGCATATAGTGCTAGAAATGGGAAGATGTAGATGGATGATGTTATTTATAGGTCAAGGATGTTCCCTCAACATGAGTGGCTTGTCTCTCCTCAAGACGTTCTTCTACTCTCACTCGCAATAGACCTCCTATCAGCATGACATAATATCATAGGAAGAAAAACAAAGATCCCGCAACAAGCATCAAGCAAGGATCTAGAAAGCATAATAAATATCATAGAAAAAATAGGCACATGATAAAACTACATATACCTCAACCCCTAAAGTTGGCTAAAGAAGCAGATGTTCATGTGTTGAATCTAGCTGCACCATTGAATTCGTGGCATACTGGGACATAGAATCGACTATCCACACTTCATGAGAATCTAACACCATTACTCCAATCTGGAAAATGGCTGAAAAATGGGAAGCTATGCTACTGAAATAGCCATCACCATCAGATTCATGTCGTTGAGAGGTGTACAATCAACAAAACGTTTGTCGAAAATGGACTCCAGCAAGTTTTGGGCCTCATGGACTCTTTTTCATGCCCTCAAGATTCCCTAAGGTTGTAATATGTAGGGAATCACCAAATCTTCTACTCAGATGGCCATTATGTCTTTACCATCATATTTCCTGCAAAATTATGGTTAAAATGACTGTAAAAGTCATATCATTTCGACAAAATGAAAATTTACCTCCCCATGCAATCTTTTAGACATTAAGGAATATTCTCTACAAAAGTTTCTCTGACTCGACAAACGTGTCCACACATGATTACTCCTTGCTATGGGGTCGTGGTCCTGCACTCCTTCTCTGTTACTCCGCCCTGCCTCCTGTGCAAATGGGTTGGGCTTTTATATATTTTCGTGGACATCTTTTACAAAGTGCTCCCACTTGGAGCAATGGTAAAAAATCGTAATTCGTTAGAGGTAATAGGCTACCTAATCCACCCCTCTCGTAATAGTCATTTTTTTTTTAATATATGTTTTAATTTCGTGCGTGTTGTGGGTTGGGCCGCCCATGGAGCGGGTCAACCTATATGGCCTGGTGGGTTCAATTCCTGTTGGCCCAGATTTAGTGACTGTTATATATCTGTGACTTATTAGGTGGGTAGGGTCCACAACTCACGGGATTGAGCCAATCCATTTCAATGGTTTGTAATGTTTTCGTTATATGGTTTGATGGGGTTCGATGGGGGGTCATGGCTTGCCGACCTAAATACTAAATATTTCTTTGGATATTGTTGTAATATGGTTCCATGGGGGTGGTGGGGCTGATGGCCCGCCACCCTTATTTTAATAATTTTTTATAATTTAAAATGAACTATTTTTTTTAATGAAAATAAGGATCATTGGGAAAATTAAAGAGGTCACAATTTCACTCGGTTTCGGGAGCTAATTTCCCTTCTGGTCGACGGTGAATTTGTGGGACACTTGAACTTGGCCCACTGCCCAATTTTGGCCAGCACTTTGACTTTTGCTAACTTCTCCATATGGGATCAGAATAGAGATATGTTCGCACCGTTGTAGTCATGGCGACGACAAATTCAATCTGAATCTGGTTCGAAAGCAATCCGATCATTTTGAATTTTGACCATTTTTGAACCCTTTTGATCTCTTGAGGGTGTTTAGAGCCACCTAGATCAATTGTAATACAAAGAAAATAAAAAATGAATATTATGAAGTGCATCTAATTTTGAATAGTTTACTTTAATTTTTTAATGTTATTTGATCATTCTAAATTCCTTACGTGTGAATATGTCTCCGCGCAACATGAAAATGCATTTGGTACAAGTGTTGGTCATGTGAATCTCAGTGGTGTCTTCTATCCTGGTTTGGTCTATAATGCGAATTTGATAACTATGTTAGCTTTTGGTGTAACTTCATTTCTAGTAGAAGAAAAATCCATGTTCTCACAAGGAAGCTGAGCTCATCCATCAACTTACAGTTGCAACAACCAAGAGATCTAAAAAAAATAGTATATTATCTAACAAAATAGTTTTAAAATGGTATTAATGTATGTGTTTTGTAACAAAATTAGATTTAATGTAAAGAAAATAGTGTGGAAAATGATGAAATTCTATTATGGATGGTTTCATTAAGCATATTTTTTTAAATGAATTGATACATAATCATTCCATCTGAGTGGTTTTATATCGATTTACTGCATGTAAAAACATATAACCAATATTAATCTAGGTGGTTGTAAGGAAATTGTGTGGGAAAAAAGCGATATTAATTTAGGTAGTTGGGATGAAATTGTGTGGGCAAAGACGAAATTCTACTATCCATATTTCCATTAAACATATTTTAATGAGTTAATGGATGATCATATTATCTGATTTTGATTTTATATTAGCATACTGCATCTAAAAATGATATTAACCTATGTACTTGTAACCAAATTATATATTATATAATGAAATTATTGTGGAGAAAGATAAATTCTGCTAACCGTAATTTCATAAGTATATTGCATTTAAAAATGATGTTAACATATGTAGTTGTAACCGAATTAGATATTTATGCTGTAAAGCATTTACCTTTGAAAACAACTCCTCCAACTGCCACTTCTACCATTGTGCACCTTTGATTTTGATGTTAGACGATTCAAATAGTGTCTACCTTCAAATTGAATATTGTTACTAGTCAGTTACAGAAATAATCGAATAACGAA